>BPTQ01000005.1:306026481-306288992 GCA_019973895.1 Chrysanthemum seticuspe
CACAACCCCTTCTTTCTGGCTCCTCTGAAACACACTTTCTTTTTGCTTTGTCTTGGCCAACCTCTTCCTCTATGTGTGTTTCGTAATTGCAAACAACGTTGTTGTTTTTGCATATGCAACCTCTTTAGTGTTCCTCCTCGCACACCTCATCTCTATGTTTCGTTGTTGCAACCTACATTCTATATTGAAAAGTGTGTGTGTAGTTTGGTATTGTGTTCCACCGCATATTCTACCTTAAGATCTCTCTCTTTCAATCTCCAAATCCCTTGAATCACTCTCTTTCACTTTCTATAATAATACTCGAGGTTGAGAGATGGAACCTTCCATCTCTCATAAATATCAGAATGTATTGAGCGGTGTGAAACCCGACACCTAGTCCGTATGTCACCCATTTCTGGGCAGGCAGGAGGTGCCACGATCCACAGCCCAAAGTGTGGCGAGTTATGTAAGACTATAAATACTCTCTACCTTCCAAGGTAGAGAGTTGGAGCTCATAATAATATCTTTCACTTTCTCTCACTAAGTTCCCTAAACCTCTAACTTTCTCTCTCTAGAATTCCATCTTATACGCCACCTTGTGTTATGGTTTGATGTGTGTGTGAAAAGTTATATCTTACATCCAACGTTGTTGCTTTGTATCTCTACTCCACACGCTCCTCCTTGTGATTTCTCCAACGTATACGTTTTTGTTGTTGCAACAAACGTTAATGCTTTGTGTGTATCTCCTTCTCCAACCGGTTCTGTTTCGTTTTTCTTTCACACAAAGTCTCCTCGGTCTTTCTTCCCCAACACCAGATTCGTTTGGTGTTCCAACGATTTGCAACCCCTACGTAAATTGGATCGTGCACTATCTTCTCTACGCGTCTCCTTATTCAACGTATGAAGTTTGTTTCTTTGGAAGAATAAAGAAAAACAAACTGATGTCGCTCAAAGATGGAATTGAATTCTATCTTCTCCTGCGTCTTGTTATCTTGGCGTCTCGATGTGGTTTGTATGTGTCGAATATGGAATGATTGAAACCCTTGCTCTTGATGCCAATTGTTGTCCCTAATAACTAGATCGATTGATAATAAGTTGCAAAGTAAAGAATTGAATAAGTAATGTAAATATTGTCTATTGTGATTAACTCTTTATTCGAATACATGTATACATATATATAAGGTTATGAAACGCTGCATGTGAAGCGTTGCAACCTTTCACCATGTCCCAACCGAATCTTAACAAACATAACTGAATTTCGGTTGTAGACTTTCATTTTAACATCTTTGGTCCTTAAGGTTTTAACTAACATAATAACAAGAAGTAATGTCAAGGTTATCGGG
The DNA here is from genome assembly GCA_019973895.1 of Chrysanthemum seticuspe. NCBI lineage: Eukaryota > Viridiplantae > Streptophyta > Magnoliopsida > Asterales > Asteraceae > Chrysanthemum > Chrysanthemum seticuspe. The sequence goes on from BPTQ01000005.1 coordinate 306,027,804, forward strand.
TCACATTGGAGCCACAATTGGAATAAGCTTGAAATTTTTACGTGCAAAGTTATTTAATGCATTGCATTTCCTGCAGATTGAGCCCATCAGGGCAATAAACTGCGAGATTATACTTTCAAAGGTCAAAATACCGTTGAATGAATTGATGGTAAGGTCAAGTTTTTTAAATTTTGGTTATGGAGTTATCCGGTAACTACGAACACATAAATATTTAGTAACCCGGTTTTGTAAATTTCTAAAGTGCCTCTAGTTACTTGATAGAGCTCTTTCTTCTATAATAGTGATGTTGTTCCAGGAAAAAACACAAACACAGACATGAAGATCATGTAATTTGCCCACCACAAATAGCAACTGGAATTTGGTCATAGTTATATCTATTTGTCTAAATAAATAAATCCAAAGACACTATGCTTGTCAAGATGGAACGTACAAGTACATTAATTATTAGATTTATAGCTAGTGATCTTCTGATGATGCTTAATTGTAAAACTTGACAGGATCATGTCCTTGCTTTGGATGACTTAGCAATGGATGCAGATCAAGTGGACAACCTAATAAAATATTTTCCAACAGACGAGGAGATTGAACTTATTAAGGTAATATGTTTGTTAATCTGTATAAATAAAGGTTACATAACAGATTAAATCATGACGAATGAAAGTTTCTGTTTGTTGATCTGCTTTAAGTGTTGTTGTCCCAAACTCTAGATCAAAATATATAGATTGCAAAAGTAAAATGAATGAATAAGTAAATTGTCTGTTAAGTTCTAAACAATACATATGTGTACGTATATATACAAATCCAAACGGTATGAGTAAACCGTTGTGATGGTTCGGTTTGTAACCGTTTGTAACCACCATCGAGTAACCGCTTTATGGTTACAAAGTTCCTACTTAACGTGTTTGGTCCTTCGTCTAATAATGTTTACATAAGAAGCATAAGAGTTAAGATTATTGGGTTCACATTCTCCTCCTTAATCTTGATCATATCGTTGCTTCGTCCTAAATCTTGAACTCTGAGAATTTGTCGCATAGTCACGAACTTCAATCTTGGTAGAGCCTTCATTAGAATATCTGCTCTTTGTAGTTCTCCGCTGACATGTTCCACATTGATGTGCCCATTCTCTACGCTTTCACGAATGAAATGGTAGCGAATATCGATGTGCTTGCTTCTTCCATGAAAAACTGGGTTCCTGAAGAGTGCTATTGCTGAAACGTTGTCGACCTTCAGCGTTATCCTTTTCTCTTCCCATCGAGTTAATTCACTAAGCAATCGCTTTAACCATAAGGCTTGACATGCTGCTGTAGTAGCCGCCATGAATTCTGATTCACATGATGATTGCGCCACTGTTGGTTGCTTCTGAGTACACTAGGTAATAGGTGACTCTCTGAAATAAAATATTATCCCAGTAGTTCCTTTTCCTTGATCAGTGTTGATTCCATAACTACTGTCGCTGTAACCTGTAATCTTGCAGCCGCCTTCTTGCTTGTATATTATGCCATGCTCCTTTGTTCCTTTGATATATCGGATTACTTGCTTTACCGCCTTCAGGTGATGATACTTCGGGTCTTGCATGAATCTGCTGAGTAGTCCGACTGAGTAACTAAGATCTGGTCTCGTATGCAGTAAGTACCTGAGACTTCCAATTAAGCTTCTGTAGTAAGTTGCGTCAACTGAGTTTCCATCTTCCGCCTTGACCAACTTAGGGTATCCATTGGTATCTTTGTATCATTACTGTCTGCCATACTTGTTTCCTTTAAGATCTTGTTAATATAACCTGTCTGCTTGATTGTAATCTCTCCTCTTGTCTGTGTGACTTCTATCCCAAGATAATAAGCTAACAATCCTAAGTCACTCATTTCAAATTTATCCTTCATTTGGGATTTGAATTCTTCAATTTCCTTACTTGGAGTGCCTGTGATTATTAAATCATCTACGTAGACTCCAACTATAAGTGTAGAATTCTTGTTTCTTTTCGTATAAACTGCTTGTTCGAGATTACACTTCTTAAAGTCTAAAGACTTTAACGTTTGATCAAGCTTCACATTCCAAACTCTCGGTGCTTGTCTTAAGCCATATAAAGCTTTAGTGAGCTTATAGACTTTTCCTGAATTTCCTTGTTGAATAAATCCTTCAGGTTGTGTAACGTAGACTTCTTCCTTCAAATCTCCATGTAAAAATGCCGATTTTACATCTAAATGATGTACTTGCCATCCATGATATGCTGCTAATGCTAATATCAACCGAACAGTCTCTATCCGAGCAACCGGTGCAAATACTTCATCGAAGTCTATTCCTTGTTCTTGTATGTTAGGTCACTAGTTTTACAACATAAGCTTAATAGAAAGAGATAGAGGCGGTTGAACAATAAACAAACACACACACACGTATGAGTAGTACAGTTTAGGCGTAGAGAGTGAGTGAAATGATAAATTGAACAACCAACCCTCAAGTGAGGGTTATACAAGAGTATTTATAGGAGAGAAGCTAGGGCAACACTCCTAGTTCCCATCATTTCCTTTATGGGCTTGGGCCTAAGCTCATGGGCCTTCTACATAAGCTTAAGGCTAATAACAAACATAAAGGCCATAATTAAGCTAACTATTACATGTGAATTACTAACACTTGATTTAGGTCTAGGAGTGATTCCAACAATCTCCCCCTAAGTGTTAGTGATGAAAACGGTGAAGGTGTTGATGTAATAGTAGCTTTGACGTCTTCTGACATTCTTCTTTCTTGTGAGAAGAATTGCCTTGATTCAAACAATCTCCCCAGTGTAGAGAAATTGTTTTCTTCAAACGGTTCTGCTTTGACGTCATCGTTAACTTTGTTCTTTGATTATTGTTCTTTGTGATGGAAGTGATAGTATGTTGTTGTCTGCATCAAGTCTGCCTCAGGTCTGCTTCGCTGCTACAGTGTCTCCACGTCATTCTTCAACATGCTCACACGCTCTTTAACTATGAATAATAGTACTGATGAAGTTCTTTAAGTCTTTAACTTTGTAGATTCTTTGATTTTATGAAGAATCATTCTGACTTTTGTGTTGCTTTATGATAGAACTTTCATCAGTGATGATGTTGGCGTAAACATGAGAAGAATCTGCACGATCATTCCGCTCCAGAGCTTCCATAAGAAGAAAACATTTAAAACAGTTAGTAATAAGCGGATTCCAGCACTTACAGGTTTGAACTTCGAGAGTGTTAACAGCATAGTGTGAAAACACAACTCTAATTTTCACAAAGGCCGTTCCTGAACTGGAGTCCCACAAGTGAGATAACGCAATGTACCGAAGTACACCTACAGTTCAGATGAGTCGCTGAGGTACACCGAAGCATCACCTCACGACTGTAGACCGTTTGAGACACACTAAGCGTAATCTACGGGGAGTTACCGAAGTGACCTGCTGTCAGGGCTGTTTGATGTTGACCCTGGCAGGAGTTTCCATTCAATCACTGAGGATCACAGTTGTGAGCCTCTCATAAATGTTCTCGACAGATTGCTAAGATCTGTGAAGGACTCGATAACGTACCATTGATGTTCTTATTGTTGAACATCGAGTGATGAAATGTTAAGTGTACCTAAGAGATCTTTTGATGAATCTCGTGGCTCTAGACTCAATAGTGCATTTTGGTTTTCCTGAGCGGAGACTAGGGAGAGGGTCTCCTTCTTCAATACCAGCGATCTCTAAGAGAAAGCCAATAGTTTACGTAGGGTTCCCTGTGAGAATGAAACAAGCTTCTGTTGAGAGAAACTTGAGTGGCTAAGAAGGTTTAGTGCATGCGTCACAGGGTCCATGACGACTTTTAATCTTCAATACCGGCGTCACTAAGTGACAACCAGTAGCATATGAATTGAACCCGGTGTCTGCCCTAAGTTGAATAATTTGGAGTGCTATTTCTTTTCACCCTTTTCTTTGCATTTCTTTTTAATTCTTCAACTCCTTCTTTCTCCGATTCTCATTTTCTCCTTTTTATAATCATACCTAAGGACTTCTAAATGCTAACTATTTGTGATGTCCTTGGGTAGATTCCTCCGGCTCTGGTGGATCATAGGACGGTTATTCCTAACCTTAGTCACCTTATAACTCCATTGCCATAAAACCATTTTTCATGAAAATCTCTCAAAGTGTTTGTGAATGAAAAACATATTTGAACACTTCAAGAGTTTTAGATTTTCAGAAATACTCCTCCTCCACATGTGCTTAAGAGTTTTAACGGAAATCTGCACAGTGAGGAAAGAGCGCGCACTTTATGAATTGATCAACTCAAGATAGACAATCCCCCGCGAGACACGGTTACGTTGCATAGTTAAAGAGTTACATTGTCAGCTTTTAGGTGACAACTAGCTCTAATAACTACCTTGAAGGTATAGACAAGCCTCGAAAGGTTGTCATACCAGTCAGAGTTCATGTCTACCAAGAGTTTCTCGAATGGTACTTTCTACTCGGACAAGTCCTATGCGAGACACGTTTACATTACTAGCGAACTAGCTTGAAATTATTACCCGTCCCGGACAAGTCTTTTCGAGTTACTAACAGTTTAGTACCATCAATTCGTTGGTTAAGTCTATTACACAAAGATTCATTTGCATTTACACAACATATTTCTTATCACATAATTTTCTCCCCCTCAAAAATGGCATATAAAATGTTATTTTTGAAAAGTTGAGAATAAATATGACCATTTTGAGTGTTGCGGGAAGATAACCACTATGAACAATTTGTGAACAAAGTTTTAACTCAAGTACTCCCCCTCAACAAGTTTTATAAACGGTTGAGGTTTTGAAAATCATACGGGGAAGTACTTGTCCTTTTGAGCAAAACCTTTAAAAATGAAAGGTTTGATAGGTTTTACTCAAAAGTAAGAAGCTTTCGCTCTTTTTATAAGGATTGTGGCACTGAAGCGTACCACAGGGTCCTTTCATGACAAGAACGGGTTGTACACTGTTATGTGTGCACAAGCCATAGACATATATAATCACATATCCAAATGTAATAATGAAAGAAACAGTTCAAGGGGTACCAGGAAGTCTAGTGATGTTGCCAGGAGTGCAAACAGGGCGTTGATAGCCGGTGATGTTCATCCTGGGTCGACCACCAACAAAGCTTTCCAAAGTTCTGAACTGATCCATTCGATACAACCTTTCATCAATCATTCTGATGATCCTCTGCACATCCCTTCTGTCCTGAGAGTTCCATCGCTTTTGAGACCCTATGCCTTCATATATCGCCTTCAACCGATAAGCCAATCCGTCCCTAACCTTCTTCAGAGTGTGATCCCCGAACTTGTGAAGATCTCTACACGCCATCAAGCAATTTCGTTGAAGTTCACTGCGATAAACGACGCCGAATGGTTTGCTGACGAGTGTGTATTGTGGAAGCTGGTTGATGTCGGGAAGATCTAGCTGAGGTGGAGTGAAGTTGACACGGGTCTGATATGATTCAACTGCAAGCTGGAGATCTTCTACTCGTTCCTGTATGACTATGCTTCTGATGAATATTAGCAAGGACTTGATGTATTCACGTTGTACTTCAGTCAAGAATTGTCTCATGCGTCCCTGTACTTTGACAAGATACAGATCTTCAATGTCGTTGAGAGACAAACTCTGAAAGTCCGCTTCACTGAATGCATAATCTCTTTCGTCTTGTCTTTTGACCACTATATTCTTGAGAAAAGTGTAGTCCCATTTAGACGAAAGATCAACATGTTTAACAGCAACGATTCCTTTAGTACTGAACACTTCATTTTGAGACTTCTGAACTTGGCAGCTTTTGTAGTAGATTCGTCAGCGTTCCGGCCAATGGTGAATCCCATACATTGCATCACGGTCATACAATTCCACATTGTTAGAAAACATGTGGGTTGCCTTTTCCTCGATGGCTATGCAGTTTGAGTATATGGCTGCCGGGAATGGAAGTGTCAGAGATGTAGCATATTTCCTTGAATCATCACTGCCGTGTAGAAGGAATTCCAAGTCTTTGTTGAAGAAATATCTGAATCGAATCTTAGGCTGATCAGGTTGGCCAATTGTAGGGAGAGGTTTAGACCAGTCTGTGTAATATGGAGGGTTGTCCCGTTGAGTGAAGTCGATGTTTGCTTCTGGGTTGAGCCAATCCATGTTGTTAGACATGGCTCGTGCAATATTATCAAGGTGATATTCGACCTCGATGGCACTTTCCGAGCTGTCTTTTAGAAGTTGAAATGCTTCATGCTTGATTCCCTTCAACTCAGATTTCGTCATCTTCTTCACCCGGAATTTTTCTTGCAAGAACTTTGCATGCTCCAATGTACTACATTCTGTAACCTCTTGACCTTCAGCTGGATAAGGGGTGGAGTTAACAAGTGTAGAAAACCATTCAAATTCTTCAGTGTTATCTTCATCTAGCCATGAGACGACGTCAGCCTTGGGCACCTTCTTCTTCTTTTTCTTATGCCTAGATGAGGATTCTGGTTTCTGTACTTTGTCGGGAGAGGGGGGTTGTTGTTGGGGCTCATGGAATTCCTCATCGTCACCACCCGTATACTCAAAGTGATCACCGGTTTTCTGAGTCTCGGGTGGTAACTCAGAAGAATCCTGAGGTTTATCAGCAGAAGAACGAGGAGGAGACCTTTGTTGAGCAGGAGTCCGTTAGGGAGGAGGTTGCATAGAAGATGATGCATCAGACTTCTTCGGGCATTTGGGCTCGTTATCCTTATCCTGATCTTTGTCTTCATCGTCTCTTGAACGTTTGGGCCTTACAGTTTCTTCTCTGTATCTTGACTTGTTTGATTGAGTTGGCTTCTTCACTGATTTGGATGTTGATTTGGTTGATCTTTTTGATGGTGGTGGTGAAGAATGAGATGATGAATCTGATGATGAGGAGACATGAGGAGGCTCAGGGTCCTTTGGAGGTGCAGAAGTATCCTCCTTGGACTGTTGAGAAGATAATCATCATAATTCTCTTTGTTATCTTGTCCAGATTTAGCTTTTACTTCCGTCTGAGCCTGGGCTTCTTCATCAGTCTTTTCTTTCTCAGACTTATCCTTTTCTGATTCCTCAATGTTATAATCAGTAGAGTCCTCCACAAGCTTTTGTTGTTGGACAAGAGTGGTGGCACCAGTTCCCTTATCGGGTCGATTAACCACATCAGGATCTGGTGAAGAGTGGACACCACCACTCGACCCTCCGGGGCCATGCATTTGATCTTGTTCAAATTCTTTAGCTTTTTGTAGATGTCTAACGATTTTAAACTTCTTCCTGTAGGATGTATCCAATTGCTCTTCTTCTGAGCTATCCTCTTCATATGCCACAAGTACTGGAGTCTTCCCTTTGCTTATAACTGCTGGTGGACTGGGAGTTTTTGCTACTGAAGGAGGTGCTTCGGTTGCAGATTCAGAGTAGAAGACCTCTTCGTCCGATTGGGTATCTTCAGAGCTTTCGTCCACTAGCTTTCTTTGTGGTTCAAGCTTTGGAATGGGAATAGGACCAACTTCCTTAGAAGGAACAGTCTTTTTACGAGGAGGGTTCCTCTTGGGGAAATTCCTCTGAGTCTCAGTACTTGCAGCACTCCCTGCACTTCCTCTTCTGGTTTTTCTGGTAGGCGTACCAGAGGATTTTTCATCAAGAAAGCCAACTTTGTTCTCTTTCACAGCTACCATATATCTTTTGTAAGAGTAGAGCTGTTTGAGTTCATCTGAGAGAAGGAGATCAGGCAACACAACACCTTGTTTCTTTGTTGAAGATTCCTTGATTCTGACAGATAAAATAGGCTCAGTCAACATGTCATGATTGTCGGGGTCATTGAGCCTCTTGGGAATATCAGGATGAAGTCCAAGTGCTCTCTGGATCAACAGTTTAGTGTATCTGACATAGGGAATCTTTGAGCCAAGCTTTTTGAAAAATGACATCATGTCATCCCATATCAGAGCTTCAAGCTCGATGTGCTTCATGTTGATTAATGACCAAAAGATTTGCAGTTCTATGAGCTTAGGATGCTCATAGCCGCTATCACGACCAGAGACAGATTTGGTAATGATGATGTAGAGAGTTCTCCACGGTTGAGGAATGTTCTTAAGCTCCACATGAGAATGCTTAGTGACAATTCCTGACGCTTCATCATAGCCAATATCAATCAAGAATTGCAAAACTGTCTCTTCAGCAGGTGTGGCATAGAAGTCGGTTGGCTCGATGTCAGGGATGAGAAGAACAGCCCGTAAGTCTGCATGTTTGATGGTGACTTGTTTGTGATTGAGCGTCACTGTCACTGCACTTTAACCTTTGATCCTCTGCATTGAATTCTAGAACTGTTGAATGTAGATCTCCGGTATTGTAGCAGAATGTGAGAGCATATTCTGGTAAGGATGATTCTTTAGAATATCCACAACAATCAAACAGGAAGATTCTGAACAAGTGAGGGTTTCAAAGTCAACCCGAAGGTTGTTCTTTCCAATCTTCCTTGGATAGCCATTAGGGAAGATATCAGCAATAGTGAGAACCTCAGGTGCATCCACATTCATTTGAGCAGCCATGTCGTGATCTGAAATAACATTAGCCAAAAGAACCAACATATCGAAAGACATAATGTTAGTCAACAGAAGGTTTTTATTGTCTAATTATTGAATGTACAGTGTTAATGATTGTTACGAGTCCTAAGTCACTTGTTTGTCCAATAGTCCAATGACGTCGTGAAACGTTTCGTGAGTTAGTTAACTTTAAGTTTTAAAGTTTATGTTATCACTTATTTAACACAACATATTAAACGTTTAAGTTTATTAGTGACATTATTGGATTCGTGACGTTATGATTCATTTATTTACAAGTTTGCACGCGTAACAATTCATAACGAAGGTTTGATCAAGGCTTATGCGTAGGAATAGTAGCTTATGCGTAAACAGGAGAAGTATACGCGTAGACACAAGCTTATGCGTAGGATCCTTACTTACGCGTAAGAAATATTACGCGTAGGAAAAGGGGACCTAATGCGTAGAGCTTACGCGTAGGCGTATAAAAACCTTACGCGTAGGGCTTACTCGTAAGAGTAGACCTTATGCGTAGAGTCACTGTTTACGCATATCCTTCACAGGATACGCGTAGTCCCACTGTAGAACCTTATGCGTAATAGTTACGCGTAAGATTTTTCTTACGCATAACTTTCTACGCGTAAGGTGATCCTTATGCGTAGAGTTACAAAGACCTTGATTCTGAGTTTTATGCGTAGCAAGCCTGAAATAAAATCATCATATCATCAATCTTAACACATATATTCATTTTAAGACAGATCATGGTATGAAACTCATTTTACAGTTTACACGTAGAAAGTCATACGCGTAAGTCAAAACCCTAAAGTTCATGAATTACGCATATGATTTCTAGCCATAGAAATTGCACTAAGGTTTTTCTGGGTAGTCTTAGATGTTATGTGAGCGTGTTAGCCAAGTTTTAACATCCAAATCTCAGTGAATCAAAAATACCCAAACGCTAAAAACATTAAACCCTAATTTCTAATTTTAAATCAATTAGTGTTTCTGGGATGTTATAAGGCCTGGATATCATCAATTAAACATGATATTAACATCTCACAGCAATCTTTTTGACCAAAAACATTCACATTTGAGAACGCCCAAAACCACGTATAAACCCTAATTTTCAAAGTCACTCAATTCGTGTATCTGGGTATGTTTAAGTGATGAAAATGTGTTCATTGATGTAAGAAAAACATTTTGACACAATCTTTTTTAACCACAAACACCCATTCTTGATTGGGTGTTCATACGCTTATGCGTAGAACACCAAATCAATCATAGACAAAAATTTGACCGTTGGATTTGTATAAAAATCAAAACCAATGTTTGTAAACACGTTAAGATCATAAAACAACTTACAAATTGATGATCCAAAACACTGATTTCTTGAACGATTTGTATGCGTAGGATATGTTAGGTTATGAGTAATAAATGTGAAGTGGAAGTTAGGTGGGGTGTTTTTATTAAAAATGACTTTAAGATTTTGACAGTTTTGGTCCCTCCACCTTTTCCTTTTTCATCCAAAGCCATTTAACTTCCATTTTGGTTACCAAACGAAAGATTTTAAGAAAGAAACTTGACGACACTCCCCTTTGACTTAAGAAAATAATGAAAGGTTATAAATTTTAGTCCGAGGAGTGTCAATGAACCAGAAAATTTACCACCATTGATAAAAGAAACAACCGAGATAGGATAACATGCAAGTACACAGATATTTTGAAACAGTTAAGTATTTATTTTCTCCCCCTCAACACTTTATCGGAAAAATACTGTATTTTGAAAGATTAAAGTGTTGACGGAAGAAATGTACTTGTCATGTTGAAAGAAAAAATAGATAGAAGAATATTTTTGTTGTTTTATCAGGTTTTATATTTTTATATTTTGTTTTTGAAAAATATTTACAAAAGAGATTTTGGTGTTTAACAGGTTTTTTAAGACTGTTTTAAGAGGTCATCCAATTCCTCTTGAGTCAAACACTTCATACCAATTCGGTGGACCAACTCATTAAACCTAGCGGGAGGCAAGGCTTTGGTGAGAAGATATGCCAATTGATATTCTGTACCCACGAAGTATAATTCAACTGTACCATGTTCTACATGGTCCTTGATGAAATGATAGCGAAGATCGATGTGCTTTGATTTCGAATGCTGAACTGAGTTGCACGAGATCGCAATGGCACTCCGATTGTCGCTGTATATCGGGATTCTGTCAAATACGTAACCATAGTCTTTGAGTTGTGTTCTCATCCAGATGACTTGAGCACAACACGCGGACATGGCTACATATTCTGCTTCGGTTGATGACAGCGATGTACAATCCTGCTTCTTCGATTGCCAGGACACCAGTTTATCACCAAGAAATTGTAGTGCTCCTGAAGTACTTTTCCGTGAATCTAAGCATCCTGCGTTGTCAGCGTCTGAAAAAGCGATTAGTTCAAAACCAGAATCCTTCGGATACCATATCCCCAAGTTAATGGTTCCCTTGATGTATCTGAGGATTCTTTTAGCCTCAGAGAGGTGGGTTTCAGTTGGTCGCGACTGATAACGGGAGCAAAGATATACGGAAAAGACAATATTAGGTCTGCTAGCTGTTAGATACATGAGAAACCCAATAATACTACGGTATTTTGTGGGGTCGAAAAGTTTCCCATGTAAATCAGCGTCTAGCTTCTTGGTATGAGTCATTGGTGTGGCATAAGTGTCACAGGTTTTCATTCCGAATTTGTTTAATAATTCAAGGGTATATTTGGACTGACTCAAGAAAATACTACGGGTTAATTGATGAACTTGTCGTCCTAGAAAGAACGTAAGTTCACCCATCATGGACATTTCAAAATTTTTCTTCATTAGTTTTGCAAAAGCGATTGAGTACTTTTTATGTGTAGACCCAAAAATGATGTCATCCACGTAAATTTGAATAATTAAGATATGTGCCCCGTGATATTGTATAAAAAGAGTAGGGTCGACCGAACCTTTGGTGAAATTATTAGCAATGAAGAAAGATGATAGCTTATCGTACCATGCCCGAGGAGCTTGTTTGAGACCATAAAGAGCTTTGTTCAGTTTGTAGACATGGTTCGGGAACTCATGATCAACGAATCCTTCTGGTTGGCTGACATAAACCATTTCTTTCAGTTGTCTGTTGAGAAACGCAATTTTGACATCCATCTGAAAGACCGTCATATTCATATGAGCCGCGAACGCGAGAAATATCCGAACAGCCTCAAGACGAGCAACCGGAGCAAAAGATTCTTCAAAGTCTATTCCCTCTTCCTGACGATAACCCTTAGCAACTAGACGTGACTTGTTTCGGATTACGTTCCCTTCAGCATCCAATTTGTTTTTCCAAATCCATTTGAGACCAATGACGTAGACCCCTGTTGGTCTTTCAACCAGTTCCCATACTTCAAGAAATTTGAATTGGTTGAGTTCTTCTTGCATGGATTCAATCCAGTTGTCTTTTGTCATTGCGTCTTTAATGTTTTTAGGCTCAGATTGCCAGACAGTGAGTGCATAAATGCAACGTTCACCATCTGTGTGAAGACGTTGTCTCGTAACGACTGGTTGATTCGGGTTGCCAATAATATTTGCCAGAGGATGGTCTTTTGTACATCGATGTATAGAGGGTTGATGTTGGTATACATTGTGCAGATTCTGAGGATTCAAATGGTTTGTTGATGATTCCGCGACATCAGGTGCAGCAGTGTCATTAGCAAACGGGTTAAAGAACGCATTTGGATCAAAATCTGCAGGTGGGGTTACTTCATTAAGAACATCATCAGCCGGTTCATCATTGTTAGAAGCGGTTTGTTCAACTGTTGTGGTGGAGTCAACTGGTGGTGCTTCTTCAACCGTAGTTGTTGTAGCAGGTATAAGAGTAGTATCAGGTTGAGCAGGGAAACAACGGATACACCTGGAGCACGTTCATCAATATCGTCACTGAACAGAGGAGCAAATAACCTTTCCATTTGTTGACGAGTGAGCTGGGGGATTTGTTTAGCTGATGATGGGGGTTGAGGAAAGTTTAAGCGGATGTGACCGGGTTCCAAGCTGTTATACTCAGAAGACATTTCCGTAAGTTCATCAAAATGAGCATGAATCGTTTCCATAACTTGTTTTGTACGACGATTCCAGATCCTGTAACCTTTAGAATTCTCACAATATCCAATGAAGACTCCAATGTCAGCTTTGGCTTTGAGCTTTCCAAAATCATCACGATCATTATTCGGATAGCAAAGGGATCCAAATACATGAAAGTATTTGAGATTCGGTTTATGGTTGTGGAGAAGCTCAAAGGGTGTTTTGTTGTGGCGTTTAGTAATCATAGAATGGTTTTGAGTATAGCATGCAGTAGATACAGCTTCTGCCCATAAGTAATCTGGAAGTTTAGCATTGATTAACATTGTTCTTGCAGCTTCCACTAACGTTTGGTTTCGTCTTTCAACAACTCCGTTTTGTTCTGGTGTACGTGCAATAGATGTCTGATGCTGAATTCCCACTTTCTCATAAAATGCACGAAGGGTTTGGTTAACAAATTCAGTTCCTTTGTCTATTCTTATTTGGCGGACGGTGTTCCGGAGCTGAACTTGAATTTTCGTGAGAAAGGTGATGATCATTTGTGGAGCTTGGTCTTTGCTTCGAAGAAAGTAGACCCAAGTCCATCGTGAATAGTCATCAACAATTACTAAGATGTAGCATTTGCCATTTATCGTTTGCACGCGCATCGGGCCACAGAAATCCATGTGAAGAAGATGAAGCACACGCTGAGAGCTGTGTTCCACCTTTGAAGGAAAATGAGCACGAGTGCTTTTCCCTTGTTCACAAGCTGAGCAAAGGTGACCTTTTGAATACCGGAATTGTGGGAGACCTTCAACTAGTTTGTGTCGAGCAAGGTTGGTGATGGTTTGAAAGTTTAGATGTGAGAGACGACGGTGCCATAGCCAGGATTTTGTTGATGTTGCCTTTGAAAGTAAGCAGATGGGAGATGAAGCAACCATGTCTTGCATAGAGATAGTGTAAAGACTAGAATTACGCGAGCCAGGCATAAGGTCATTTCCTTGTAGATCACGAATGAAACATGTTTTCTCCCGGAAAGCAACCTCCAAATCTCCATCACAAAACTGACCTACTGAAAACAGATTGTGACCGAGGCCTTCCACATAGTAAACTCTGCTAATTTCGATGCTCCCATTGATATAGTCTCCGTAGCCCATGATAGCTGCGAAGTGATCATTCCCGAATCTGATAGTGCCAATGAACTTTGCAATAAAGTTTGATAACAGTTTAAGGTTTCCTGTCATGTGTCAGGAACATCCGCTATCAAGAATCCAGAGAATGATCAGTATCACCTGCATTACACACAGATGACACAGATGGAATAGAAGTAGATGTGGAACCCGAAATGTTAGAGGGTTCCGATACAGTTATAGTAGACATACACACATCAATAACTTTAGGGATCCGTTTAAATCTTAATGTGTTATATATCCATTTCTGCCATCTATAACTACTATTTGCTTTGGTCTTAGTGAATGCACTAGGTGGTACGACATTCTTTTGAGGTAAAACTGGAGCTACACGGACAGCAATGCTTGCTTTAGAATCTAAAGAAGGCGCTCTACCAAGCACAGACTTAGAATGATTAGTAGGCCTAGAGGTATTCCGATTCTTAGGATTCCGTAAACGAGAGATTATAGCTTTAGCAACACATTTGTCATGACAATCAGAATTCATACTTTTACGACAAATAACACAAGGTGCATCAGACTGAATATCAAAAGTACTTAAAGATTTAGCATTCGTTACATCACTATTTCTATTACATTTGCTAGACGCAATATTTGTAGTGGAAGCAACGTGAGTCTTATTCATAGTCCTAGGGTGTTCTTCTACTTTAGCATTCCTTATTGATCTTTTCTTAGGTCGTAACTTCCTATTCTTCGATTGAGTGCTCCTAGGCTGTGAATTGCGGACGTTTGGAAAAGACGCAACTATTCCTGTTTCAGTAGAAGGAAGCACGTTAGCAACTTGTGATTTGGCAGTAGGCATTCTAGGTTCACGATTACTAAGTGTTACTGGTGCTATTCTCTTAATTACGGTAGGCGGAAGTAGTTCATACTTTCCTAACATTTCTCTTAACTTAAAGATAGTGTGAATCAAATCTTGATTTTCAGAACGAATGTTACCAGCAAAATTCATTACTTCTCTAGTGTGTGAAAGATAGTGATCAAGTTCGTTTGATGCTTCATGACGAGTCTTATTGAGTAAATCAAATATGACACCATATTCCTGTTTAACTTTACAAGTTCTTGTTCATATTTTGAGATTTGACTTTTCAAAGACACGTTTTGATCATCCAGTTGCTCAATTTTAGGATCAGAAGATTTTGCACGCAACTGAGCGATTTTGTTATGAAAAACCAGTTGTTGATTGTGAATATCTTTTTGACACCAATTAAGACGACGTTTTGCATTGGAAAGTTCGTTAAGCAATCGTTCATTTTCAGCTTTTAAAGAATCGATCTGAAGCACATTATCAGTATTCTCAACAGTAACCACAGAGTCAACAGTATCAGCAGGGATATAATCAGATGCATATGGCACATAATTCAATAACACAACATTATGGATATCAGCACAGATAACAGCATTCAAGAGTCGATTAACATCTTTTCTTAACATTTTCTTTTTAGGTTTAGTATTAGAAATAGATGTTTCTGTTTTTTCGAAAACGACCTTCATCACTCCAAGTTCCTTATGAAAGTCCCGTTCCCAAGACAATGTACAATTTTTCAAATTTTTAACATTTGGTAAAAGATTTTTCTGAAAGATGTCTCTTTGTTCTCGCGCCAGAGGCGATTGAAAATGTTGAACTTTGATTTCAGAATGATATTCTATCTCATGTTGTAAAGTTTTGAGGTCAGCCATGAAAATGTCAAAATATCTAAGAATTTTGCGATTTTCAGGTTTTGAGTTTACTTCACTGATGGAAGGTAAAGGACCATAAATTTGTGCATAATCTGGTTGGGGATTAACATTAGAAGACTCAGACATTTTGATGATAACCCTTGGTGTGTTAGAAGAATCCGTTGGTGTGACGAAAGTGACCGGTTTTGAGTAATTAAAAGGTTTGTTGTAAACAACAGTTTCTAATTTTGATCGACTCTCGTCTTCTGCATCTAGTTCCTCTTGACGATGATATTCAACAACACTCATAACAGAATTATCAATTTTATATTCTGCACTGGAAACTTCAGGATTTGGTTTGAATGTTTTGGTTGAAAGCTTAGGTTTGTAGTCAGCAAGATTCGGTCCATATCCATTTGGATTGGGTTTTAAAGTAAACTTTTCAATAGCAGTTACTGACTCACCATGTTTGTAAACAACAGTTTTAAACTCTTTAAGTTTGCGTTGCAAGCCGATAATTTCTTCAAGATGATCATCTATTCGTTTCGTGGAATGCTTTTTGTATGCAGAGAACTGTTTTTGGCAAGTTAACAGCTCAGCCTTAGCTTTTTGATTTTCCAAGGTGAGAGCGTTAATTTTCTTTTTATGTTCATGTTTCAGTTGTTCTATTTCAGACAACAAAGCATTCTTCGAAGCGGCTAGATCACGCATCTGTCTCTCTAAATATTTTTTGTTTTGATGAGATTTAGCAAAAGCGGCTTCAAAACCTTTTTCACGGTTTTCTTGAGTTTTGAAAAAGTTGAGTTGCATTTTTAAACATTCAAAATCCTTGGTTAACAGTGCATTTTTACTTTTTAAGTCCTGATTTAATGCACAACATTCTTCAATTTGGGATTGTTGGTCTTTAAGTAAAAGAGCAAGATCTGGATGAGGCAAAAGTTCGGCTTGTTCAACGGAAGTCACCACATGATCATTATTTAGATCCTCAAGTATAACCACGGAGTCAATTTGATTGTCAAAGAAAACCATAAGGTCATCTTGATCGTCAAATGTAACTACGGGGTCTAATTGAAAATCGTCGGAATGAGATGTAGATGACTCATTTTGAACACTCTGAGCCTTGCCGGATTCAGATGTTGGCGGAGATATTAGATCAGAGATAAATATGGTTTGTTCGGGCACCTAAGACAAGCCATCAGTGTCATACACTGGGCCTGTGTCACTCATGTGTAACTCATGCATATTAGCCATCAACATAACAGCTGCATTAGCCTGCAAGTCCTCCATATCATCATCTGAGTCTGCATCTGCCATAAAACTCTGTTCTTTGTTTGTGAGAGTTCCAACAGCTTCATCCTTAAGAGCCAAAAGAAGAGCCTCTTTGAAATAAGCACTGCCCTTAGTCCTCGGCTTTGGGCATGCATTAGCCAGGTGTCCCTTCTCATTGCAGTTGTAGCATCGAAGACCATTCAACCCATTCTGAGCATTTCCCTGTTCCACCACTTGAGCTCTGTTGTTATTCCTACCCATAGCATTAAACCCTTGACCACCGCCCATCTGACGACCATAACCACGATTCTGAACTTCAACTCGTCCATTGTTCACAACAGCCTGATTTCGTGTATTAGATGAGGAACGAATACGATTGTTGGATTTGTTGGTATAACGGCTAAAAGCATTAGCAATCATAACAAATCCTTGTTGCAATGCTTCGAACGGATCGGATTCCTCATTAGTTTGACTATGAAGTGCTTGATCATTGTTGTTGTTGTAATGAACCAATTGATTTTGTTGAGGTTGCTGTGATTGATCGTTTGGTGTGACTGAGGCAGTTGGTTAGTTGCTTGTTGAGGAGGATAACTGTTTTGAGCATACAAGGCAAGTTGTTGATTTTCCGGATGTGTAGCTGAAGCAATTTGAGCACGGAGAATCCTTTCCTTATCAACTTCCTTTTGATGAGGCTTCAAGTAATCGTACAACAATCCGTATGTAGAATGATGCATGTTCTTCGCTCGACGGATAAAAATGACATACTTCTCCCATTCAGGACTAAGACTACTCAGGAACTTAGTATTAACTACAATTCTTGGCATGATGATGTTGTGTTTATCCAAATCATTTATGATGTCTGAGAATCGATAATGATAAGACTCTAATGTCTCTCCAGGTTCAATCATGAAGTGTTCATAAGCCAAGTAAATTTTGGATTCCATGTCCACTTCATTTAGTGCAGATCCTTCCATAAGAAGATGAATGTGTTCCCACATTGCCTTTGCAATCTTTTGAGCATCAACACTTCAAAGAATTGGGTTTGGTAATCCTAAAAGGATATATTGCATTGCAAGCTCATCAGCTTCATAGTGTAGAAGTTCTGTTGGATTGAGGTCTGCAACAGTAGCAATGTTTGATTGTTCATCTCTTGGTGGATTAGCATTAGGATCTCCGGGTATAATGACAGTAGGCATTTGAAATGGACCTTCCAAGATAACCTTCTTTAAGAACTTTCCATGTGGCTTCTTCAGATCACAAAACCTAAAGAACCGAATTACCCATTGATCGTAGTTTCCTGGAGTGAGCATTGGAGGTCTATCAAGTGATCTAGCCTCATGAATTGATTGTTGGCTGCTTAAAGCTTCACACATCTTTGCAAACCAAGTGGGTTCCTTCATAGTGTTCCTTGATGGATGTTGATTGAAATCGTTTGTGTAGGGTTGAACTTGAAGACTTGGTGGTGTTTGAACCATTTGTGGTGGAGGAATTGCTCCAAGTTGTAGAGTATGTTGTTGATTAAATTGTTGTTGATAAATTACTTGTTGTTGATTCCATTGCTGATGTTGTGGACTTAGTTATTGTTGTCGTTGAGAATAAGTGTAAGGGAAATAGTTAGAGTATGGTGGTTGTGACATGTTGAAAACTTGTGTTGGTAAAAATGGATCTTTGTAGTCGAATGAACCTTTGTTGATGAAGTATCCTTAGGCGTAGAAATCACAATAGCCAATTAGCACTTATGCGTAAAAACACCAAAGTTACACGTAACAATCAAGAGTTACGCGTAGGTTTAGCTTACGCGTAAGTAGGGAAAAGACACTAAAGTTATGCGTAGACACAAGGTTAGGCGTAGAAACTTAGGCGTAGGATTACCTTATGCGTAAGACTGGGCTTAGGCGTAAGATGAATCTTATGCGTAGGATTTCTACGCGTAAGCTTTTATGCTTATGCGTAAGTTTAGGGTTTTATCCCAAGTGATCTTTTACACTATCACAGTGCAAAAGATATCCAAAGTCGACGTATTTTCAGGCTTATCCAAGCAAGAAAACACGGAGTAAACCACGAAACTGAAGATCAAACCACGGATAATGTTACGCATAGAACTAGGGTTTTGATACGCGTAGTTATACTCGTAAGATGACTTTTGCCCAAATATGTTTCTAAACCAGATTTTTGTGAAGAAATAGCTTCAATATCACCAAAATAGCACAAAAGTATGAAACTTGATGATCCAAAGTGTCAAAAACAGTTATGCGTAGAACGAAACCCGCGTTCAAAACCAAGCTTAAAAACTATGTTCCACGCGTAAAGGTTGAAACTTTTTTTTCAAAAACCGTTATTTTAACACTTTAAAACATTGAAAGTACAAGAATCTTGGATTCAAACGTGTAAAAAATACGTTTTTAAGCAAACCAAAGTTTTGACCATGTTTACGCGTAAGAACGAAAACAAAAACTTCAAAAACAAAAGGGTTCACCCAACTATTTGGCGATTGATACCACTGTTAGGTCACTAGTTTTACAACACAAGCTTAATAGAAAGAGACAGAGGCGGTTGAACAATAAACAAACACACACACACTTATGAGTAGTACGGTTTAGGCGTAGAGAGTGAGTGAAATGATAAATTGAACAACCAACCCTCAAGTGAGGGTTATACAAGAGTACTTATAGGAGGGAAGCTAGGGCAACACTCCTAGTTTCCATCCTTTCCTTTATGGGCTTGGGCCTAAGCTCATGGGCCTTCTACATAAGCTTAAGGCTAATAACAAACATAAAGGCCATAATTAAGCTAACTATTACATGTGAATTACTAACACTTGATTTAGGTCTAGGAGTGATTCCAACATTGTACATAACCTTTTGCTACTAACCGTGCTTTGTATTTGACGATATTTCCTTTTGCATCCCTCTTGGTCTTGTAAACCCATTTGAGTCCTATTGCCTTTTGATTTTCTGGCAATGTAGTGAGAGTCCATGTACTATTCTTGTTGATTGAATCCAATTCAATCTCCATGGCCTCAATCCATTTCTCGTCTGTTGATACTTCCTTATAGTTACGGGGTTCTTCTTCCGTAAATAATAAACTTTGTGGTTCAACCCTTCATGCATACTTGTATATTTCCGTCATATCTCTATATTCACGTACGGCTGTATCATCAAATCTACCTCTTGAGTTCTCTACAGAACTAGTATTAGCCTCTTCTTCCTCTTCTGTGTGTGGGTCGTAATTGTATGTCGGTAGTGTGATTGGTGAAACTGGATCAGGGATCTGATCTTGTTCATGATACGTATTATCATCGTTTTCTGTGTTGACTGGTGTAAGGTTTTCATTGTCAACTCCTTCTACCACAAAACTAGTCCAAAATGTGTCTTGTGTACTCGTATCGTCTTCATCTTTATTCCAATCCCATGGTTTTGTTTCCATAAATTTTACGTCCCTACTAACATGTTTCTTCTTGGCTATTGGATCATATAACCTACATGCTTTTGATCCTTCCTCTACTCCTAAGTAGATCATTGGTATGCTTCTATCGTCCGGCTTCTTTAAGTGAGGTATCGTTATCTTTGCATAAGTTGTGCATCCGAATATTCTTAGGTTTTCCATATTCGGTTTTCTGTTGTAGAGTGCCTCATATGGAGTTTTATCTGTCAGGGCCCTCGTAGGTACCCTATTGAGTATGTAAATTGCATGTTTAACTGCTTTCGCCCAAAAAGTTAAGGGTAACTTCATCGCTTTCATCCTACTCCTCGTGGTTGATAACACTGTTCTATTTCTTCTCTCCACTACTCCATTCTGTTGTGGGGAGTACGGTGCTGTCAACTGTCGTGCTATTCCGTTTTCCTTACAGTACCTCGTGAATTCATTTGATGTGAATTCACCACCTCTATCCGTTCTTAGCATCCTTATTTTCAATCTCATCTCCATTTCTATCTTCTGTCTAAATTCCTTGAATATACTAAATGCCTCATCTTTCGATGTCAGAAAGTAGGCCCACATAAAACGTGTACAATCTTCCACTAACAAAAAAATGAGTTTCTTGCATGAGTGTTGCTGGACTTATAGGACCGCAAAGGTCTCCATATATTAAGTCCAACGGGTTCTTTGATCTGAATTTAGCTTGGTTTGGAAATGGTGTTCTACTATGTTTTCCTAATAAATATGCGTCACAAATCTGCCCGACATGATTTATTCTTGGAATTCCTTCTACTAGACCTTTCCTAGTCATCTTGTTAATATCGTCAAAGTTCAGATGACCTAATCTAGCATGCCATAACCACGCTTGGTTATCTATATTTGCTAAGAGACATATAGGTACTTCTACCTGTAACTGAATCTTGTAGAGTTGATTCTTAGATCTTTCAACCTTCATCAACAACTTCTTGTTCTTATCATACAAAGTCAATTTATCTCCATCCATAATGACCTTACAACCAATTTCCGTAAGTTGTCCTAGACTAAGTATGTTGCTCTTGAGGTTTGGTATGTAGTATACATCCGATACTACCTTCTATTCCTGGTTCTTACAACCTTATAAAATAGACCCTCTACCCATTATTTGTACATACGATCCATCTCCAATACGTACTCGTCCTGTTACGCTTTCATCAATATCCCTAAAATGACTCTTTAGCCCCGTCATATGGTCACTTGCACCATTATCTAAATACCATATGCTTGCGTCTGCTGTAGCATATTTTCCTAGTTGAATTTGTTCTTCATTCAACAACACTTTCTCGTGTTCAGTTTCGTGCCTAGTCATTAATAGTGATGGTTCATCGTCTTCTAAGATAAGGTTTGATTGTTACTGAGTTGCTGATGTTCCTTTACAATTCCTTTTAAGATGTCCAATTTTATGACACCTGTAACATTTTACCTTACTTACATCCCACTCACTTTTATTCTTATCCGAACTCTTTTTGTGACTTGAGTTCCCTCCTTGTGAGTTGTTTCTGTTTCTGTTATGCTGCCAGTTCCCTCGTGAGAAATTTGATTTCCCTCCACGTTTGTAAAAACGTTTTCTATTTCCTGAGTGCTCGCCATGTTTGAATAATAGGTTTTCTTGGCTTTCTACTTGTCCTCCTTTCCGGAGTTTTATCCTTTCCTCAAATGCCTTGAGTCTTCCAGTGATCTCATCTAAATTGATGTTGTCGAGATCACTTGTCTGTTCTATGGATGCTACTATCTGAATGAACCTATCTGGTGTGGAGTCTAATAGTTTTCGTACTAAAAGTGATTCATCCAAAGTTTTCCCTAATTCTTCTGCCTTCGTGGCATAGCCATTTAGTTTAGCCGTAAATGCATCCACCGTCTCATCCTCCTTCATCTGAAGTGAGTTAAACCCAATCATCAATGATTGTAATCGTGCTTTCTGCACTCTATCTTCTCCAACGTGTCATTTCTTTAGCGAATCCCACAATTCCTTAGCCGTCTTACAACCCGCTACTTGTAATATCACATCTTCAGTCAACGCTTGATATAGGAAGGCAGTCGTTGCCTTATCCTTCTTATCATCTACTTGCGTATCTCTCTTTGGTTCTATTGCTTCCCGTAAGCTATGTGCCTCTAGTATAACCTTAATTTGTATAACCCAAATTGTGTAGTTTGTGGTTTTCAACTTAGGGCATTGATATTGTGCAATAGGTATTACGGGTTTTGTTGTAGTTGATGTGCTTGCTATATCATCGACGGTCATCTTGAAAGTGCTTAGTATCTTCACTTTCTAATTCTAATGAGATTTATTCTTCCTAGTGTGGTCTTTCTATAAAATATCGGAATATCTAATCCTCCAGGAATCCTAATAATACGTGATCAATAAATAGTTCTCGGGATTTCCTAATAGCATGAACTATTCTATACTATTCTAATATAAATGAAATCCAGAAAAAGTTTAACTTGTGACCTCGATGATTGTGATGAACACAAGTGTATTCCCTTTGTCTCGCGTTAGTAAGAATCGTTGACCAACGTCTTGTTATTCCCAAATTGGTTCCCTCGTTTCCTTGTCTCATTGTACTTTAGTTTCCAATCTCCCAACTTGTACCCTTGATGTCTTTTCCTTGTTCGAATTTTTTACCCCTCGAATTTGAAACACCAAGTTCTTCTCTTCGAATTGATTTCCACAGTTTCGGCCTCCTTTTTGCTTCGACCAAAAAACTATCTCGACCTTTTAATTTGTAAAAGTTCGATTGAAAAAATAAGTCCTTTGTGTCGAATTTATTTTCCTTTCCAACGAGCCCAAAACAAATTGATTTTTTTCTCTTCGAATTTGTTTCTTCCGAAAAAAAAGTCCTTGATTTCTTTTCTTGTTCCTCCACACTAAAACACGTCTCCTTTCCTTGTACGTTATTTGATTTCCTTTTTCCGAAATCAAACTTCCCACATACAAAACCTTGGTACCGAGATGGTAACCAATCACCGAAACAAACAAGGTTGTTTGCTTGTGATTTTCTTCCCGTTGTTGTTTTCCTTTGTGTCATCCCGATACTCCACACAAAAAACCTGAGCGCTCTTCTTTCCCTTGTCACGTACGTATTTCCTTCCACAACAACGTTTTCCCCGCGTGTTTCCCGCATTTTTCTTCTACTTTGAGTTTGAATTTAACCGGTTTCACAAAGTATTTACCCACTTGCTCTCTATCGCGAACAAAGTGTATGTCTTCCTTCCTTCCCTATGTTGTCGCCAACAATGGTTTCCCCACCAATCCGTTTGGTGTAAACGTTTGCAATCCCCTACGTAAACGATCGTGCACTATCTTCTACGTATGCTTATTCACGTTTTGTTTCTCTTGGAAGTAGAGAGAAAACAAAAATCCTTGCCGAAAACAAAGTGTTTTCCAGCGTATTCCTTGGGTATGTCTTGCGTTAATCATATGGTGTTCAAAAACGAGTCGCGTAAACCACTGCTCTTGATGCCAATTGTTGTCCCAAACTCTAGATCAAAATATATAGATTGCAAAAGTAAAATGAATGAATAAGTAAATTGTCTATTAACTTCTAAACAATACATATGTGTACGTATATATACAAATCCAAACGGTATGAGTAAACCGCTGTGATGGTTCGGTTTGTAACCGTTTGTAACCGCCATCCAGTAACCGCTTTATGGTTACAAAGTTCCTACTTAACGTGTTTGGTCCTTCGTCTAATAATGTTTACATAAAAAGCATAAGAGTTAAGATTATTGGGTTCACAAGTGTTATATCAGTGTTTTTTTTATATCCTTTTTACACCTGTGGTCGATCACGAGTAATTAATTAAGGTGTATAGTTATAACGTGATCTAATACTCAAATGATTTTTTTTTTTTTTTTTTTTTTTTTTTTAACGGAAAAATATTACTAAAAACAAAGTAGCAAGATACTAGATAGATGAGTTACAGTAGCGTGTACAAGTGGATATGGGATTATTGATCCATTCGATCCAATTTATGCATAAATTCCTACATAATTCTATTTGTGATCCACAAGTGAGAGAGGGTTATAGTTTCTTCAAGAAGTGTGTCCTTGCTTGGGGGTTTCAAGTCGAAGCATGACTTGTTTCAACTCAAATGATTGTAATCTTTTTTCAACTCTTGTTGAATGTGGAATATATAATTTTATTCCTTTGCCAGACAGCAAAACAGCTTATAATTAAACACTGATTTCAGGTGAAATTTAGTTATTAATCTAGAATTTAATTGTTGCATACTAGGAATTATGTTAGATGATGATGTGTTTTTATCCAACTGCTAAAGAAGCACTAAAAAATGGTGATTATCTGTTATCAATTGAAGCAAAAAAAACATTTAAAATTTCTAATTTGTTTTGAGAATATGAAAAATCACACCTTGAACTTTTTATAATTACCTCAGTAACTTGATTTATCAAATTTAAGTTTTGTGCATGGTCAGGGTTGCAAGAGAGAGAATGATAAACTGGGAAGATGTGAACAGGTTATACACATCTATCAATTTATTTGTTGTGGCATATTAATTTAAAAAAAAAAAAAAAAAAAAAAAAAGGAAGAGAGAGAGATTGCAGTGTGATGGTTGCATATTGTATTTCTTTATAATAGTTCTTCTTGGAGCTCATGAAAGTTCCGCGTGCAAAATCAAAGCTCAAAGTCTTCTCTTATAAGTTACGATTTAATGCACAGGTCAGAAGATTGATATTATGACAATTCTGTTATAGGTTTGGATTCTAATCTAATGCTTGTGTTTTTTTTACATATTAGGTTTCTGAGTTTCGGGAGTGCCTTAAAACTATAACTTCTTTAAAGGAACAGGCATGTTATCTTTTGTTTTCTTGGTACACTGATCCTGCAGTTAGTTACAAAAAAATAATATATATATTTCATTAACAATCAATATGCTAGGGATCGCAACTGAGACAACATGCCCAACATATAAGCCCACATGGGGGTGCCCATCTGAAACCAATATGAAATAAATGGTTTAGCTCACCAAGCTTATATGTGGACATTTATTTATTTTTTCACCCAACACAATTACTCAATGTGGATAATTCTATCAGATCAGGAGTTCTACTAAATTTAAAGCAGTCATGCAAACCATTCTTTCTTTGGGAAATGCATTGAACAAAGGGACTCTAAGGGGTGAGCCTGTTACTGCTTAAAGTCATTTTTTGTACTTATATAAAAAGTAGTTTTTTATTTTTAGGTCGTGCCAGTGGGTTCAAGTTGGTTAGCCTCCTAAAACTTACAGAGATACATTCAACAAAAAGAAATGTGACTCTCATGCATTATCTTTGTAAGGTATCCATTAACAAAAAGTGTCAATTATATATTGTCTTAAGTCATCAGTGCATCTCATAAAGTTGGTGCTTTTAGGTTCTTGCGGATAAACAGCCTGAAGTCCTTGATTTTTTCAACGATCTTGGAAGTTTGGAACCTGCATCACGTGTAAGTTAATTATAAATCTTTAAAAGATTCCTTAAAGACATCAATGGTGTTTGGATTTCTATATGCTTGATGATATTTGAGTATATCTTTCCAGTTGCCAATGCATTATTTTCAAAAAGAAATAAAAGCTATTACTAAAGGTCTGAAGAACATTTCTGAGGAAGTGTCAAAAGCAAAAAATGATGGACCCGTGTCTGTAAATTTCCGGAAGGTAAGAAGTACAGTTTGACAAGGCCATTGTTATAAATCTCGGAAGGTAAGTTTTGATTATTATTTTAATTTGTTATCATAAAAATCACATATTCCTTATTTATTAAGAAAATGAGAAAAGTGTTTGGCTCGTGAACCCCATTACCCCACCCACCCATCTTTCCACCTCCAGATCTAAGTATTTATAAGAGCAAGCTTTTCAGTGTGATGAAAATGGTGAAAATACTCATACTATATATTAGCCTAACATTTTCTTTTACTCCCTCCGTCCCAAATTTTATGTCCAGTTTGACTTTTTGATTCGAACTTTGACCTTAAATATTTTTGTTTTTATTATAAAACGCTTGATGAAAATTATACCAAATGAAAATACATTTAAACCACAATTTTTTTATATATTTTGCATCAAATATTATATAATACAAACAAAAAATTTTAAGGTCAAAGTTTGATGTTGAAAGTCAAATTGGACATATAATTTGGGACGGAGGTAGTATTAATTTAACTTGCATGTATTGGTACTTATCTGGAAGATTTTATATATTGAATAGGCTCTTGAGAAGTTCCATTGTTCAGCAGAAGAGGAAGTAAAGTCATTAAAATCTATATGTTGTACGTATGTGGTATGTCTCCTTTTTTTTATTTTAGATATACAATACACCAATCATTGGTTAAAGATGTTATGTTTCTAAGAAAAGGTTAGTTTTTTTGTTATAGCACGGATATGAGAAAGATTTAATTCGCTACTTTGAGGAGGATACATTCGATTGCTCATGGGATCCATGTAATTACCAAAATGACAGGCCGGTTTTCACATTTTGTATTACTGCTAATAAATTTATGGTTTCTTGACTTCCCTTCCATTTTTATCAGGTTGTTTTCCAGTTGCCACATATTTGATGAAATTTGTAATAATGTTCAATCAAGCACATAAAGAAAACATCCAAAAAATAGAGGAAGAGAAGCAGAAGGAAGAAAGGTAAGCCTCAAATAACTAACTCAGTCTCGTAATTAGTCACGACATTACCTAATATCCTTAAAAAAATGCTAATTACAGTAACTGTTTTTTATTTAATGTCTTTTGATCCCGATGAACTTGACAAAAATGCAGAAGGATTCTGAGGATGCAGAAGCAGCACATGGCAGATGCATTCATTTTTGGCAATGTTGATGATTAGGTGTCGGTTTCAAAACAAGTAGTTGTTGAGTTTCAATTTTACTAGTTGTTTACTTTTGAGGTCACAGAAGATGACCCAAAAAGTTAAACCATGACCATGATAGATTTGGTCCAGTATATATTTTGTGCATAGTTCTAGTGCTTGTAAATATTCAGGAAAGTGTGGAGTTACAATGAATGATGTGGACTTTCTTATTTATACTTTTAGTGTACTTGTAAAGTTAGGACAAGATTATGAATTCATATTTAAGAGGATTTACATGCATACATACGCACATAATACATACAAACAAACATAAACCCCGTATAGTGACATGCATATGACTACACGAGTCAAGTTATTATATATTAAATTTCAGATTACATAGGTTAAGGTCATGTACTTAATCATACCGCCTTTATGAATATATATCTGAATCCTTAGATAGGGTACTTCGTAACTTTTCCCCTCGAATTTGATATGTGTATACACCTATTAACAAAATATTAGATTACATGAGTCTAAAAAATGTCATATACGAATTTAGATTAATGTCTTTAAAAAAAACTCATGGGGGCTTCCAATCTTCCAAACTGATATCTACGGAAGCTCAAGAGCTCTTAATAATTATTTCATTTATTGTCAATAGTTAAACTTTATGTATAAATACCATGCATGTGGATTAGTAGATATACGATATCATTATTTCCAGCTAAACATTTTCTTAAGACCAAACTCAAAATGGGTGGCAAAGGTGGCGGAGGTGGAGGTGGCGGCAAAGGTGGTGGTGGAGGTGGCGGCAAAGGTGGTGGTGGAGGTGGCAGCAAAGGTGGTGGTGGAGGTGGAAGCAAAGGAGGTGGTGGTGGTGGTGGAAAAGGTGGTGGCGGCTCAGCAAAAGGTGGAGGTGGTGGTGGCAAAAGCGGAGGAGGATCGGGTTCCATGAAGGCACCGGGTGGTGATGGTTCTTATATTTCAAGGGCTGGTTTTGAGAGCAACCCAAAAGGTTATTTTGATGGCCTTCATGCTGGTTCCAAGGGTTGATGAGCCAAATTGTGTAATGAACAATGAGAGGCTAAGAATGTTATTATTATCTTGTTATATGCTAATTAAATAAAAATTATGTGGTAACCTAATTCGGTTTTCAATGTTGTTGTGAGTAAGTGCATTTTGCTAATTGTTTTTCAAATGATAATTCTATTAGAGAATAAATAGGCCCAAGCCCGGTTTGTGGGTTTAGGGCACCTAGGGTTTTGCCATTATAAATAATGGTGAATAATAAAGTTATACCTACGAGTTTATAACTATCTAACATGGTTTCAGTGCGAGTCTGATCCTCAGACCTAGGTGGCTAAGTTGAGCCGCCTCCCCCTAAGCCACCCCGTCAAACCCTAACCTTAATTTTCTTTTCTACCTTTATGGCTTGAAAACTGTCCTTTAATCTGCAAATATTTCTCCCCACCGAATGCAATATTCCTTTAATTCTTTGTGTTAAAAGTCAAGTGGCTTATTGATTGGTACCTAGGGTTTTGCCATATCATCTCTAAAGCTGCCTTGTTGCTTCCTAACATCGGTGGGTTCCCCATGAAAGAAGATGGGTATCACAATATGTTTGAAGATCCTACGTTGCTAAAGGATCAATACCAGTTCATCAAGACACCATGTCGAAGAAGCGTACGATTAAGAATATTGAGGATTTATGTTTTATTGTGTTAAAAAAAAATAGTTATTTAATGTTTTTGTTTTATGTCGAATCCAGGGTCTTAATTCCCGAGACGACGTTTGTTAGTGTCGAATCTAGGGTTCCTATTCCCGAGACGACTTTTGTTGGTGTCGAATCTAGGGTTCTTATTCCCGAGACGACTTTCGTTGTCGAATCTAGGGTTCTTATTCCCGAGACGACTTTCGTTGGTGTCGAATCTAGGGTTCTTATTCCCGAGACGAATTTTGTTGGTGTCGAATATAGGGTTCTTATTCCCGAGACGACTGTTTGGGATACTTTGGGTTATCCCGTTTTATTTTGGTTATTGTTTTATTTTATTTTTTTTTTAGTCTCCTACTTCAGTTCGAGCTTTCGCGATTTCGCCGCTCGAACTGCGGGGGAGTATTAGAGAATAAATAGGCCCAAGCCCGGTTTGTGGGTTTAGGGCACCTAGGGTTTTGCCATTATAAATAATGGTGAATAATAAAGTTATACCTACGAGTTTATAACTATCTAACAAATTCATTAAAAACACATTACCCAGACACTAGAGGATAAGAAAGAAGATCACCATGAATTGATATCGAAGCATATTTAGGATTGACATCCATCGGGTCCATAAGATCGAGTGTCAACTTATTAACCCTTAGAACAATCTAAGAACACGAAAGGACTAAACTTATCATAAGCAAATCTACATATGTACACCTTTGGTCGTTGAAACAAGTATACATTGTTCTTCTTTTCTAAAAAAGAACTGAGTTTTGATAATTAAGTTGATCATTTTATTTTCTTTACCCAATATAAAAACCAATAATTAACAGACAACAGTCGGTGTTACTTTGAAAAATGTAAGTAATAAAAAAACATTCAATACATCATTTTCCTAATTATCAAAATCTAAGATATATTTAATATTTTTGTGTGTTATATATTGGATTTACACTTTGGATTAATGTTTCTTAAACATGAAGATGTGGTAGCAACCAAGTTAGGAATTTAGGAGGGAAAAGGACACGTGTTAGATAATTATTTGTATCCCTCTTGTGAAAGTGAATGTTACCCTCAAATTTGGCTCCACATATATATGGCAGTTCGTTTTCTTAGGATTTGAGTTTGAAAAATTATTACCAAGCCAAGAAATTTTCAAGTTACGGTTGTTGATGCATTTTTGTTTACAAGAAATTAGGGATATTGAAGGCCAGGTTATCTCCCAAGTACGACATATGGACGAGGTAAGCCCAATAGACAACACAATCGCTCTTTTTATATTTTATATATATGAAACTTTTAATGTTTTGGTATGCCAACATGATCTATTGAGGACTTGTTATTTATATCAATGAAATCGTTTAGGTTCGTTTATATATGTTTGTTAGTGTTTTTGTTAGAATTAGATAACATGACATTCAATAAATAATCACAAAATCATCAAATTATACATGCGGAAGGGTATAGCATTTATTAACGAATAATTAATTAACATAAGAAGAATATGCGTACCTTACTTGATTCTAGCCGACTAAGAATCAAATCCACAAACTAGCAATGGAAGAACCCTAATTTGATTTAATTAGGATTATGTGAATTACCCCTTACCGTTTTGTAATTCAATCCAAGAATAATAACAATATTGTGTTATTACCACTTTCTTGTACACACGTACTAAACCGAATTAAAGTAATGCTAGTTTTGATAAAACAAATAACTTGGTTTGGAAAAGTTTAGGTGATCGACACCCAAGAGTGGTGGCCGATCGGTTTGACAGCAAAACACACACAAAAAAATTTTAGGTTTAGCTAATGAGCACAAGAGATAATTTACAAACACCATAGGTTTTGTATATATACTCAAGCAAACTTGGTGAACAAGTTTGAGTCAAAATTGGGTTGGGTTTGGTCCTTGTGGCTGATCGGTTTCATAATCCCACAAGGGATTCCGGAACCTTCCCAACTTTTGCAATTTAGTCCTTTTCCAAATACATTTAACGCCCGTTAGTCCATTACATTAATTACTTAACGTCCGTTAGTTATTTCGTTTAATCAATAAATAAATATAACGTTTATATTTAATTATTAACTTTTAATTCTCATACGTAAAGTGTGCAATCCCGTGGTCTCGAGTTCGATCCTAACTCACGTATACTAATTTATATTCATAAAACCAACAGCTCCCACTTGGATATATCTTAATAGAGTGATCACATCGGTTAGCGTCTAGCAACACTTCGATGCCTCTAGTACGACTCGAGTAAGGCTCCTGGAAAACCTTTTGATGATTTCTCATTATGATTATCCTTTTGTTTCTAATACCAAGTTAAATAAAGATATGGAATTAAGTCATTCTTTATAAAACTATTATGTTTCTCGTTGTAAGTGATTGACCAAGATTACCAAATCTTCTAAACATATTTAGGAGAGATTTGGGTGCGGCCGCACAAACATCTTGTCAACCCTACGAGGGGCCCAGCAGTATTAAACTCCAAATAAATTTGAAGGAACAAATTATATCTTGACTACGAGAATAACCCACAAACT
Organism: Chrysanthemum seticuspe; assembly: GCA_019973895.1. Taxonomy (NCBI): domain Eukaryota; kingdom Viridiplantae; phylum Streptophyta; class Magnoliopsida; order Asterales; family Asteraceae; genus Chrysanthemum; species Chrysanthemum seticuspe. The sequence goes on from BPTQ01000005.1 coordinate 306,058,980, forward strand.
TTGTAACATTTCTGAAAATAACCCTTATGACTACCAGTTACGTATAGCGTTAAGTTGCTCCACAGAAATGCACTACATTCATGACACTTATCTGATATCTCAAGTCTGAGGATAACTATTCATAATTTACTTATAACAATACCCACAAAGTAAATTATGTAGTTGGGATAAGTCCTATATTCAATTCATTGAATATCATCCGAAATTGGTATGCATTCTCATCAATATACTTTCAAGTATATTCTACCACATCTCTCAGATTTGTCTTAATTTAATGATACTCCCATATCATTAATCGACAACGGACATTTAGAATAACTTAGTTACTCACGGATTAAACATGCAAATATATGACAATAATATTATAAATGAAAATAAACATAATCCAAACTTTATTTCATCAAAATAATAATTGTTTTACAATATCCTTTATCCAAATACTAATCACAGTTATGCATGAAACTATTAGCTAAACGTAGTCCAATTCCATTGGCAAGTCCAATAAGCTTGTCTTTAGCTAAAGCCTTAGTGAAAAGATCAACTAAGTTATCATCTGTGTGAACTTTCAATAGATTAATTTCACCTTCACGGACTTGTTCCCGAACATAGTGATACTTCCGTAGAAAATGTCTGGTGCCCTTCTTGACTCCAGGTTCATTGGAAAATATGATTGCAGTAGAATTGTCACAATACATATCAATAGGAGATTCAATTGAAGGCATAACATAAAGCCCTGAAATGAATTTCCTAATCCAAACAGCCTCCATTGCAGCTTCCGAAGCAGCTATGTATTCGGCTTCTGTCGCAGACATAGCAATCGTACTCTGCTTCTTGCTCTTCCAGTCAACTGCTCCTCCATTGATGACAAAGACATAACCCGTCTGAGACTTCGTATCATCTTTATCACACTACCAGGACGCATCACAGTAACCTGTAACACCAAGTTCTGTGTCTGGATTTCCACCATACACTAAAAACATATCTTTCGTATTTCTAAGATACTTTAGACTATGTTTAACAGCAGTCCAGTGAAGTTCACTCGGATTCTGTTGATATCGACTGGTCATGTTCTGAGCGAACGCCACATCTGGCCTTGTGCATCTCACAGCATACATAATAGATCCTACTGCCGAAGCATAAGGAACTTTCTGCATGCGTGCCACCTTAGCACGTGTTGAAGCACACATATCGCTACATAAGCCATGCTTTACTTCCATCGGCAAATATCCTTTCTTGGAATTTTGCATATTGAATTTCTTCAATATTTTATCAATGTAAGCGCTTTGACTTAAACCAATTAACCGCTTTGACCTATCTCGGTAGATCTTGATTCCCAGAATGTATGCAGCTTCTCCTAAATCTTTCATGGAAAAACACTTCCCAAGATATGCCTTAACACTTTGCAAACTTGGAATGTCTTTTCCCATAATTAATAGGTCATCTACATAAAGAATTAGGAAAATTACATCACTCCCACTAACTTTGTGATATACACATGGCTCATCAAGATTTTGAATAAATCAATACCTTTTGATTTCTTCATCAAATCTCTTATTCCATTGCTTTGATGCTTGCTTCAATCCATAAATGGACCTTTGAAGTTTGCATACACGGTTTGGAAATTGTGGATTCACGAACCCCTTAGGTTGCTTCATATAGATGTCTCCATCTAAGCGACCATTCAAGAAGGCGGTTTTGACATCCATTTGCCATATCTCATAGTCATAGTATGCTGCTATAGCTATGAGAATTCTAATAGCTCTAATGTCCGCTACAGGAGAAAAGGTCTCCTCGTAATCAATGCCATAAGTTTGAGTAAAACCTTGCGCAACTAGACGAGCTTTATAGACGTGTATATTGCCATCCATGTCAGTCTTAATTTTATGGAGCCACTTACTTCCAACAACCTTGGCGTTTGGAGGTAAGTCGACCTTTTCCCAGACTTCATTTTCTTTCATGGATTGCATTTCCCCATTCATTGCAACTTGCCATTTGTCCTTATCAGGACTTGCCATGGCAGCTTTATAACCAGTAGGCTCTCCAAGATCTCCTAACATAGTTTCCTCAACCTCTACATTAAGGCATAGACGTTCAGGTGCACGCGTAGTCCTTACGGATCTACGAACGGGAATCACTTCAACTTCTGGTGGAGGACCCAGACTATCAGGTTCTACCGGAAGTACGTTAGTGTTTTCAGAAAGTAATGCATCTTCCTGATCATCTTCCAGATTATATACTCTCCCACTGAATTCTTGAGATACGAGATCTCTTTCAAGAAAATCTCCATACCTAGCAAAAATTACTTTATTTTCAGTTGGATAGTAGAAGTAGTAACCCATAGTTTCCTTAGGGTATCCTACGAAGATACACTTTACAGATCTTTGTTGGAGTTTATCTGCTGAGTCACGTCTAACATACGTCTCGCAACCCCAGACCTTTAAATAAGACAGGTTAGGAGCTTTACCATGCCATATTTCATATGGTGTCTTATCAACCTTCTTTGTGGGAACCATATTTAGAATGCGAACAGATGATTCTAAAGCATAATCCCAAAAGGATAAAGGTAGAGTAGTAAGATTAAACATAGATCGTATCATGTCCAACAATGTACAATTTCTTCTCTCAGATACACCATTTTGTTGTGGAGTATATGGAGAAGTGAGATTCTGGACAATTCCATTCTCGGCTAAGTAATCTTTAAACTCTTGGCTTAGATACTCGCCTCCTCTATCGGATCGAAGAGCTTTAATCTTCTTTCCCAATTGCAGTTCTACTTCAGCTTTGAAAACCTTAAATGTTTCAAACACCTCATGTTTATGCTTAAGTAAATAAACATAACCATAACGGCTGAAATCATCAGTAAAGGTTAAGAAGTAGCTAGCACCTCTCTTTGACACATGTCTAAGTGGTCCACACACATCAATATGAATAAGACCAAGTAGATCAGAAGCCCTCTCCATATTGCTATGAAAAGGTTTCTTCATCATCTTCCCAGATATGCATGACTCACATTTATCAAATGATTCATCACTGATATTTTGCAAAAGCCCTTCTTGTTGCAGCTTATGCATGCGAGCCTTGCTTATATGAGCAAGTCTACAATGCCAAAGATAAGAAGAATTCAAGTCCAACTTTATCTTCTTATTGATGCTAAACATCGAATTATTATTATGTTTGTTAGATTCATTTCCAATCACATCAATTTCAAACACACCATTCACAGTAATTGCATTAAAATAAAATACACCATTTAAATAAACATAAATTCCATTACGTGAAATAGTATGAGTAAAACCATCATCCAACAAAACTGAAAAGGAAACAACACCTCTAATTATAGAAGGTGCGTAATGACAATTGTTCAATAACAGTACTAAGCTCGAAGGCAATACTAAACTAAACGTTCCTATGGCTTCAACAGCTGCATGTGCGCCATTTCCCACGTGCAGATATTGCTCCCCATAGGCTAGCTTCCTTTCCACTCTAAACTCCTGTAGTGTATTACAAATATGAATACCACATCCAGTATCATATACCCAGGAATTTTTATGATTTAGAGTAAATAATTCAATGACAAATAAATTACCTGAAGACCCGGCGCCCAAGGACCCTTCGTACTTCATTTTATTTGCCCGCAATACATCAAGATAGAGAGCACAATTTCTCTTCCAATGACCAACGCTCTTACAGTGGTGGCATGCTTGATCCTTTTTAGGATTTTCCTTCCTAGGAGTAGGGTTCTTCTTGGGTTGTGGTTGATAGGCCATAACTTGTTTACCCTTATCAACTTTCCCTTTGCCCTTCACCTTCTTGTTGTTCGCACGCTGCGGTTTTGGCTTATTAATCCTTCCACCCTGAATAGCAAGTACCTGGGCAGTAGGAACCTTTTGAGGTAACCCTTTTTCATAATCAATAAGCAATGCGTGTAGGTCAGTAATTGTCTTCCCCACGCAGTGCATATTGAAGTTTCTAACAAAACCATTAAAATTCTTATTAAGGGATCTATTAATCAGATTCACAGCCATGTCATCATCATAAGTTTTGCCAAGTGCCCTTAATTGGTCCATGCAACCTTTCATTTCCAGTACATGAGCACTTACGGGTTTACCCTCTCCCTGCCTACAGCTGTGTAATGCGTCGGTCAAGTCATAAATCTCGACAGCAGCTGGTTTCTCGAACATAGTTCGAAGTTCATTGATCATATTAAATGGGAAGTAGTTTTCGAACTGCTTTTGAAGAGCAGATTCCATCGTTCCCAACATAAGACAAGCCACATCATTATGACGCTTATACTCAATTTTCCAAGCGTCCTTTTGAGCTTGAGTAGCTTCAGGTCCGGTTGGTTCAGCAGGACAAGGTTCATAAAGATATTTCAACCGGTCAGCAACTCTACAGACAATTCTCAAAGAGCGGTGCCCATCATTGAAATTCTTAGAGCCAGTCAACTTTTCTCGATCAAAAAAGCTTTTGAACGCAGAACTTAGTGCAGTATTAGTGTTATCGTTGTTTTGAGCCATTTCTACAGAAAAAAGTTCAAGTATTAGTATTTTCGATAATACAACTTTTCAAGAAAATAAAATATACCCAACATTAATATAAACATATAACCATATAATTTTCTCGAAAACTAGAATCCAAATTATCATAGTTTCATTACATCAGTTGATCTGCTAGTAACGAAAGCATAAAATAAGGTAATCTGTCGAACATTAATTGGCAAACAATTTCCAACTCCTAGATCGCTATTGCAAATATAAACATGTTTCATCCCATCTTATGCCATGGGTCCAGTTCTCACTTCCTACTCAACTTAAGTGTCTAACTTAAAGAACTGCAAATATGTCCATGTAAGGTCTGACTTTACATAGAGATTTACCTCTCCATTACAATCTCGCCAAGTACTGTCATGACATAAATTGCAACTTCAAGTGTTCCTTTAATTAGATGGCATATAACTTAATTTAAAAGGGTACTAGTTTTGATTTTATGTGGTCAAATCAAATATGTACAAAGATGTCATGCATTCATCTTGTAGCATAATTTTAGTAAAAAAAACTTTTTATCACCAATTCATAAAGATCAAATTATCAAAGTTTTGATTGAGGTATTGGGTTCACCAATCAAGGAATTTAGCGTTAATTATCGTCCATTATACCGTACTTTTGCATAAGTGTAAACACTTAGTGTTTCGGGTAATTACCACCGAAGTGGCGCATGGAATTAAAACTAATTCGCCCTTAAGCTGAGTTTGTACATTTACGGCTTACTAAGTAGCTCCAATCGAACTCATAGGAGGCAGAGGACCAGGTAAGCGCAAAAGCATAACCTTAGACATCCTTTCAGTATGACTGTGCGCACTTCTTTATTAACCCCTTTATAGTTTGTTCTAGTGGGTGAGCCGTTCAGACCATTTATACCAAAATCATCAATCAATTAAACTATTGAAAACTTAACTCTTCAAAAACAAATCAAATTTCACCATTGTTTAGTCCGTATTATTTTTCTATTCAAAATTACCCTTTGCTTAAAACTGTCTAACATAATAAACAAACAAGTGACAAAATAAAAAATAAACAACTAAAAACAATGCGCACATAATAAACAATTTATACGTGTAAACAAGTAGCCACATGCAACTTATTCGATAAAACCCTACTAATAATCAATGTCTACGTTAAAATTAATGTATATATTAATTAGGGCTTTCACTCTCCCAATTGAGAGTGAGCCACATACATCGAATAATCGATTGCGTAAACCCATAATTAATAATATACCAAATTGCACATAATTGATTCATTAATATATATAATTGGAGTCTTCCCCAATTCAAGATTTATCGTAAATAAACATGTGATAAATATATCTTAACAATTAAATAAACATTCAAGCAACTATCCATGACAAACATGCATGTATCATCATGGATAAATCATAACAATTATACAAATAGTCACAAGATCGCATATCAATAATCCCATGTCACATAACAATTATTCATGAATTAATCACGTAACATATATATTAATTCTAGGTTTTGATAAGGTTAGCAAACAATTTTCAAAACCCTAAAAAATTGTATGTGTCGACTTAAAAAAAATTAATGGGGTACCCCCCAATTAAAATAAATCGACCCAAAAAAAATAAAACATAAACCCTAGATTAACCATATCAAACAACATACAATTATTTGTTTTATTACGCGTTTATGTAATTAATTACTCATTAAAAACTAATGACTAGTGATGCCACTGTTGGAATTAGATAACATGACATTCAATAAATAATCACAAAACCAGCAAAGTATACATGCGGAAGCGTATAGGATTTATTAACGAATAATTAATTAATATAAGAAGAATATGCGTACCTTACTTGATTCTAGCCGAACAAGAATCAAATCCACAAACTAGCAATGGAAGAACCCTAATTTGATTTAATTAGGATTATGTGAATTACCCCTTACCGTTTTGTAATTCAATCCAAGAATAATAACAATATTGTGTTATTATCACTTTCTTGTACACACGTACTAAACGAAATTAAAGTAATGCTAGTTTTGATAAAACAAATAACTTGGTTTGGAAAAGTTTAGGTGATCGACACCCAAGAGTGGTGGCCGATCGGTTTGAGAGCAAAACATACACAAAACAAGTTTTAGGTTTAGCTAATGAGCACAAGAGATAATTTACAAACACCCTAGGTTTTGTATATATACTCAAGCAAACTTGGTGAACAAGTTTGAGTCAAAATTGGGTTGGGTTTGGTCCTTGTGGCCGATCGGTTTCATAATCCCACAAGGGATTCCGGAACCTTCCCAACTTTTGCAATTTAGTCCTTTTCCAAATACATTTAACGGCCGTTAGTCCATTACATTAATTACTTAATGTCCGTTAGTTATTTCGTTTAATCAATAAATAAATATAACGTTTATATTTTAATTCTCATACGTAAATTGTGCAATCCCGTGGTTTCGAGTTCGATCCTAACTCACGTCTACTAATTTATATCTATAAAACCAACAGTTTTAATCATTTATATATACGAGAATTGACATTATATACATTTCTAGGTGTCTTGATGAACATGCGTTTTTTTCAAACGAATGGACATGGATACAAAATTGTGTTTGTTTAAGTGTCCGTGCTACTGTGCTAGTTCACTTTTTCTATGTGTACCTTTATTTCACTACTTGCTATGTAATAGTCAATCCAATTGTCAGGTTAAATTTAAATTAAAAAACACAAACAAGCCATGTTCGTGTTCGCTTGCAGCCCTAGTCGGATCTCCTTCTCCTCCACCACCGCCACCACCACCTTTGTTCAAGAAGCATAGTTTGTCAATAACTGAATCTTTATTGAACCGACAACCCAACAAGCTGAAACCCTTGCATTGGTCAAGTCTAAAGAGTGCAGACCAAGGAAGTTTGTGGGCTGAGATACAAAATTCTGATGAAGCCACAAAGTAAGCTGTTCTCTATCGTAGGTAAACAATGTCTCCCACGAAGTGTTATTTCGTTTTCTTATGGTTTATGCAACATTAATTAGGATTCTCGAGGTTGATATGTCAGAACTCGAGTCTCTCTTTCTAAGAGAAAGCCGAGAAGAAGAACAAGCAGCGGCAAGATTAATACCTCCTCAGGTATTATTTGCTAATAAATAATAAATTTGATATCGTGCAACACGTAAAACATAATCCACTAAATTAATCTTCTCCTTTTAAGTTGTCATGATTGTTGTTTTTAATTCGAAGTGTTAATTCGAGATGGAAACAGAATGAGCTTGAAACTCCAAAGACATTGTATTTTTTGTAGATTGACCGTGAGAGGGCACATAACTGCACAATCATGCTTTCAAATGTCAAAATACCATTTAATGAACTGATGGTAAGGTCAAGTATTTATAAATTACGTAGTATACAAGAAGTTATTTGTAATTACAGAGACTCACACACACTGCTTAATTTGTGAAACTTGATAGGATCATGTCCTTGCTTTGGACGACTCGACACTTGATGCAGATCAATTGGACAACATCATACAGTTTTGTCCGACAAAAGAGGAAATGGACTAGCTTAAGGTAAAATGTTAGTTCATCTGTTTAAAGGTTAAATGGCAAGAGAAAACCTGACTTTGGGGATAAGATTAATTGTTGCCTACTTTGAATTAAGTTAAATACTATTGCAAAATTAATCCAATTGTATATGAAGCACTTTATATATTCAATAAAAACACTAGTTTAATTTCTAATTTTCTGATATCAAGGATCTTTAGTTTGTATAACTAAAGTAATCTTTGAAAATTTTAATGTTTGACATTTAACTTCAAAAGTAAGGATCTTTAGTTTTGTTGCATCTCTTATTCAGTTTTTCTTTCACATGTTTATGGTCGTTTTTAATCATACTACATAATGGTTTATAATATTATATTGTTAGGATTACAAAGGTGAAAAGGATGAATTGGGAAAATGTGAACAGGTTTGTATTACACATTTATTTGTTTGTTTATTATGACGATGAGCTCGGACAACTTAGTTAAGATAAGTTCATAGCCTTCAGAACTAATGAAAGTTGGTTGCATTTTGTATTTTCTTGCAACAGTTCTTCGTAGAGCTAATGAAAGTTCCGCGCGCAGAATATAAGCTCATAGCCTTCTCTTATGTGTTACGGTTTAAATCACTGGTCAGAAGATATTGATACATATGAACCTTATCTGGTGTTTATAGTTCTATATTGTAGTCTAATGGTCAAGTTTGTTTTAATTTAGGTTTCTGAGCTTCGACAGTGCCTAAACTATTGTCATAGTGCTATAGAACAGGCAAGTTAATTATCATCGATTAGTCTCTAACAAGATTATTCATTGAAACTTTATATCTCACGGGTGTTGGTGATTCTATCAGATCAGGAGTTCTGCTAAACTAAAGGGAGTCATGCAAACACTTCTTTGTTTAGGAAATGCATTAAACCAAAGGACTGCAAGGGGTAGTTCGGGTTATTATGCGATTAGTTTGGTAGTTAATCTAAAAAGTTTTTCGAGTTTTTTTGCCTTACAGAAAAATGAATTTGATTTTGTTTTAGGTGGTGCCGTTGGATTCAGGTTGGACACCCTTCTAAAACTGACAGATATTCGTGCAAGGAATAGTAGAATGACTCTTATGCATTATCTTTGTAAGGTACTCATTTCTTTTGCTTTCACGTATACTCTTGTCCCACGTCATAATCGTATCACTTTGATATTTGGAACAACCTATGATTTCTTGCTTTCATTTTTTTTTTTTTTTTTTTTTTTTTTTTTTTTTTTTTTTTTTTAATGATAGTTGTTGCTTGATGGCAATAGGTTCTTGCTGACAAATTACCCGAAGTCCTTGATTTTTTCAAGGATCTTGGAAGTTTGGAACCTGCGTCAAAGGTAAGCTATTTGGAGTTTTAAGCGGTTCTTATAAGAAAGCGATGTTAGATTTCGTTAAGTGCGATAGTGTTGATTATTTTTTGCCAGATACCGCTGAAACTATTGACAGAGAAAATACAAGTGGTTAACGGAGGATTTGGTAGAGTTATTGTGGAAAAACGATTTGCCAAAAAAGAGGGACGCGTATCCAAAAAATTCCGGAAGGTAAGAATATTAGTTTAACGAAGTGGGGTTACTTATCTAGCTATTATTGTTACCTATGGTATGGTTGAGAACATAGCTGATATGCCTCGAGTTACTTATCACATATCAGTTTAATGACATGGGGTTACTTATCTAGCTATTTGAGTGGTGTTTAAAGGTGTTTGTTGGTTTGAAAATTTTTAGGATTGGATGTTTGTTTGGTGTGTGTAAATCTTGAAAGGGAGGGTTGGGTTTTGGTTGGGGATTTTGTTGTTTTATAAAGGAGTATCAATTAGTACTTAACTCGATTACTAATTCTATTGACTAGGGTCTAAAGAAGTTCCTTTGTTCAGCGGATAATGAAGTAAAATCGTTGATCTCACTTTATAACACTCTGGTATGTTCCATGTATTATATTTTTTTAGATATGTAAGATACAATCGTCGGTTTAAAAATTATATTTCTTATCAAATGCTTGTCGTATATTTCACAGGTTACAAATGCGCATGCTTTAGCTAGGTACTTTGGCGAGGATCCCGCCAACTGCACATATGAGCAAAGTAATAAGAAAATCACTTTGAAAGACAACGGGTTTCATATTTTTTATGAATTTGTTCATGCTTTGATGGTTTCTTGACTTGCTTTGCATATTAGTTACCATTATCCGTTTTATTTTCCAGTCCTTTTAACTTTGCTAGAGTTTGCAAGAATGTTTAATCAAGCGATTGAAGAAAACACCAAACAATTAGAGGCGGAGAAGAAGGTGGAAAGTAAGCCTCAAATGAAAAGTTGAAGTGAACCACGTCAAGGTGGTATATCGATTGGCTTCTTTAAAGAGCTTAGGCTTTTTACAAGAAAGGCTAATGAGTTTATGTCTTTTTAAAACATGCCTATTCAAATAGTGTTTGGATTAGCTTAGGTAGTTTCAAAGCACACGTACTCTACGTAAAATGTCTGAAAATAACAACACCAAAGAATCACGTTAGCAAACAAAAGAGACTACAAAGGTAAAATTGTAAATAATAAAAGTAAAGCCAAAAAGGTAAAGATAAATAGTCTTCGAATTTGTGCTTGTTTGAGCTCCTTCAAGTAAAGTTTATCCAAATTAGTAAAAGTGGCATTCTTGTATATCTTTCCAAAAATTTTGTAAGTTTTGTAGTTAATGAACACAAAGTTGCATGTTAAATTTAAAAACATTCATCTAATGAACATTTATTAAACCATAAAATTACTTTAATTCAGTGTAATTCAGATGTTATTTAACCTGAACATTTCTTATATTTATAATATAGCATAAGCCTAGTGGACAAATGTTAAGTAAAACTAGGGATGGCACCCGTGGGTAATGGGCACGGGTACCTCTAACCCGTCATCCGCTCACATAGTTTTTTTCTCACCCGTCATCCACCCGCACCCGCCAACAGTGACGGACCCAGAAAAATAAAATGTGGGGGGCAAAAATTTTTTTTTTTATGATAGCAACAAAATGCGAAAGAAAAACTAGAAACATAATGGTAAATCGAGTATTTTTACCTAGACATGAAGGATTTATAAGGTTTTAAAGAGTTAAATGTTGGATTTTAGTATGCGAGTGGGGGGCAATTTGAGATTTTGGTGGGGGTCACTTTCAAAAAATGGTCAAAATTAAATAAAAATTACACTAAAATATCAACTTTTTCGGCTAGCCATGGGGGGCGGCTGCCCCCCACATTTACTATGTGGATCCGTCCCTGCCCGCCAATGGGTACAATTTTCTACCCATGCCGATGCTCGCGAGTATTTATTGCCCACGGGTAAACCCATGGGTTAGTGTAATACAACAAAACTACAAAACCACAATACGAAAACTAAATATGAAATTGCATAACAAGACACCAATCAATTTTCCAAATATCAAATTCACAAAATACTTAAACACATGTTTGAAAGTAGCAATTAAACATCATTACACCAAATCACATGTATATAGCTTTGGTTATTTGATCTTTCATATTCTCTTTTTAATCTTGAAACTCAAACAAACTTTTAGGTGAATGTGTTTTCTTGAGACTTGGTAACTATTAAATGTATATCATGCAATATCATAAATATTTTAATTAGTATAATTAATTTTAACATGTGTTTGCACCCACATGTATTTTGAATGGTATACCCGTGGGTACAGATTTTCACCCACTGATGGGTACAGTTATAATTCTCACCCACGACTCATCTGTGGGTGAAAACTGACGATTTTACTCACCCATTTATGTGCGGGTACCCGTGAGTTGCGGGTTTTTTCTCGCGCATCGCCATCCCTAAGTAAAACCCGTTATTTATATGCGTTACTTGTCATATTCAACATGGCTGAAAATAAAAATTAGTGGTTTAAGTTTCTAAATGTCTATTGGCCGAGTTTCGAGTGTCCTTTGTGTATATTTCCCACAAAATGTATATCAAATCGCATTTGCTATACATCTAGTTTATTGAATCAAAGTTTTGATAAACCGTAACTTATGCAAGACCATTTTTTATCAAAAGAAAAAATAAACCATTTTCTAAACAAAGTTTTTGGCGGGTAAGTTGTGCTTAAAGTTATTTGCTTGGGGTTGTTACTAAAGAGATGTTGCATACATGTTGTACACAATATACATTTCTTGTAATAATCCTGATAAAAGAAAAACTGACGGCTACATACGAAAGATGAATCAGGCGTGTGTTATTAAGCAAACTGCATTTTAGCAAATTATTTTATCCAAACTTTGAATTATAAACTCGAAACTTTAGAAAAGATGATCTAGGATACACATTTTAAGAAATTTGGTTAAATAGCTCGTCTTGGAGACATCTAGACATTTAGTTAAGATTTAAATAGGAGTAGTATATGAACATTTTGGTTCGTTAATTAAATTACATTTTATTTCTCATGCGGTTTTATATAAAGAGGGGGTTTGCATATCACAAAAACTTACCCATATACGAGCATGTTTTACAAAGGGGTACATATGTTATGCCAGATTTTGAAGAACAAAGAAATTTTGATGAACTGCTATTATAATAATATAATGTGTTAGATGGTATGCATTTAGGAAGTATGTCACTTACATTTTTTCACTAGCAATTTAGCAAAAGATATGCTTAAAGTATAGTTTTTTTTCACCTACATACAATGATACCACTGTATCTTTGTTAATGTAGTTCGATGCCATCAATTTTAGCGAAATTGCACCTGTTTATTTCCCGTTAGATACAGATTATTCCGGGTGTGCTTGGAGTAAGATATTGGCTATTACATTAAACTCTCATGTAAATACTTGAGTTGAAGTCACATATGGGAGAGTTCGGTCCCTATATCTTATTCAACATAAGTTTAACAAGCCAAGTCTGGAACACAACATGCTTTGGATCTCACGCGTTACACATATTATACATATGAGCAAAGTAATCACAAAATCACTTCGAAAAGATTATGGGGGTTACATGTTTAATATAAATTTGGTTACGCTTTTATAAATACACTTGCATGATCATATTTGGGCATAACACTGCCAGTCATGCTAGTCTATCTTTGCCACAATGGCTAACTATCTGCCTACTTGGGGTATGTTGCTCAAAGTAGTCCTTTTCCGGAGCTTAATTTTCCCGAGTGATGCCAATCATATTGAGCTAGTCTGTAACATAACATTGAGTCGTATGTGTTCCGAAGTTGGTTGCTATTTCGTTTAACTCCCTTCACAAGGCTCACTTTCATGTCTACATAGTCTAAGTTGATCTTGCTATTCTTATTACAAGGCTCAATATCACGCCTACTTGGGTATTTTTGGTCATGATAGTAGTACGTCTTTCTTCATATGGCTCACTCTGATGCCTACAAAGAAGATGACTTATTTTGCTTTTAGTTAATAGGGCAAATAACCTATTAGAGCATCATACTTGTCACAAAAAGCAGTTCGACGTAGCGAATAAAAAAAATAGCCCTTTTGGCTACTAAACCTGACTAGTTTGTCTTTTATTGGTCATTTTACCACTTTTCAACCGGTTAGTGCCAGTTACTAGGCCAAATCAGTTTTCCACCTATTAAATATATTAACAAACCCATTGAAAAATTCTTATAATAGTTTTGGATATGGATTGCAAAAAATCCACCTGAGAGTTGGATTATTTATGGCCACATACAGCTTTACCCATTAATTTTGCGTCACTTAAATGTTTCCATTAATCATTCCATATCAAGTTTTAAGGCCACATACAGCTCCGCCCAATCACATTGAAAAAACGACAATCATGAACCCCAATCACATTGATAGAATACAGGGAGCTGATAATGTTTCCATTAATCATGTGAACAATTTGGACACAGCAAAAGTAAAAATAACACATGATAATCGACTAAAAAAAAAAAAAAAAAGACACCCTTTGCAAATTTCCTCTTGCAAATCGAAGAACAAAGAAAGAACCTTCCCATCTCTTCACAGTCAAACAACACATCTATTAACAAACCCATTTCACACAACCACAAGAAGACTAGAAGCTAAATACAAATACTAAACACGATCTCGGGTTTGGTCATATCAAGACAAAAGATCATTTAAGATCTATACAACAAACCCATCATTGATCTTTTGAAACTAAGAAACAAAAAATCAAAACGCACCTACCTGAGACCTTAATTAAAAGATCTTGAAGCCAAATCGAGACCTTAATTAAAAGATCTTGAAGCCGATGGTTCGAGTCTCAAGCAGAAACTAGGAGTTTGGATTATTTATGGTTCGGTCTTTGTGAAGATAGAATCAATTAAGGTTTTTGTTTGATGTTCGATTTTAGTTACGAATCGTTTTGAGCAACTAGAAAGGGATTTGATGTGTGTGTGTTCTGCAAGAGTGTGGTTGTGTTTTTAAGAAAGGGGAAAAGGTTAGGTACAATGAGGTGGAAAACTGACTTAGCCAAGTAACCGGCACTAACCGGTTGAAAAGTGGTAAAATGATCAATAAAGGACAAACTAGTCAGGTTTAGTAGCCAAAAGAGCTATTTTTTTTATTCGCTACGTCGAACTGATTTTTGTGACAAGTATGATGCTCTAATAGGTTATTTGCCCTAGTTAATAATATTGCTATGATTGTGTTTTGTATATACATTATCTTATGCATTGCAATTTTGTTCGTTTTGGTTGTGGTTGTTACTGAAGAAATGTGAGATGTAGATTGTATCCATTATTTATATCGAGTCGTTTTGACATTAAATCAATTTCAATGTATACAATTACTTAAGGGCAAATTGCATAAAAAGGTACTCATCTTATGTCCAATTTCAATTAAAGGTACTATTTTTTTTTTTTTTTTTCTCAATTTAAGGTATCCGACTTTTTTTTGGGCCGATTTAGGTTTTTTTCTAACTTCCGTTAACTATTTCGTTAGTAAATTACATGTTTGGTCCTTGAGTTTGTATAGGCATTTCGTGTTTGGTATATTTTCGTCCGTTTTCATACGCTTGCAAACGTTTTCGTTCGTTTTTATACGTTTTCGTCCGTTTTTACACGTTTTCGTTCGTTTATGTCTTTTTTTGCACGTTTTCGTCTGTTTTTGCACGTTTTCGTTTGTTTTTACACGTTTTCGTCCGTTTTTGCACGTTTCTGTCTATTTTTGCACGTTTCCACCACAACCAATCACCACCGCCACTAACCACCACCACCCAACACCACCAATCACCAAAAAAAAAAAAATTAAAATTTTTTTTTGATTTTTTTTCAAAATTTTCGGAATAAAATATTTAAAAAAAAAATTTGAAAATTTTTCGAAATAAATTTTTTTCAAAATTTTTTTTCTAAACATTCTTTTTCCAAATTTTTTTCAAAAAAAATATTTCGAAAAAGTTATTTTGAAAAAAATTTGGAAAACAAATATTTTGAAAAAGTTTTTTTGAAAAAAATTTGGGAAAAAAATATTTCGAAAAATTTTTTTTGAAAAAATTTGGAAAAAATATATTGAAAATTTTTTTTTGAAAAAAAATATTTCGAAAATTTTTTTTTTGAAAAAAATTTGGAAAAAAAATATTTCGAAAAAGTTTTTTTGAAAAAAATTTGGAAAAAAATTATTTCGAAAAAATGGACGGAAACGTGTAAAAATGGACGAAACGTGTAAAACGGACGAAAATGTGCAAAAACAGACTGAAACATGCAAAAACAGTTAACGGACCAAACATGAAATGCATATACAAACTCAAGGACCAAACATGTAATTTACTAACGAAATAGTTAACGGGAGTTAGAAAAAAAACCTAAATTGACACATTTGATCCCGTTTTGCCAAATTTATGATAGAATCGATTCAATTCATACATGCTTGCGTTTGCGAATAATCTTAAATAAAATCAAGTGGTTTTATTTAATTGATTATTAAAGTGTTCAGGTGGTTAATGTGGTCTCTCGTGCATGTGAAGACGTTAGCACAAATTGCAGTTTTATGGTTCTGATATGTTGGTACGTCCCAGTTAGGGTTGTATCGGGATAAGGCATCACTTTTAGTGTATGCGAGCTCATTAAGAAAATAGAGAGAAGAACTAGAGATTTGTTTAAACTTTGATTGATTCATTCATAACATTATGACACCTTAAATACTAATTTATGAGATAACTCTCACAAACATAAAACTTATCCTAACATGACTCAAGATATATCTTAAACAATGACTCGAACACTTATCCTAATAAAACATAATAAATAAACTACGATAGTTATCCAACACGACATGCCGGGATAGCCATCCCTCATCAACCACGGGCGTATCACTCCCCACTCCTTCAAAATCACCTTGCCCTCAAGGTGTTGTCTAAAATAAATCTTAATTCCAGGATCCCATATTTTTCTTTGAATTTTAGCCTCCATTCCCATGACAACATCCATGTTTCCAAAAGTTACCAATAATAGCAATGTCCTTGATGTGATGGTCTGTACCCACTTTAGAATAACAACCAAACTCTCACCAATATAAAAAACACCATCTATCGCGCTTCTAACCTCATCAACACCAATATATTCATCAGCATCTAATGACCTTTTAAGCTTAGGTGAAGCGAATTCACTTTGTAATGATGGAATGGTATTTGATTTCTTTTTAATTATATGCTCTTTCTCCTTCTCTTCAATTGCCTCAAAACGAGCCTCGACTATATGGGCTAAGGAAAAGGCTTCTCCCAAAGTTGTAGGCCTTGCCCTCAACAGTTCTATTTGTAACGTCAATTTAAGGCCGGAGATATAAAACAATGTAAGTAAAGATTTAGAGATCCCTGTTACTCGATTTGCAAGTACCACAAACTCACTCTCATATTCGGTCACCGTACCCATTTGCAAGAGCTTAGAGAGTGCGTATTCCGCGTCTTGATCGTTGCCGCCTAATGCCATGAATAATACTCAAGCGATTAATAACTCAAAAAAAAAATCGATGAATATTACCCGCGATGAACAGTAACGGATGAACAATCCCTATAAATAGTGCCGATGAATAGTAGTTTTTTTTTTTTTTTTTTTTTTTTTTTTTTTTTTTTTTTTTTTTTTTTTAAATTGGAACCCTAATCGTAAGCCTTCTCAACGAGAGCTCTCAATGAAAGCACCAATTGATACGTCCCAGTTAGAGTTGTATCGGGATAAGGCACTACTTTTAGCGTGTGCGAGCTCCTTAAGAAAATATAGAGAAGGACTAGAGATTTGTTTAAACTTTGATTGATTCATTCATAACATTATGACACTTTAAATACTAATTTATGAGATAACTCTCACAAACATAAAACTTATCCTAACATGACTCAAGATATATCTTAAACAATGACTCCAACACTTATCCTAATAAAACATAATAAATAAACTACGATAGTTATCCAACACGCCATGCCGGGATAGCCATCCCTCATCAACCACGGGCGTATCATATGTTGTAAACTATAATGAAATGAGAGAGCATATTGAGTTGTGAAAAATGTTATTGAATTGAAATTACAAGTGAGGGTTACCACTACTATTTAAACACCAAGTCTTGGCGGGAAAAGTCAAAACAACTGATTAACTAACTAAGCAACTATCTAGCTTATAATTAAGTTATCTACAGCTGTTCTGCTACATTTTTTGACATCTCCATAAGCTTTTCACCATCAGTAGATGCATCTTGTGTGGAGAATTCAATTGACTTGTGCCTGCAACTTTGACTTGAACATTATGAATGGAGTATTTGGATTTGTAGTCAACTGTCTGAGCAGAGTCTTTGGACTTGCATTTTGCTGCTATATTATCATCCACCTCGCAAGTTGATAGTGTGTAAGGATTACACATTGTCAACTTGGATAGACAATTGTAGTGAAGTGGTCTGCTTAAGCTCATGGTGAGAATATCAGCTATTTGGTGTTTGGTGGAGATATAAGTAGGGAGAATATGTCCGGCTTTAATCTTATCCCTCATAAAATGGCAATCAATCTCTATATGTTTAGTCATTGCATGATGTACAGGATTATATGCAAGGGCTATTGCTGAGGCATTATCACACATTATAGTAACATGAGTGGGGATAAATACTTGAAATTCTCTTAGCAGACATTGAACCCAAGTGATCTCACAAGTAGTGTTAGCTAAAGCTCTGTACTCATCTTCTATGGAGGATCTAGAAACCACTTGTTGTTTCTTTGATTGCCATGAAACAAGACTAGAGCCTAAGAAGATGTAACACCCCCAAATCTCGGTACATCGGAAGACTTAAACAAGTTTTTGGGGCGTTACTGGATTGGTACGTCACACAAGTATAGGAAAACAAGATAATCATAAATAGTTCCCAACCAATCACATAATTAATTATCTGATTACTATCATCCCAAAATAGTCAAATATAAGGCCCAACATAGATTATAAAATAGGTTCACATAATATTATTAGAGTTTAATTATGATCCTTCAACCATGTCTCTCTGCCAAGCCTCCATAGAACAAGCATTCCAAACATCAACTCAAATACCTGAGAAAACATGTTAAAAGGTCAGCTAACGCTGGTGAGTTCATAGTTTTAAGCATAAATTCGATAGTGGACCTGTAAGAGCTTGTTTGCTATGCGAGACTAAGATAGATACACAATAAACATTCCGATCACATACCAACAACATAATCAAGATCTCAGCAGGGCCCCAAGCGACACTAGCAAGCACAATCATAGCATGGCCACTAGGTCGGAGTAGATATCTATTCTTAGCTAGGTAACATAGTTATAGCAAATGATTGCTACCCTAGACTAAGGCAACATCTACCACATATCTATCTATACCAGTCAGCACATAAGCAAATCAAAAAGAGTTTAAGTAGGTCCAAAAAGAGTAGCATGATTTCTCACCCCAATCTAGTTAAAAACGAAGATAAAAGTGGGGCTATGAAACTCACCTTAAGCAAGCAAAGCACAAACAATCACTAGCAACGCAGATAACAGCTAACTCGGGTCAGCAATTACTGACTCGGCACAACCTATTAATATGAGCCAATTCTTAATATATTTTCCAATTCCAATATTATCTACCTCGAATATATTCCAATTCTTATCTCCAAAAATGTCTCGTTTCACTATTTAGTTACAAGCGTTTAGTATCATCGTGTGTGTGGTATCGACCCGAAAAGACTCCATGAATGCACTATATCTCTATCAATGCGACTCATATCGCGACAATGAGACTTCTAAGCGATAAGCTTTATAGTCTAATAAGTTTCGTAATAAATCGTTAGATCTTATCGAATTCGTCAACTCGATAAACTCAACCATTTATTCATATCACTTATCATCCAAAAAACTAGTCACATCCTAACGAATCATAAGGATAAGTCACCCATTAATAACGCTATCCTACGCACATAACGAGCTCTTATTAGATTCGTCAACCTACTAAGTCCGCTATCTATGTGGATTAACGCTATTAATGTCAAGTCATCCGTAACCCATGCATAACACACAATGAGTATTAAATACTCATAAATGACACATTTCGGTAAACGTTCCCTCGAAACATATAATAACTCGTCTATTACAAAACATTTCCATTTTAAGACGTTAGTTTCCTTTTAAATATCGAATAACAAGGCGAGTCTTGTTATCAAATATTTAATATAGAAACCCTTTATTATCTATATTTTCTAGATTTAATACAAGTTTATGTATATATATTGCGTCAAGTTTCAATATAAGTTTCGAGTTATTATCCGTCTCGAGTTCACAAGTCCGAGTCATGACTCTCGGCTTTTACACGTCGTATTGTCCAATAAATACTAAAGTCCATGTGTAAAACCCTAAAATCTCAAACATGTTAAATGACTATTTTGCCCTCAAATCGATACTTATGAAATACGTAAAATATGTCAAGCTCGTTAATTATATATTGACAGTTAACTTATAGATGATTTATACAAGATAATAAAATCACTTACCCTTATGTCTACAAAAAAAAAAACTAATATTACACATTACAAGTTACCTTGACCCAATCTTTTGTACAAATTAAAAAGACATTAAAAAAAAACTAAAAGAGAAACATCAAAATGGTAAGTAAGGAAAGTATTTAGTCCATGATTTTACTCCCTCTTTGATGGGCCAAAGAAAACGTTTTCCCCCAATATTCGGACAAGATTGACGCCCATAATCTCCCCAATAACTTCCCGTGATTTTCTCAATTACTCTCCTTTATCACCTCATCTTGTAACTTACATTTACCATCTCAAAATAAATGCACAAAGAAACCCTAGATCACAAAACAAAAGTGACGGCTCACTTTGCTCCCATATTTGTCTCAAGGAGGAGTTCGTGAGGCTGCTGTAATATTGGGTTTTGGTTCGAAAGGTTGCTTGGGTTGTCGTGATGTCTGGCTTGCTGCTTGTCGTGAGTTTGAGGGCAAAGAGAGGCTGCTTGGTTTGCTTCTGTCGAGGGGTTTTGGTGACCTTGACACGCTACAAGGGTAACACCGTTATTATTCCGTCTCCTTCCTTCTTTGTTTCTTGGTTTGGTGTCGTGTGGTTTTTCATCCCATGCGTATGAGCATATATGAATTTAAAACATCACATAAAATGATAAGAATGGTTGCATAAAAGCATGTATTAGAACCATATAGAATGATACAATCTTTCACTTGAATGATACGTAATAAAGGATGACCATGAAATCGTCCCATGTTGTACCATTTTAGTCGAGCCCTTATCATGTCAACACCAATATATTTTGTTTCTTTAAAGACGGTCATGCAAATGAAATATAGGTCACTTGAAATCTTAAAAAGGGTAAATAGTAAAAGCATGAAAACTGCACTTTGTTTGTGTTGTTAAGTACTCGTGCAAGTGGATTTTCAAACCTGTAATGTATAGATGTAGCGTGTGTGTTCATGACAATAATGTATTCAAATGATATGTCTAGTTCTTTTATACGCATGGTGATAAAGTAAGACAAATGAATTGTGTTCTTGGGGGTAAGTTTAAGGGCGATCGCGGGGAAAATGGGTAAACCGTTTTATATGTTTGAAAGTGTGTCGGGAAGGTGAGTCGGGGGTTAATCATAAGGCATGATTTTTAAAGCATAGATGTTAGTCGTTTGAGCCGCGAGCGAGCATTAAGATGGGTCGAACATGCATGTGGAATCTTGTGGGGGTAACTTTGAGGGTGATCGCGGCAGTTTTGTGTGCGTCGTTTGGTATTTTGAAAGGGGGTCGGAGGAGACGGGCATCGTGTTAGTCCGTTTGCATGTTTACCTTGTCGTTATTGTGACTAGTGTGAACCGTGATCAAGTGTAAAGATTGTCGAGATTTCTAACAAATAACGTTGTATTTGAGTCCTTTAAATCTAACATGTACGCATGAACCATTTTGATTGCATGATAGTTTTTATTTAATTACTTACTAAACCCTAAACTATGACACATTGACATTTTTTAACCCTACACTTTGATTATCATTATGGTCGGCCCTAGACCTTATTAAAATGTCATTTAAAAGCCTTAAAATCTAATTATTACTTATTATATTTATTAAACTTAACTAAATGTCTAAGAAACTCTAAATTGACCATTATGGAAATTGTTAAATATGGAAACCCGCTTAAAGTAATAAAAATGGAAAGTTTATAAAAATAGAAAGGAACCCTAACTATGAAATATGAATAACGATGAACCCTAAAACTATGAAATAGAGTTCTATATATTAAACGACCATTATTCGTGTAGATTCGCTGAGGAAGGGGTAGCTTTTGTTTTCTTGTGTATTTCGGGCGATTTGCTTTGCGGTTTGAGGTACAGATATTCTATCCCTTTTCAGTACGGATTTCTCATGACTTTTCGATCCTTGACTTTATTTCACTTATGATACCCCTTGCTATGATTCCCTTTACTGTGATCCTTTGGTATGATTCTGTTCGCTATGATATTCATTTGTTATGATTATGAACTTCTGATTATGAACCTTATGATTATGAACCTTCTGATTATGAACCTTATAATTATGAACCTTATGATTATGAACCTTTGATAATGAACCTCTGATTATGAACCTATGTTATGGAACTCTGATATGAACCTTTGACTTCTGAACCTTTGATATGAACCCTTATGATATAATTATGCTTTGACCCTTCAGTTTGATACCCGAGCCAAATATATTTCCCTAGTCATGGAGGTACCATGACCATGTCATTGATGCACCAATGGCATGACTGATAAGGTTTCAAAAGGTACCATTTTGAGGGGTCGTTTTAGTCCTTATTTGATCACTTTTGTATCCGTTATTGCTTAATATCGTTCCTTTTCACTTTTTAGGTCTCTTGAAGGCAAAATGCTGGAATGGCACTTATTTGGACGAAAAGGCGCGAATATATGAAGAAAATGGCCAAAGTCAAAATCGAGATACTCACAGCTGCTGAAAATAGAAGGCGACGGCGTCAGGTGCTAATTGCGACGCCGTCCGAGGACTTTTGTGACGGTTCAGAACCCAAAACCCGTATTATCAAGTGACGACGTCCAGTTGTAAAAGAGTAGGCCGTCGCTACTCAGACGGCCTAGATGCAATCCAGACGATGTCAGAAGCTGAAGAGGACGGCGTCACGGACATAAGGTGACGCCGTCGCAAGGTTAACGTGGCCAAGACGAAACCCTAATGACGGCGACACGACGGCGTCACGAAACATAAGGTGACGCCGTCGCATATGTAATCTTATATATAGAATCCGAATTTTTCAGTTTTTAGGAGTGTCTTTTGGAGTGAAAACCTAAAACCGAACCTAAGGTGTCTTGTATAGTATTTTAGGGTTTTAAACCCTATCTTACATCAAGATAAGTATTTACTTCATTAATTCAATTATGTCTTTGATTATTTGTGTGTATGCTTGCATGTTCTCCATGTCCGGCTAATTTATTTGTGTGTTTGCTTAGGAAGTATGAAACTTAATTATTGAATATTGATTGGTTGTTTCTTATCTTAGTTGATTAATGATCTAGTAATGCGATAGGTCATTCGTTGTGTACTTAATGCTTGATTCATCTTTGTGAACCTTAGAATATAATTACCTGAGTAGTTGTAAGCTAAACCATCCAAAGAGTGCCTTAGAGTAAGAGTTTATTATCCCTAGTGGGTTTTGTAGACGAGACCCTTTGGTAAGTTCGAAGAGTTAGGGAGAAACGCATACCCTACAACTTTAGACACACAACGCAACTAAGAATAAGGACGTGACAACTCAACCATCAATAGGAGATAATTAAGGAGTAGTACAGCCTAAGTAAACACATCTTTAAACTATCATACGAGCACACATTAATTAGACATAGACTCCCACAACCTTAGTTTAGATAATTAGATAATAGTAGAGTAATCGGTAGAAATACCAACCCCCCAAATCCAATACCCGAGATTCGTACCTTTCCAGTTCATAAAATATAAAAATACAAAAAATAATCTTCCTCAACCTTAACCTTAGCGTAGTAACTCCTTACTAGCATTCTTATTCCCCTAGAGAACGATATCAATACCCGTGGCTTACCCTAATTACTACACTACAACGATTAGGTTCACTGCCTAGGGTGTTATAAAACTTGCTCGAAGAAAAGGAAGTTTCCTTGACCCCGAACGACGCGTGTAGCGTTATCAACTTTTTGGCGCCGCTGCCGGGGAATAGAATAGCTAGTTAGTAGTCCACCTCGTTTAGGTTCTTTGCTTGATTCCTATCAAATAAATTTTTTCTCATTTTTAGCTTTCTTTTAGTCTATCCCCCTTTGTGACCTTTGTTCGTAATCCCATCACTTTTCATCATGGAAGGTGATAACCCACTACCATTCATCAACCCACCATCAAATGACCCGCCAAGAGCCCGTACTCTTGGTGAATACTCGAGACCAAGCCACCTAGGCTATAGGAACACCATTGAGCTTCCCGACCAAGCCCAAACTACGGCCCTGTGATCCGACACCATCCGGTTGGTGCAAAACGGATATGCATTCCATGGACTTCGTTCCGAAGATCCAAATCAGCATCTGAGGGATTTCCTCAAAATCGTCGATTCCATCGACCTTGATGCTACTACTCGGGAGACCACGCGCCTGCGTCTCTTCCAATTCTCTCTACGGGACCAAGCTAGTAATTGGCTTGAGCGACTTCCCGCCGGCTCCATCTCAAGTTGGGATGATCTTACCTCTCGCTTCCTTGCTCAATTTTTCCCACCGGGGAGAACCACTAAGCTTAGGCGAGACATCTTGACATTCCAGCAGCTCCAAGGTGAGTCTCTTTACAAAGCATGGACTCGATTTAAGGAACTACTCCGTAGACTTCCACACCATGGCATTGATCTTTGGCTTCAAATCCAAATCTTCTATGATCATACCGATTTCATCACTCGTCGATCCATTGATCGAGCCGCCGGTGGAAAACTCAGCGACTTTAATGCAGAGAAATCATGGGATATTATAGAGGAGCTTGCCGATCAAAGCTACGAAGATTGAAGTGAATCTCCCGGAACTCCGATTAACGTGGTTAATGCCATATCCACTCCTTCTGAATCCTCCGATACACTCGAAGAGCAATTGAGTGCCATCGAGAGAGGAATTGATTATCTTATGGAAAGGCAGAAAAGAGCACCCGTACAAATTACTCGAGAGGTCGTCAAATCCGCCCACTCCACTAACCGCTCCACACCTCTTTCGGGATCCCCAAGTCGCGAGCAAAACCCAAGTTCCGAAAGGCGCTTCCGTTCTACTTCCCCAATACCACTTTCACCAAGCTTCAAGGATCAAATGAGGGAGTACATGGCAGCTCATACAGAGAGATTAGCCAGATTTGAAGAGGAGGTTTATAGGCAGAGAGAGGAAATGCAAGCAAAAATGAAAGAAATGATGAATTTGGTAATTGAATTTACCAAAACAAAGGTACCCGAAAAAGTACTCGTAAGAAGCAACGATTGCCCTCCCACTTCATTTGTAAACGCCGTTTCCATTATGCCTGAGAATGCAAGGGCTGAGATGTGGAAAACTGAGGAAAGCACGAAGGATGAGTCTGTGCCTAATGATGAACCTGAGACCATTGAGTACTACCTTAAGCACGAAATTAACAAAAAAACCATTGCAAACCAAGTAAACAACTTTAGGTACAATGAAGTTCTTAGGGAAGCTCTTGAAGGAAAAATGACGGAAGAAGAATACGACGCCTTACCTATGGAACCTATGTATGAGTTGGTTATAAAAAAACCGTTAACAAGAAAACGAGACACCACAAGGAATTTCGTGATACCAGTTAGTGTCGGTGACATGGACAATATAAATGCCTTGGCCGATCAAGGGACCGATGTGAACATAATGCCATTGTCAATCTATAATAAGTTAACTAAAGAGAAACCAGCCAAGACCGACCTTAGACTTTCCTTAGCTAATCATACTTATGTCCACCCCGTAGGAATCGCTGTTGATGTTCTAATTGAGGTGGCTAACATCGTTTATCCGGTGGATTTCGTGATCATTGATGTTGAGGAAGATAAAAATGTACCCCTCATTCTTGGGACACCGTTCCTGGCCACCGCCAAGGTAACCATCAAATGCGGAGAAGGCATCATGATACTCAAAAGCGGGAAGGGGTACGCTAGGATACCCATCATCCCAAGATACCCTCTTAAGATCATGGAAATGATTATGGGTGGAAATCGAAAAGCCCCGGGCAACAATGTTAAGAAGAAGATGAATGACTGGGAAAAAGGGCTTAGAGACTTTATGGTTCAAGGATTGTATGCGACATTGTGGAAACCCGATAAAAAGTTAGGAAGCAATCCCACCTCAATACCTAAGGTACAAAAGGACCCTAAGGAATTTCTAAAGGGAGAAAAAGTGCTCTTATATAGATCTCGGATAAGGGCGTTACGAGGAAGAAAAAAACCAAGATGGTTTGGGCCTTTCACAGTTAAGGAGACCAATTTAAAAGATAAAACCGTCGCCATAATTGACAGCGTTGGCAAGGAATCCACGGTGAGCATACAGCGTCTACACCCTTTCGATGAATGGAAAACAAAGGGTGAAGAGGGCGGTAATGAGAAAACGTAGGAGCACGACTATGAGTCTAGCTACAAGACTCTTTAATAAAGAAAAGCGCTTTGTGGGAGGCAACCCATGCTTAATTGTTTGCTTGTTAGTGTCATATATCTTTTATTAATTGTTTATCCTCATGTTTAAATTTGTAAAAATGCTTTATTTTGTTTTTAACCTCGTCTTAATTGCATATAAAGGTATTTTACATAAAGGATAAGTGTAGGGAGGATTACACACGTTTTCAAAAGAAACGTAAACATGAGAATAACAATTAACTAAAAGATATTTATGTTTGTTTGTTCGAGTCAAATGCTTGTATCGAGTCATAATGGATGTTTTGCAGAAATTTTTCCAGATTCTAAAGATGTAAATTTTCCAGAATTTTTTTTCCAGAAAATCGCAGACCAGTTTTTGTCAGGATAACCTGACGGCGTCAGGATTGCAACCTGACGGCGTCAGGAAGGAGTAAAAACATCAGATTACTTTTTTCTCGTTTTCTGAGCTACTTATAAATTTTTGGAATTTTCCAGGTCTTAATTTACTTAGAAATTCTGTAAACATCCATTCCACAAGCATTATATCCTAGTTTAAATCGAGTCTTATATATATTATTACCGCCGATTTTACGCGAAGGTTTCGTTTATTTTCTTCAAGTGTGCAGGTTTAGTTTGTCAAGAAGAAGTTACATAAGATTGGAAGGAGCTTTTTACGCAATAACTCTTCTTGAAAAGGATTTAACCACCACTTTACACGGATCCTACCGAGCTAATCAGGGGAGTACTAGTTTCTTTTGTTTTTAATTACCTTCTTTTATCATAACTTTGATACTTTCGGGGAACATTGGGGACAATGTTCAGTTTAAGTGAAGGGAGGGAAAATAAAACGGGAACTTTGAAACTATGCTTATCCTTGATTATTTGCTTTGTCCAATTGTGATTGTGTAATAAACTATGAGAAAATGTCGGTTAGGGTAATTTTGGCACCAAATTTAAAATTTTTCATGAAGCGTCTCATGGATAGGAAGTTGCATGACTAGCACAAAAACCCTTTACCACCCAAATTCCATCAAAATGTGAGGATCGCCCTTAGATTAGTAGGAATTAAAGCATTCATCTTCAATGCTTAGAGTGTGAACCGGTAGTATATTAGATTCTAGAACTTGTTTTGTGATGCATTCCGAGATCGCAAGTGAGACTACACTTGTGTAGTTAGGAATAACTAAATGATAAGAGGAATTAGGATAACCCTTGTTTGATACCCGTAATATAATTACTTCTTCCACATCGGTTGAGTAATTCCCCCACACCCTTTGCATTGTACTCATCTTTAGTACACGATACCCCTAGTTAACCTCTCAGAGCCTATCCTTTTCGCGGTTCTCGTGATGTTTCGGTTTTTCCGGAATATCAATGAAGAGCATTGTTTATACCCCACCCCCAAATATACACCCAAATCGCCTTAGCCTACCCCTTATGCACTCACTTTTAGTGCAAATTATTGTTATCACCCTAAACCCTTAGTTCAATTATCTAGTTGCTTGCATAAGTTGCTAAGTCGAGTCATATCCTTTGTATACAGTTTTGGGACGATTGGGATTCATGGGAAAAGTTAAAGTTTATGAAATAACGGGAAGGGAACGTTAAATTCAAATTCCCTTTGTTTGCATAATAATGTACCCCAAGTGTTTTGATCTTTTCAAATCGGGTCAAATTAGTGTTAGAGTAATAAAAAAAAAAAAAAAAAAAAAAACTCAAGTGTAGGGATATGCCTATAAATCCCTAGTATTTTGATGTTATCTTAGAGGATGGTAGAGTAAAAGTGTATGTGAAAGAAAAAAAAATCAAAAAAAAAAAAAAAAAAAAAATAGAAAAAGAGAAAAAGAAAAAAATAGAGTGGTTAAAAAAAAAAAAAAAAAAAAAAAAAAACAACATACGGGCTACCATCCTACATCTATCCTTTAAATTTATGTTTGTTTATTTCCGTTACCTAGAGTTTTAGAGTGTCGAGTCTTGGCTTAGCAACGCCATTCTTCATATGCATTTAACATAGAGATTTTTGACTTACCACCATTAAATAGCCTATCCCACCAAACCCTTTGTTTCCCTACCGTAAGCCTAACAGTACAACCCTTTAAAAGACCTCTTTGATAGTCTTTCCTAGGTGCTTATGCCAAAGCGATGGAGGTTTGATCTATTCTCAAGCCTATGGTAATCTATGTACTAGGACCGGTTAATGAGTGTTTATCTTCCATTTCCTATCTGTTATATTTCATATATACACCCGAGAGAGATGTGAGTATCCAAACACCCCATGTGAGGTGCTAGTATGTAATTTCCGTGCTTGTTATGACTTTTGCGGGGCTTATATGTGTTGTGGACCGTTTTGAATTAATGCTTCATGACCCCTAACTTATAAATTAATTGGTTAAAAGCACATTTGCTTGAGGACAAGCAAATAACAAGTGTAGGGATATTTGATAAGGTTTTAAAAGGTACCATTTTGAGGGGTCGTTTTAGTCCTTATTTGATCACTTTTGTATCCGTTATTGCTTAATATCGTTCCTTTTCACTTTTTAGGTCTCTTGAAGGCAAAATGCTGGAATGGCACTTATTTGGACGAAAAGGCGCGAATATATGAAGAAAATGGCCAAAGTCAAAATCGAGACACTCACAGCTGCTGAAAATAGAAGGCGACGGCGTCAGGTGCTAATTGCGACGCCGTCCGAAGATTTTTGTGACGGTTCAGAACCCAAAACTCGTATTTTCAAGTGACGACGTCCAGTTGTAAAAGAGTAGGCTGTCGCTACTCAGACGGCCTAGATGCAATCCAGACGACGTCAGAAGCTGAAGAGGACGGCGTCACGGACATAAGGTGACGCCGTCGCAAGGTTAACGTGGCCAAGACGAAACCCTAATGACGGCGACACGACGGAGTCACGAAACATAAGGTGACGCCGTCACATATGTAATCTTATATATAGAATCCGAATTTTTCAGTTTTTAGGAGAGTCTTTTGGAGTGAAAACCTAAAACCGAACCTAAGGTGTCTTGTACAGTATTTTAGGGTTTTAAACCCTATCTTACATCAAGATAAGTATTTACTTCATTAATTCAATTATGTCTTTGATTATTTGTGTGTATGCTTGCATGTTCTCCATGTCCGGCTAATTTATTTGTGTGTTTGCTTAGGAAGTATGAAACTTAATTATTGAATATTGATTGGTTGTTTCTTATCTTAGTTGATTAATGATCTAGTAATGCGATAGGTCATTCGTTGTGTAGTTAATGCTTGATTCATCTTTGTGAACCTTAGAATATAATTACCTGAGTAGTTGTAAGCCAAACCATCCAAAGAGTGCCTTAGAGTAAGAGTTTATTATCCCTAGTGGGTTTTGTAGACGAGACCCTTTGGTAAGTTCGAAGAGTTAGGGAGAAATGCATACCCTACAACTTTAGACACACAACGCAACTAAGAATAAGGACGTGACAACTCAACCATCAATAGGAGATAATTAAGGAGTAGTACAACCTAAGTAAACACATCTTTAAACTATCATACGAGCACACATTAATTAGACATAGACTCCCACAACCTTAGTTTAGATAATTAGATAATAGTAGAGTAATCGGTAGAAATACCAACCCCCCAAATCCAATACCCGAGATTCGTACCTTTCCATTTCATAAAATATAAAAATACAAAAAATAATCTTCCTCAACCTTAACCTTAGCGTAGTAACTCCTTACTAGCATTCCTATTCCCCTAGAGAACGATATCAATACCCGTGGCTTACCCTAATTACTACACTACAACGATTAGGTTCACTGCCTAGGGTGTTATAAAACTTGCTCGAAGAAAAGGAAGTTTCCTTGACCCCGAACGACGCGTGTAGCGTTATCAATGACTCCAGTGTGTACGAGTGATGTTATACACCATCCCCTTTCTATTATATGATTATGAGCTCAAGATATATGTTTGGACACTATGTTTCTGCGGAGGCGTATGGATGCATCCTTGATATGTTCTGTTATGATATGTTATGATATGATTTATATGGTGAATGATGTCGTGTGCAATACGCGTCTTCACAGTCTGGGAGCTAGCTACTCCACTGGTTAATTGAGGTCTCAACTCCTACTGCATATGGTATCCCGAGGTCACCCCTCGGGATACAACTGTTACTATGATATGATATGTTTATGATATGATATGGGCTCGTGGTTGATGACTGACCCCCCTTTACTTTCTATTTCATTATCCTTTGTGATACCTTATGATATTTCCCCAACGCACCATATACTGTATTATTTGTCCATTACTCAGGGGTTGTTTGATAAAATAAAATGATTTAGTGCTGAATGATATTGTTCTCTGAATGATTTAGAACCTCTGTAAGATTTGGTTTCGCCTGTTTGATAGCTAGTCTGAATCAACATTCTGAATGACTAAAATCACTATTTTTATTTTTATCATAACAATCGATTTAATGTTATTATATGGGTATAAAAGCATTTTTTTTTCACTTTAACAATAACAAGAACTAAATATTCAACAAATAAAGAACTAAAATATTTAACAAATACAAGAATCAAGATAGTCATATGTGGAACCAATTCTTATCATAAACCTATGTTGTCATTCATGTGTCAGCTACTCAGGAGTATATCACACGACAAATATAAATTGACAAAATGAAGTGAGGAAATAGTACTAATAAAATAAGTTATAAAAGAGAGGTGACTAGGAGAATGCTATAAAATCACTGAATGGTTAGGGGGCCATATTTTTCAGAATCAGTCGGCATCAATTTCGTCGCTCAGAGGTGACAAGATCTCTCAATCAAACACATTGTGTTCTGCACGATTCAGCATCAAGTGCTGGGCCATCCTATTAAGTGGCAATCAAAAACCCCCTCAGTACCCTTATGTGACTTACCCTACTACCATGATATATATTCCATTTCATTGATTTGTCATACTCTTGTTCCGTTACTTCAGACTACCATTCCATTCACGTACCGGGTTATTATATGATTATTGAATTTGATTATGCTTCTACATGTTTATGTGACTACCGTTTACTTGCTACGATATGATTAATTTGCGATTATATGATTCACCTGTTGTCATCTTATTACATGTTATCCTACTATTATGTGACCCTTTGATTTGTCTGGTGACCATGCTAGTGTGCAATCGATTGTTGATCTGTTTATCTTGTATACTTCG
The DNA here is from genome assembly GCA_019973895.1 of Chrysanthemum seticuspe. NCBI lineage: Eukaryota > Viridiplantae > Streptophyta > Magnoliopsida > Asterales > Asteraceae > Chrysanthemum > Chrysanthemum seticuspe. The sequence continues at coordinate 306,090,319 of BPTQ01000005.1, forward strand.
TTCGATTAATGTCGTGGACTAACTATCCGTTAGTATCCTTATCTTCTTATTGTTGATCTGCCATGTTTACATTTCTGTTTATGCTACTGTTTGATTGGGTAAATGGTTCAACTTATGTGGTCTGGTTTGTTAACTTGTTTAATTGCCCTGCTATGTCCTTAATTCATTCAATTATAACGTTCATGCTGAATTCATACTTGATACGTGTGGCTACCATGTCTGACTGCTGATAGTATTTCTGCTATTGTGATACTTGTGACGTTATTAACTGTGGGTTACTTGACTTGTGTGATTGCCATGCTCACTTTCTAGTTAGTTGCTTCCGCCAGCTTCTGGACTTCCGTTTAGCTTATATGTACTCTGATTTCCTGATTTATTGTAGGCTTAGTGTGCTTATGTATATGTCATCAATGTGTTACGTGCTTTGTCCTCCTCTGTTATCTGTTCTTTTTGGATATCTGTATAATTTTGTTCTGCAGGATCCTCATTGACTCATTGTTCTTAATTTGTTGTGACCTTGTTATCGGATTCCTTGTTACATTTCGTATCTCCGATTCTGTTTAGCTTTCGTTTTGTTATATCTGTTCACTGGGCTTTTTAAGCTCAGCCGCATTTCTTTTCCCGTGGCAGGTTTTAGGTTGGAAGATGGGCTTTGATGGGCTGAGAGTTGGATTTTTTGAGTGGACCGACCCTAGTTTCCCCTTATTATTTTGCACTGATCTGGAGAGTTATTTTTTTTAGATTTCATTTCGTTTTGGACATATTGGATTTTATATTTTCTTTGTAAGTCATTCATTTATATGACTTGGTAATTTATTTTATAAGGCTTCCGCTTCAAAAATTTTATTTGTATGTTCTGATATGACACCATAATGTGACACTTCTACCCTTTTCGGGTTGGGGTGTTACAATTATGGTATCAGAGCAAAGGTTTCATCTTGTTGACCTTAGATTGACCTATGAGTACTTGGGTAGACATTAGGCTTCCGTCTGTTTCGATCTTTCTGATCCTTTTGAGTTTCGTTCAGATTTGACTCCGATATTCTTTTGTCTTCACTGATTTGAGCTCCTTCTTTTCGCATTTTATTTTGTTTGTTTTATCTTCGCGCATTCGTTGTCGACCGTTTAAATGGAGACTGCTCGTGGAGTCGAAGATGATGGTGCCGACCCTGCGTCGCAGCAGCAGTTTCTGAACTGGAGAGGTTCGTGAAGCAGAAGCCACGCCCGACCGCAATGCTACTGGAGACATCAGGATGCTACGGAAGGGAGCTGGACGGATCAACAAAAGGCGCAAAGACGGAGACAAGATTCAACTGGTGGCTGAGAAGGTTCATCTACTTCATATGATTGGGCGCGACTTGTGTTACTCCGATTTGTTTGTCACGCGTTTTGAGGCGGTTTGATATTTTGCTCGGTATTACTTTTCTTTGATTTGTTCAGAACTCGGTTTGAATCATGAAGTTTTATCATTTAGCATTTTAGTATTATCTCAGCTTTATATTCGGATCGTCAGTAATGAGTCACGAGAAACCGTTTCGAGCAAGTTGGTGACCTTCTCTCTTTTGTGGTATGGTAAGTTGGTTTGATGTGTTATATGCTGCATGTATGTGAATCTGGTCTGCTTTGGTATATTGCTTGCTACCTGTATGTTATCTGTTTTGTTGTGATATTGGTTATGTGGTTTGTCATGACCCGAGACAGAATATGATGACAATAAGGACTTGTTATGTGATGCAAGTATTATGACGCCTGATCAACGTGATAATACCGAGATCATATAACTTGAACTTATTGAAATCATACGACATCTTGGGAAATTCCTGAGGTTGGTACGTGAATGGACTAGAGCTCATATCCGTTATTTGACAATCCTCATGTTTGTTTGGAATTCTGTACCTCCTTGTAAGATTCTCACCGACATCTGTTATGTATAAGTTATGTACGCTTTGGAACCGAAATCGTTATGACCTGTGTGAAACTATGGATTGCTACGTCTGCCCTAAACGTGTACGTCTCCGTGTACTCCTGCGACTTCAATTTTCGAGGACGGAAATTTTCTTTTAGAGAGGAAGAATTGTAAAACCCTAAAATCTCAAACATATTAAATGACTATTTTGCCCTCAAATCGATACTTATGAAATACGTAAAATATGTCAAGCTCGTTAATTATATATTGACAGTTAACTTATAGATGATTTATACAAGATAATAAAATCACTTACCCTTATGTCTACAAAAAAAAAATAATATCACACATTACAAGTTACCTTGACCCAATCTTTTGTACAATTTAAAAAGACATTTAAAAAAAAAAACTAAATGAGAAACATCAAAATGGTAAGTGTTGGTGGTTATTCGTCCCAAATCAGGGTGTAGATAATCAACTTCAGCAGAAACGATCACCTATTTCAGCAGAAACAAACAATGGTCAACAGTAACAGATACCACCAGGTGGTTACCGGATATCACTTGGAATCGTGTGATCACTTTCCAAAGTAAACTATTCGACCCTAATGCCTGGGTATCACGAATAACTACTTGGGATAAGACCAAATGCAGTTAGAGAATTAGGCACAATTCTTTAACCCTTGCGCTTATATGTTTTTTTGTGTTTTCTGTGTGTTTTTCATGCATGTTCAGATCTCCTATTTAAAGGAGGTTACTCTTGACCGTTCCAATGGAATTATGAGTATTAATCGGCCCATTAATAGCCTCATAATTATCCCCATTATAGCCGTTAGTGGTTACATGACCAATTAAACGTGGTCATAATGATGCAGTTGTAACTGTCATTTATCAGTACTTATATCAGTACTTTCATAGTGCTTTCAGTGGTTACACTGCTTCAGTGGAAACGTCACTGCTTCAGTGTAAACACAACTTCAGTGAGATACCACTTCAGTGGAAACACTGATCCTGCTGAAGTACTGCTTCAGTGAAACACTGATAATCAGTGTTAACCACAACAGTACTTTCACCAAGCACTAACAATACATACCACTATTAGAGTCAGGGTGTTCATGGACCTTATGGGTGTACACTCCGTACCTCCTAACCCATTACAAGGTGTGAACCATGCCACAAGTGCACTAAATTTTCCAACAATCCTCCTCAAATTTAGTTCACTCCCGTTGCATGTAAAATAAACATCAAGCAAAACATGTGCATAAACGAAAATGTCCTGAGGATTGAATTTCCATCTTAGTAATTACACGTTCAAATATTCGAGAATCAGGGTGTTCTAAGAATTGAACCCTTCAACCCATTTGAATACCTGAAGATAACTACACACAAGTTTTCAAACACTTAAAAGCTCCTGACACTATACAAGCCATGTGTCCATATCCAAATTCATAAATGTTGTAAAAGCTAAAAGTCCAAAAGCTTCCTGAGGCGGCAAAACTTCAACATTTACATAGGTGGTTCCTCTTTATTCATGCTCCTGCCAAGCACTTTTTCAAAGATAAGTTAACCATTAAGAAGTAAAGACTTCATCCTCCTTTCAGCAGGTTCCGAGCACAACCTTGGGATGTAAAATAAACATGTGCTCCAGTCCACTGAATGTTCAGCTTTCCACATTGAACTCAGCTCCTAAGTTTCCTCAGGAGGGAGTTGGGTGTCCTAGCATTCAGTGACTAAGTTGGACTTAAACCCATCCCTTTAGCAGACTTTATAACCAAGTCTCTAGCCAGTCCCTTCGTCAAGTGATCAGCTAAGTTCTGTTGAGATCTAACAAACTCTATAGATACCACCCCATTCATGATAAGCTCACGAATCATGCTATGTCTGACACCTAAGTGTCTAGACTTACCATTGTACATCTGGCTATAAGCCTTAGCCAATGTAGCTGCACTATCACACCAGATAGAAATAGGTGCTATAGGTTTAGGCCACAATGGAATCTCAAGAAGCAAGTTTTTCAACCATTCAGCTTCTTTACTAGCAGCTGCTAAAGCCACAAATTCAGATTCCATTGTTGAACTGGTGATGCAAGTTTGCTTCTTGGATGCCCAAGAAATTGCACCTCCACCAAGTAGGAATACCCAGGCACTGGTAGATGAATTGTCTTCAGTGTTACTGATCCAACTTGCATCCGTGTAACCTTCCAACACTGATGGGTAACCAGTATATGAGAGACTATAATCCATAGTTCTCTTCAAATACTTCAGTACCCTCTGAACTGCTTGCCAGTGATGAGCACTAGGATTACTAGTATACCTGCTCAATTTTCCCACTACAAAACCAATATCAGGCCTTGTACAAGTCATGGAATACATCAGGCAGCCAATTACCCTAGAATACTTAAGTTGAGATACAGCCTTGCCAAGATTAGGCATCAGCTTCTCACAAGTATCCATAGGTGTACTCACTGGAGTACAATCAAAGTAATTAAATTTCCCCAGCACCTTCTCAATATAATGAGACTGAGAGATAGAAATTCTTTTACTTTCATGTTTAATCCTTATACCAAGGATAACATCAGCCTCCCCCCATATCTTTCATTGAGAACCTTGATGACAAAAATTCCTTTGTCAGGTCAACCTGATTTTGTTCAGTGCCAAAGATCAACATGTCATCAACATATAGACAAATGATGACTCCTTTACCAGATTCATCAAATTTGCTATATACACATTTGTCAGCCTGGTTAAGAACATAACCACTAGACAAAACCACTTCATCAAATTTTTGATGCCATTGCTTAGGTGCCTGCTTAAGTCCATAAAGAGACTTAACTAGTTTACACACCTTGTTTTCATTACCAGGCATGATGAAGCCCTGAGGTTGGTTCATATAAACCTCCTCTTCCAATTCACCATTCAAGAAAGCTGTTTTCACATCCATCTGATGAATAACCAGATTGTGAATAGATGCCATAGCAATCAGCAGTCTTATGGTACTGATATGAGCCACAGGGGCATAAGTATCAAAATAGTCTATTCCTGACTTTTGTTTAAAGCCCTGAATAACTAGTCTAGCCTTGAACTTTTCAATAGTTCCATCTACCTTCATTTTCCTTTTGAAAATCCATTTGCAACCCAGAGGTTTGCAACCAGGAGGTAGATCAACCAACACCCAAGTGTTGTTGCCCATGATGGAATCCATCTCATCATTGATTGCTTCTTTCTAGAAAGCAATATCCTAGGACTTCATTGCTTCTTCAAATGTCTTGGGATCATCCTCAACAATGAAGCAATAGGAGTATTGGTCAGAGACCTCATCCCTTGTTCCTTCAACTAAGTATAGTTGAAACTCAGGCCCAAATGACTTTGGAGTCCTAACCCTTTTGCTCTTTCTGAGCACAGGTTCAGGTTGTTGAACCACAACCTCATCAGGGACCACTGATGGTTCATCATCAGGTACCTCTGATACACCAGTGTCATGAGTTCCATTAGGAATCCTCTGACTTGGTCTAGGAACTGATGAGAATCTATTCTCATCAAAGTTTGCATCCCTTGACTCAATAATGGAGTTAATTGAAACATATTCATTAGGTTCAATGACATAGAACCTAAAAGCCTTGGAATGCTCAACATATCCAACAAAGATGCAGTCAATGCCTCTTTCACCCAAAGTTTTCAGCTTTGGATCAGGGAGTCTTACAACAGCCCTACAACCCCAGACCCTGAGATAATTCAGGTTGGGTTTCCTTTTAGTCCAGAGTTCATAAGGGGTAACCTTGTTCCTTTTGTTGGGAACCCTATTTAGCAAATAGCAAGCTGTTAACATAGCTTCACCCCAGAACCCTTGACTCAGTCCTGAATAGGACAACATGGAATTAACCATCTCCTTCTGCACCCTGTTTTTCCTTTCAGAAATACCATTTTGCTGAGGAGTATAAGGGGCAGTCGTTTCATGGATTATTCCAACAGACTGAAAGTACTGAGTATCCATGTACTCACCTCCCCTATCAGTCCTTAATCTTTTGATCAAAGACCCAAGTTGTAATTCAACTTCAGTTTTAAACACTTTGAATTTATCTAATGCTTCATCCTTGGTATGTAACAGATATACATAACAAAATCTAGAAGCATCATCAATAAATGTCACAAAGTACTTCTTATTCCCCAAAGAAGGAGTGGCATGCAAATCACACAGGTCACTGTGAATAAGCTCTAAGATCTTAGTCTCACGACTAACACCCTGAAAGGGTTTCTTGGTTATCTTGGTCAACATGCAAGTTTTACACTTTTCAGTGTCCATGTCAAAAGCAGGGATTAAACCATCCCTAGAAATATCTTGCATTCTTTTATAGTGAACATGACCAAGTCTAGCATGCCACAGGGTAGAATCAATCTGATCATATGTGGTCACAAAAGCTGAAATAACACTGTCAGTGGTAATATTAAGCATGAACATTTGATTACATAAATAATCAAAACCAATAAAAACACTACATTTAGAAAGAACAAATTTATCAGATTCAATAACTTGTTTATATCCATGATTATTCAAAACACTACTTGAAACCAAGTTCTTCCTGATATCAGGAACATGAATAACATTAAACAAAGTTACAATCTTTCCTGAACTAAACCTAAGATATACACAACCACGACCACGCACCAAGGCTGTTGACTCATTTCCCATGTGAAGAATAGAACCATCATTCAGTGACTCATAAGTCTTGAACCAGCTTCTATCTTTACACACATGAACTGTTGTACCAGAGTCAATCCACCATGCAACATCATCATCCTGCACATAAAAAGATTCAGATACATATGTAACATAATAAATCTGAAAAGACTTATTAAACATATTCTGACCTTTCAATGAGTTGGCTGAACCACAACTCCCTGAACCATTAGTGCCTGATCCATTGGCTTTACCACCAATTTTAACACCCTTGCAGTCCCTTTTAATGTGACCAGTCTTGCCACATTTCCAACAAGTAGGTATAGCCTTCTTGTTAGGATCTGCCCTTGTGTTGTCATGATATTTGCGTTTGCCTTTGTTGTCATTGTACCTGGTAGAGTTGTTATGCTCTACCATATTGACAACATATGGTCCAGCAGCATTGCTACTCTTTGGCTTGTCATTATCCTGCACCTTGAGAGATTCCTCAATGTGCAGATGACTGCCCAACTCAACAAGAGTTAACTCCTCCTTCATATGTTTCAAGGTATGCTTGAAATCTTTCCATGAAGGAGGGAGTTTGTCAATGACACAAGAGACTTTGATAGCCTCATCCATGTGCATTTGGTGTTGTGTAAACCTTCCAAGTATTCCAAGAAGTTCATTGTATTGTTCCATAACTGGTCTTGAATCAGTCATTTTGTAATTTGTGAAATTACTAACAAGGAACTTCTTACTTGATGCATCCTCAGCCATATATTTGGCATACAAGGAATCCCACAGTTCTTTGGAAGATTCAAAGTTCTGATAAATATCAAACAAAGAATCAGACATATCATTCAGAATAAGACCTCTGCATATGTAGTCATCATTCTCCCACTTGCTCCTCCTCCTGATCTGCTCAACCGTAGCATCATCCCCATCATCAGGAATTGGAGTAGTCAGCACATAAACCACACTCATGCTTGATAGCAAGAAGTGCATCTTCTTCTGCCACCTCCTAAAGTCCACCCCTTCAAACTTATCAAGCTTGGCAAAGTTTGAAGCCATGTGTTTCATTGCAGCAGCAGCCATTAATTATCACAATATAGTTTACTTTGATTGTTGGTGGTTATTCGTCCCAAATCAGGGTGTAGATAATCAACTTCAGCAGAAACGATCAACTATTTCAGCAGAAACAAACAATGGTTAGCAGTAACAGATACCACCAGGTGGTTACCGGATATCACTTGGAATCGTGTGATCACTTTCCAAAGTAAACTATTCGACCCTAATGCCTGGGTATCACGAATATCTACTTGGGATAAGACCAAATGCAGTTAGAGAATTAGGCACAATTCTTTAACCCTTGCGCTTATATGTTTTTTTGTGTTTTCTGTGTGTTTTTCATGCATGTTCAGATCTCCTATTTAAAGGAGGTTACTCTTGACCGTTCCAATGGAATTATGAGTATTAATCGGCCCATTAATAGCCTCATAATTATCCCCATTATAGCCGTTAGTGGTTACATGACCAATTAAACGTGGTCATAATGATGCAGTTGTAACTGTCATTTATCCGTACTTATATCAGTACTTTCATAGTGCTTTCAGTGGTTACACTGCTTCAGTGGAAACGTCACTGCTTCAGTGTAAACACAACTTCAGTGAGATACCACTTCAGTGGAAACATTGATCCTGCTGAAGTACTGCTTCAGTGAAACACACTGATAATCAGTGTTAACCACAACAGTACTTTCACCAAGCACTAACAATACATACCACTATTAGAGTCAGGGTGTTCATGGACCTTATGGGTGTACACTCTGTACCTCCTAACCCATTACAAGGTGTGAACCATCCCACAAGTGCACTAAATTTTCCAACAGTAAGTAAGGAAAGTATTTAGTCCATGATTTTACTCCCTCTTTGATGGGCCAAAGAAAACGTTTTTCCCCCATATCCGGCCAAGATTGACGCCCATAATCTCCCTAATAACTTCCCATGATTTTCTCAAATACTCTCCTTTATCACCTCATCTTGTAACTTACATTTACCATCTCAAAATAAATGCACAAAGAAACCCTAGATCACAAAACAAAAGTGACGGCTCACTTTGCTCCCATATTCTGTCGACAACTACGAAGGTTCAAGGAGGAGTTCGTGAGGCTGCTGTAATATTGGGTTTTGGTTCGAAAGGTTTCTTGGGTTGTCGTGATGTCTGGCTTGCTGCTTGTCGTGAGTTTGAGGGCAAAGAGAGGTTGTTTGGTTTGCTTCTGTCGAGGGGTTTTGGTGACCTAGGCGTGGTTCTCTCCTTGATTCTTGGTACGTCTCTTGACACGCTACAAGGGTAACACCGTTATTATTCCGTCTCCTTCCTTCTTTGTTTCTTGGTTTGGTGTCGTGTGGTTTTTCATCCCATGCGTATGAGCATATATGAATTTAAAACATCACATAAAATGATAAGAATGGTTGCATAAAAGCATGTATTAGAACCATATAGAATGATACAATCTTTCACTTGAATGATACGTAATAAAGGACCATGAAATCGACCCATGTTGTACCTATTTAGTCGAGCCCTTATCATGTCAACACCAATATATTTTGTTTCTTTAAAGACGGTCAGGCAAATGAAATATAGGTCACTTGAAATCTTAAAAAGGGTAAATAGTATAAGCATGAAAACTGCACTTTGTTTGTGTTGCTAAGTACTTGTGCAAGTGGATTTTCAAACCTGTAATGTATAGATGTAGCGTGTGTGTTCATGACAATAATGTATTCAAATGATATGTCTAGTTCTTTTACACGCATGGTGATAAAGTAAGACAAATGAATTGTGTTCTTAGGGGTAAGTTTAAGGGCGATCGGGGCGCAAATGGGTAAACCGTTTTGTATGTTTGAACGTGTGTCGGGAAGGTGAGTCGGGGGTTAATCATAAGGCATGATTTTTAAAGCATAGATGTTAGTCGTTTGAGCCGAGAGCGAGCATTAAGATGGGTCGAATATGCATGTGGAATCTTGTGGGGGTAACTTTGAGGGTGATCGCGGAAGTTTTGTGTGCGTCGTTTGGTATTTTGAAAGGGGGTTGGGGGAGACTGGCATCGTGTTAGTCTGTTTGCATGTTTACATTGTCGTAATTGTGAATAGTGTGAACCGTGATCAAGTGTAAAGATTGTCGAGATTTCTAAAAAATAGCGTCGTATTTGAGTCCTTTAAATTTAACATGTACGCATGAACCATGATTGCATGATAGTTTTTATTTAATTACTTACTAAACTCTAAACTATGACACATTGACATTTTTTAACCCTACACTTTGATTATCATTATTATCGGCCCTAGACCTTATTAAAATGTCATTTAAAAGCTTTTAAAATCTAATTATTACTTATTATATTTATTAAACTTAACTAAATGTCTAAGAAACTCTAAATTGACCATTATGAAAATTGTTAAATATGGAAAGCCGCTTAAAGTACTAAAAATGGAAAGTTTATAAAAATAGAAAGGAACCCTAATTATGAAATATAAATAACGATGAACCCTAAAACTATGAAATAGCGTTCTAAATATTAAACGACCATTATTCGTGTAGATTCGCGGGGGAAGGGGTAGTTTTTGTTTTCTTGTGTATTTCGGCCGATTTGCTTTGCGGTTTGAGGTACAGATATTCTATCCCTTTTCTGTAGGGATTCCTCATGACTTTTCGATCCTTGACTTTATTTCACTTATGATACCCCTTGCTATGATTCCCTTTACTGTGATCCTTTTGTATGATTCTGTTTGCTATGATGTTCATTTGTTTTGATTATGAACTTCTGATTATGAACCTTATGATTATGAACCTTATGATTATGAACCTTCTGATTATGAACCTTTGATTATGAACCTCTGATTATGAACCTATGTTATGGAACTCTGATATGAACCTTTGACTTCTGAACCTTTGATATGAACCCTTATGATATGATTATGCTTTGACCCTTCAGTTTGATACCCGAGCCATGTATGTTTCCCTAGTCATGGAGGTACCATGACCATGTCATTGATGCACCAATGGCATGACTCCAGTGTGTACCCGTGATGTTACACACCGTCCCCTTTCTGTTATATGATTATGAGCTCAAGATATATGTTTGGCCACTATGTTTCTGCGAGGGCGTATGGATGCATCCTAGATATGTTCTGTTATGATATGTTATGATATGATTTATATGGTGAATGATTTCGTGTGCAATACGCGTCTTCACAGTCTGGGAGCTAGCTACTCCACTGGTTACTTGAGGTCTCCCCTCCTACTTCATATGGTATCCCGAAGTCACCCCTCCGGATACAACTGTTACTATGATATGATATGTTTATGATATGATATGGGCTCGTGGTAGATGACTGACCTCCCTTTCCTTTCTGTTTCATTATCCTTTGTTATACCTTATGATATTTCCCTAACGCACCATATACTGTATTATTTGTCCATTACTCAGTACCCTTATGTGACTCACCCTACTACCATGATATATTTTCCATTTCATTGATCTGTCATACTCTTGTTCCGTTACTTCTGACTACCATTCCATTCACGTACCGGGTTATTATATGATTATTGAATTTGATTATGCTTATACATGTTTATGTGACTACCGTTTACCTACTACGATATGATTAATATGCGATTATATGATTCACCTGTTGTCATCTGATTACATGTTATCCTATTGTTATGTGACCCTTTGATTTGTCTGGTGACCATGCTAGTGTGCAATCGATTGTTGATCTGTTTATCTTGTATACTTCGTTCGGTTAATCTCGTGGACTATGACTATCCGTTAGTATCCTTATCTGTTTATTGTTGATCTGCCATGTTTACATTTCTGTTTATGCTACTGTTTGATTGGGTAAATGGTTCAACTTATGTGGTCTGGTTTGTTAACTTGTTTAATTGCCCTGCTATGTCCTTAATTCATTCAATTATAACGTTCATGCTGAATTCATACTTGATACGTGTGGCTACCATGTCTGACTGCTGATAGTATTTCTGCTGTTGTGATACTTGTGACGTTATTAACTATGGGTTACTTGACTTGTGTGATTGCCATGCTCACTTTCTAGTTAGTTGCTTCCGCTAGCTTCTGGACTTCCGTTTGGCTTATATGTACTCTAATTTCCTGATTTATTGTAGGCTTAGTGTGCTTATGTATATGTCATCAATGTGTTATGTGCTTTGTCCTCCTCTGTTATCTGTTCTTTCTGGATATCTGTATAATTTTGTTCTGCAGGATCCTCATTGACTCATTGTTCTTAATTCATTGTGACCTTGTTATTGGATTCCTTGTTTCATTTCGTATCTCTGATTCTGTTTAGCTTTCGTTTTGTTATATCTGTTCACTGGGCTTTTTAAGCTTAGCCGCATTTCTTTTCCTTCGGAAGGTTTTAGGTTGGAAGATGGGCTTTGATGGGCTGAGAGTTGGATTTTTTGAGTGGACCGACCCTAGTTTCCCCTTATTATTTTGCACTGATCTGAAGAGTTATTGTTTTTAGATTTCATTTCGTTTGGGACATATTGGATTTTATATTTTCTTTGTAAGTCATTCATTTATATGACTTGGTAATTTATTTTATAAGGCCTCCGCTTGAAAAAATTTATTTGTATGTTCTGATATGACACCAGAATGTGACACTTCTACCCTTGCCGGGTTGGGGTGTTACACCATGTTACGACGTTGTCGGGGTCAACCGAGACTAAAAAGTCACGGTAACACCGACGTTGCGTAAAGTTGACATATATAATATTAAGTCCAAAATAAACAATTCCACAATCTCCAATCAACCTCCAAACAATCTCATATCAATCTCGCCATCCAAATAAAGTACCAAACATACCCGTAACCAATGTCGCGACCCTAATGGTCTTGACACGGTCCCGATTAAGACCACGCGAACCAAACAAGCCCTAGAAGCTCTTTGGCTCCCCGCGTCTCATCCAAACTCCAATAAAAACACCCACTGTGTTACCACAACGCTACCCATGGGTCCTTGAGGGTCTCGACTTCTATACCAACGCTACCCATATGGACCCTGGTCCTTGTGGCTCGTTCCATGCTTCATAACTCTATCCAAAGACACCCTAATGGCTCATTCATTTCCCAAAGACAACCATACAACATCCAAACACCATCAAACATCAAAACCCATCAACCAACTACAATCAAAACCTCAAAAAAATGATAAAAATACAATAACACATGAACATGACACAACACACGATGCCAACATTCTAGTTTCTATGTTTTATTAGTTTTAAACATTGTTTTATATTCGTATTCATCAAAACCCAACCAAGAAACACATGGGTTGAACCCCATGTGGTTCGTACGAGCTCAAAAAAGGCTCAAACAAGATCACCACTTATTCCTTTTACCTTTATCTATCCCAATCTACAAATGTAACACAAATCCAAGAACACATGCAACGTTTTTACACGTTTTGGAGGACTAAAAGTGAGAGATAGGGCGCGTGCCCTATGTCAAATGAAAGAGGAGAAGACGATCTACAAAATGGTAGTGGAGGTGTTGTCGGACATGCAGTGGTGTGGTTGGAATTTGGCCGGAAAGGTGTGGCGGCTAGGGTTAGGGTTTAGAGAGAGAGTAGTGAGAGAAAGAGTGTTTTTAGGGTTTTTAGAGAAAGAAACAAAGGGGTGTGTGTGTGTAGGAGAGGGGTTATATATATGGGAGGGTAGGGACTAAAAAAATAATTATTTTGGGGGGGAGGGTGGCCGGCCAAAGAGAGGGAGGGGGCCAAACCCGTAACTTTTGTAAACTTTCTTGTTTTACCTCTCCCGAGCTCCTAAATTTCCCTATTAGTGTCCAACGACTTTTATTTATCACTTTATTATTTTTATTTACGTTTTCCACGAATTTTGATTATTTACACGTTATGTTTCGTGTTACGGTTAAAAAGTTACGTTTTCTCTCGCTATAGGATTTTATTATGCCAACCCAAGTAGTGCCTAACATAATGGGCTATAACTCATACCACAACTCATACGATAATAAAATAAATCATAAAAGCCAATAAATGATGCCAAAATAAGTAATGATTAACCGGAATAGCTCCTAAAGGCAAACTACTCGGTCTAACTAGCGTAATGCGATTATCTAAAAGGGCTCCCTAATTGCCAGTTGTCATAGAAGATGACACAACCTGTCACAAACCTTCTTGTGGATGGGCAACTGGCCCAATCACTGTCACAGTAAGTAGTGAGGGTGAGAGTGTTGTTGGTAAGGAACATGAGACCTTGGCCAATGGAGAGTTTGATGTATCTAATAACCTTGATCAGAGCTTTCATATGAGTGGTTCTTGGATTGTGGAGAAATTGACTCAAGGCTTGTTCAGCAAAGGCCAAATCAGGTCTTGTAATGGTCAAGTAAAGAAGTTTTCCAACTAGTGTCCTGTAAAAAGAAGGGTTTGGGAGGGGATCAACATCATCCACATAAATATTTTTTGTTAGGATCAAGGGGAGTAGCTGATGGTTTAGTGTCCAGGGGGCCTAAAATTATGACCAATTCAAGAGCATATTTCCTTTGAGTCATGGAAAGGCCAGTATTGTTTCTTAGAAATTCAATCCCTAGGTAATAATGTAAGGGCCCCAATTCCTTGATGTTGAACTGAGCATGGAGACTGTCTTTGATATGTCTGATGAAGGGCTTATCATTGCCAGCATTAAGAATATCATCTAGATAGACCAAGAGAGTGACAAACTTCTGATTCTTGTCAAAATTTGAAGAGAGGGGTATCAACATAACTTTGTGTGAAGCCAAGTGAGATGAGAAAGGTTAACTTCTCAAACCATTGTCTGTTGGCTTGTTTCAGGCGATAGAGAGATTTTTGCAATTTGAAGACTGTGTTAGGAGGAAGAGTGTCTGAGTAGCCTTTTGGAACTTGCATATAGACTTCCTCATGTATGTCACCATGCAAAAATGCATTGTTCACATCTAGTTTTTCCATCTCCTAATCATAATATATTTTTGGGTAAAGGGTGTTCCACCCGGTAAAATAACCTAATCATAATATACTGCAATGGATAAGAGTATTCTCACACTGACCATCTTTTAAACTGGTGTAAAGGTTTCCTTGTAGTCCACACCTTCCTTTTGAGTGAAGCCTTTTGCCACTAGCCTAGCCTTGTATCTCTCTATACTCCCATCTGAGTGATGTTTGACTTTGAAGACCCATTTGCTACCAATAGGGATCTTGCCAAGGGGCAGGGTGGTAAGATTCCAAGTACCATTCTTTTCTAATGCCTCAATTTCCTTATTCATTGCTTCTATACATTTGGGATTTTTTATCGATTTTTTATATGTGGATGGTTCAGTGTGTGTATCAATGCTGTGAACATAGTGAAGGGAAGTAGGACAAAGGTTTAGTTAGTTGATGTAATGTGAATGATTTAACTTGGAGTTATAGATGTTGTGGGTGGTAGTGTTTGGTAGTTAAAAGTGATAATCCTTTTTGGATGGTACATGTCTTGTTCTAGTGGAGGTTCTAAGAGGTTGAGGGATAGGTACAGGTGGAGGGGGTGTTGGTGGAGGTTCTGGTATAATTTGAGCGGTAGAAGGATTAGATGAGGGTGTGGGTGATGAGTTGAGTATAGGGGACACTGGTTCAGTAGCTATTGTAGGTGATGGTATGTCAATAGAGGTGTTTGGATCAGGTGAGTGTAGAGGGTCATTTGTGAGTGGTGTTGTAGTTGTAGTGATGGGGGTGATGTTATTTGGGAAGTGTGATGGAATTAAGGTGGTATTGGGGGCTGTTGAAGATGGAGTGTGAAATTGTGAAGATTGAGGTTTTTAATGTGATGTGGAGAATGGAAATTTGTCCTCATCAAATAAGACATTTCTGCTGGTTATGGTTTTGTGTGTGTGAGTGTCATATAAAAGGTAACCTTTTTGGTTGTGGGGATTGCCTATGAGGACTGTAGGTATAGCTCTGGTGTCAAATTTGTCTTTGGTGTGATGGTAAGCATAGGCAAAACAACCTATAGTTCTGAGATGATCAAGGATATGTGGTGTGTTGTGTAACAGTTCATATGGACTTTTGTTGTGGAGAATGGGAGTTGGTAATCTGTTAATGATGTAGGTTGAAGCTAGAAGACTGTATCCCCAAAAATGGATGGGAAAGTGAGCTTGAAAGTGTATGGATCTTGCCATTTCTAGTAAATGTATGTGTTTTCTTTCAACCTTGGCATTCTGTTGGGGTATGTAGGGGCATGATATTTGATGAGTGATTCCATGGTCTTGAAGGTATATAGTAAAATTGGAATTTATGAATTCAGACCCATTGTGACTTCTTATTACTTTTATGGGTGTTTGAAATTGTGTTTGGACAGATGATCACATCAAATTAGCCTGATATTTTATATGTCAAATTCCCGTGTTTATGGCCTCATTTGTATTAATATGGTACTTAATTGGTTCATATTCATTCATATTGACATTTCAGGATAAATGAGGCGTTGGAGCGGAAAAGATGTGAGAAAAGGCCAAATATATGTTCTAAAGATGAATTTACAAGGGCCTTTGGATTCTATGTGAATATTATGCCGTAATTAGCTAATAAGGTTACGACGTAAATATGAGCTTTGAAGGATACGGCGTAACCAATTCTTATGGTTACGTCGTAATTATTTTTGTGAAGGTTACGGCATAACGTTGCAATTTAGTTACTTCGTAGAGATAATTTCGGAATGGATAATCATGTGTGGACGAAGGTTTACGGCGTAACTCAGATAATTAGTTACGCCTTAATTTATTTCTTGGGCACAAAGTTTCGAGGTCCAGGGATTAAAAGTGACAAGTTAATTCGAAGTTTATTAAGTTCAAGGACTTGTTATAAAAGTAACAAGTGCGATGATGGGCCAAAAGCGTCAACAAGAGCAAATTAGTTTAAAGAAATTATGGTAACAATGAAAAGTACGTAGTTAACAATTACGTCGTAAGTCATTTTATAGTTACGGCGTAACTTAGTTACGACGTAACTAAATAATTTAGTTACGACGTAATTGTTCGAGATCCGGATTTCTTTGCGCCGACTTTAGTTACGGCATAATTAGCCCTTAAGGTTACGCCTTAACTATGTCACGGCCTATAAATACAGCCATAAATCTGCATTTTTAAGTATCTCTCTTCACCCCTCTCCTAGGGGTCGATTAGGGCACCACTCCAGGGCATTTTCCAGAAGTTCGAAGCCAGTTTTGAAGGAAGAATTCACAAGCAATCATCATCATTAGCTCTACATCAAGTAATTTGTATCAAACATTATGTTCAATTCAATTCATGATTTATTCATTTTTGTTGGTATGATTTACTATATGTTTGGCTAAGCACCTCTTGGTGCTGGCCTAATTATGATTCTTTAATTGTTTTGTTTACATTTACATTACTTCCGTATAATTATTTCTAAGTGTATGCATGCATAGTTTATTGGTAGCTACCCTTGTTTCGGTAGTTTTGAATGGCGGTAGAGGCCAATTGCCTAGGAGATATGACCAACTGACCCTAGGTGAGCGGACTGAGACGGGAAGGGTAAGATATGACCAACTGACGACCCTTTCTACTTGTACGATTTGACCAACTGATCACCTACCGTTTGGATGAACTTAAGAATTAGGGGGTGAGTGTTTAAGTTGCTAACGCCCGGGCACTCACTATTATAAATCTAGCATGTAGCGGTACTTAATGACTTGGCTTAGGGGACCAGGAACAACAGGACTTATGAGGGGACACCTGACTTCTCCTGTGGTGGCATCTTTGCTGATAGGTTAGGGCGAATTGACTAAATGATGTCCTCTCGACTTTGACCCCACTTGAAGTAATTGGAAGTAAGTAGACGTAGACATTACTAACTAGGAGGAATAACTAGCTTAGCACCACTTTCCTCTATCTGATCACACCTTTGCCTTTATTTGCTTTTATCTGTTTTAGTAGTTAATTCCTCATCAAAATCATATTAAAATCGTGATATAGACTTAAGTTAATTTCCGATCCACGTAGCTCTTGGGACGACCTCGGTTTTACCAAAAACTACACTACACACGACCGGGTACACTGCCCGTTAGTGCATTAGGGTAAACCATAGGTATAACGAGACAATATAAATATTAAAACTTGGTCAGTAAAACCTGCATCAAGTTTTTGGCGCCGCTGCCGGGGAGATATTTAGGATTTTAATTTAAGTTTTTCTTTTATAGTTTTAGTTTCTTTTATTTTTGTTTTAGTTTTCTTTTTCTCTTCTTTTATGTTTTTGTTTGTTTGTGATATTTCAGGATATGGAAAATTCAGATTTTGACATGCTCACTATGGAAGAATATATTGCTTTGACTCAAGATAACCAAAGATCGGGCGTGGTATGCCCCGAATTGAATGATAACATCAGTTTTGAGATCAGTTTCCAGTTCATGAGGGAACTTAGACAAAAGCTCTTTGCGGGAACTAATGATGATGATGCCCACATGCATGTGCGAAGAGTATTAGAGATCGCAGATCTTTTCAACACTTCAGGAGTCACTCAAGATGCATTAATGCTTAGATTGTTCCCAATTACACTCACTGGTGCAGCCAGAAGATGGATGAAGATGCTTCCTGCTAGGTCGATCAATACATGGATTCTTTTAAAGAAAGCATTCATTCGGAGATATTGTCCTCCTTCAAAGATTGCCAAGAAGTTGGAAGAAATAAGGAGTTTCAGACAGAAGATGGATGAAATGCTAGATGAAGCTTAGGAAAGATATAATGACCTTCTTTACAGATGCCCCACGCATGATATCAACAACCATCAGATGGTCCTTATTTTCTACAAAGGTTTAAACATCCCGTCCCGCCAAATTCTCGACTCTAAAGGAACTATCCCTACAATGCCACCTGCACAAGCCCTTAGATCAATTGAAACGATGGCTGACCATTCACAAAATTGGTATGATAGAGCAACGACTTGGGCCATAAATATAAATAGCTTGGATGACATTGGCGACATCACCAAGCAGCTTGATAGACTTAGATGTGATATGAAAATGGCTAAGGAGAACATGCATGCTATACATGAGCATTCTCTCCAAGAAGAATATGAGCAGGTCAGGTATATTGAGTCATTGGAGGAAGGCGTCAATAAATACTCGGTTAATTTAAAAAGTATGCACGAATCGAATGATGAATGGATTAGGAAATTCAAGGAGGGCGCGGACTTAAATTTAAAGAAGCTTGATGATAAAAGGAAAAGCTTGGAGGCTAAGCTTGAAGAATTAAACCAAAAGGTCCTGGAAAGTAAAAAGAATGCGGTTGGAACTATCAAAGCAACGGTGGGAAAGATGAGAAAAGTCATCAACGAGCCGGTTTCTGGTGATTTACCTTATATCAGACCTTATGTCCCACCTATCCCATTTCCAGGATGCTTGAAGGTTTTGAGAAATGAAGTAACAAGCGACGATCAATTGAAGAAAATGGAAGCAAAGAACTTACAGAGTGATGAAGCAACGCCAAAAGCTAATGAGGAATCAACCACAACACAAAACGGTATTACTTCTAGCTCTTCTTTTATTCCTAACAATCCTGCTTGTTTTTCTATTCAAGATGTTGAAATTATGGACAAAATCGTGCAACCCATCACATCACCCGATAATGGTTATGTAGCTTCGGCTTCTGAACCAATTTTAGGTGATCTTGCAAAGTAATTAGAGGACAATATCTTGGGCACTTCAGTGATTAACAAAGGGACATACAAGCCACCTAATCAGCCATGTCACGAGGTGAACCAATCATTAATGCCATCAACTAAAACGGGTAAAGTATGGAGGGAAATGACATCTCCTTTTAGGTATGATCATAATTTATCATTTCCCCGTCCCATAGCAAATTCACACCCTTATGGTGTTTATTGCTATTTTCACCCACACTTGATTTCAAGTGAGGGGATGAACACCTTTTTACGTAGTAAATAAGGGTGGAGTCAAGCTCGTGACTCGAACAAAAACAAGCGCTTCGTGGGAGGCACCCCATGCCTATCTTTTCTTTTTCATTTTATTAGAATAGTTGGGTTTGGTATGTTTGTATTTATTTTTTGCAGGAAATGGAGCAAGGCGGATGACGTCTATGCTCACCAGAATTCTGAACCAGTATGGAATTTCCATTCTGTGCAGTTGTTACGGCGTAACCAGAACCTTGAGTTACGCCGTAACCCTCCTCCAGTATCGAAGGTCTCCAGGTTTTATCTAAATACGGCGTAACTCACTTATGTGATTACGCCGTAACCTCTCCTATAACCGAAATTTTCATTTTAAACTTACACACCATAACCTTGTATTAGTTTTAAATAAACTTTGTGGGTGTGTTCCTTGTAAGCCCTCACGAGACTACACTCGTCCACTTGGGACACCAAGTGGTTTAAAAGGCTTGTTGCATATGCTAAATGCAACCGTGATTCCTACGAAAGTGAGTTAGGTTTTTCATTTTCTTTTAATACTTGTTGTTTTTCTAGTATGATGCGTTTGGTTGTCTTATGTGAATTCAGGTTATTAAAGTTTGCTCATAAATCTCAAAGCAGGAGACGTTTACTCGTGTGTCTTCGATCATGCCGAGCTAATCCAGGGGAGTTTTCTGTTTCAATTATAACCCTTCTTATCTTTCATTTAGATGCTTAAGTATGACCCAAGTGGGGAGAAGGGATTAGACATATACACCCGCTTGATTTTACTTGCCCTTATTTTTCTTGTTTTTGATGAAAAGTGTTTCATTAATAAAATTTTGACATGTTTTTTATTACTTAACTGGATTAATCTAGACTGAGCACACCTACCATATATTTCCATTGTGTGAGGATAAGCCTTTTCGTTTTCCCCTTATACACAATTCCATAAAAATGAGTGTGCCGGTGGCTGTAGTAGACTTTAGAACTTGGGCTTGTATATCTTTTCGAGACCATTATCATGAGCATTACACTAAGGTAACTTGGTGTGATCGGTGTAGCTAGGATATAAGGCAATTTTAGGATTAAACCCAAATAGCCCATCATATATGTTTTGTGTATATTGGCTTTTCACATTGATTAGTCAATCCCCCTGTTAAACCCTTTTTATTGCACTCACCATTAGTGCAAAATACCCCTAGATACACCCTCCTGAGCCTTTCCTTTCATTTTGATCACCAATATATGTTGTTTCGTTACACCTATCGCCTAGCCTACCCTGTAGTTTCCTATGTCCATGGTCTGGGCGCTGTTGGTTAATTTTGGTTCCACTAGTGAAAGTCGCGGGTTTTGAATAAAGGGTTTTGGAAGAAAATCGGGTTTAGATGATAATTGATCTCAAGTGGGGGGATGCTTTATATGTTCGTATTGTTATTATTTTTATTCATGTATACCTTGTCTTGCATAAAAAAAAAGAAAAAAAAAAGAGAATGCAAGAAAGAGTTTGTTAGTTTGTTTATAGCTGATGATATAAATTAGTTTATGTGTCGTATTGTGTTTAGTATTCTCGCCTTTTTCAACTAGGCGCAAATTTTTAC
Organism: Chrysanthemum seticuspe; assembly: GCA_019973895.1. Lineage (NCBI taxonomy): Eukaryota > Viridiplantae > Streptophyta > Magnoliopsida > Asterales > Asteraceae > Chrysanthemum > Chrysanthemum seticuspe. Next base: position 306,111,428 of record BPTQ01000005.1, read on the forward strand.
AAATCCGTTTTGTCTTACGGATAAATTAGAAACCCGTACATTTCTATCTCGCCTTTCCAATTTTAATCAATATTCGTACAATGGGGGCATTGTACATTTCAAGTGGTGGGATGGGAGATTGAAATGGTTGATTTTGGTCGAAAAATGTGCTAAAATTACTCAAATTAAATTTTCTTTTATATATCACATTCTTTTTTTATTGATGATGAAGGCCGAGTTAATGCATCTTATTTGCCTAGTTTATAGAGATTATGAGGCACTACGCTACATTTTATATGCATTGACTCGTGTATTGAAGACCCCTTGACTCTTGAACCTCGATTTTTTACTTTGGGATTGAATGCGACTAGCGGTGGGGCGACTGTGGACTTAGGAATCTATTTGTTTCGTGTCTTTTTATTTACACCCATTAAATGTTTCCCATGTCTTATCCTGCCTTTAGTCAATGAATCGAGTTTAGGTGAGGAAGCGAGCAATCATTGGTGTCTTGGCCATGGATTTGGTCATGTATCATTGATTTCGTCCCCTTCGCCGTAGCTCGTTAGTAATGACAAAATAACCCAATAAGTCTATGTTGTGTCAACCCATTGCCTTTTAGAATAGCTGCATCTATAGACTCTAGTGGTGGAGATTAGTATCATTGCCAAGCCTATGATAGAATACTCGCCATGACTGAGTAGTTGAGTGATCACCCAAAAATAAACACGTGAATTATGAGAGAGAGTGTGATTTCAATTCCCTTTTCGTGAGGGGCTCGGTTTGGAATTTTCTAGCTTAGGTGATTTCTAGACTCATATCTTCCAATTAATCCTGGGAGATATCTTTTTAAGAATTATTTAAAGGGTCTACTTGAGGACAAGTAGGATTCAAGTGGGGGATATTTTATAACATCAAATTAGCCTGATATTTTATATGTCAAATTCCCGTGTTTATGGCCTCATTTGTAATAATATGGTACTTAATTGGTTCATATTCATTCATATTTACATTTCAGGATAAATGAGGCGTTGGAGCGGAAAAGATGTGAGAAAAGGCCAAATATATGTTCTAAAGATGAATTTACAAGGGCCTTTGGATTCTATGTGAAGATTACGCCGTAACTAGCTAATAAGGTTACGACGTAAATATGAGCTTTGAAGGATACGGCGTAACCAATTCTTATGGTTACGTCGTAATTATTTTTGTGAAGGTTACGGCGTAACGTTTTAATTTAGTTACGTCGTAGAGATAATTTCGGAATGGATAATCATGTGTGGATGAAAGGTTACGGCGTAACTCGGATAATTAGTTACGCCGTAATTTATTTCTTGGGCGCAAAGTTTCGAGGTCCAGGGATTAAAAGTGACAAGTTAATTCGAAGTTTATTAAGTTCAAGGACTTGTTATAAAAGTAACAAGTGCGATGAGGGGCCAAAAGCGTCAACAAGAGCAAATTAGTTTAAACAAATTATGGTAACAATGAAAAGTACGTAGTTAACAATTACGTCGTAATTCATTTTATAGTTACGGCGTAACTTAGTTACGACGTAACTAAATAATTTAGTTACGACGTAATTGTTCGAGATCCGGATTTCTTTGCGCCGACTTTAGTTACGGCATAATTAGCCCTTAAGGTTACGCCTTAACTATGTCGCAGCCTATAAATACAGCCCTAAATCTGCATTTTTAAGTATCTCTCTTCACCCCTCTCCTAGGGGTCGATTAGGGCACCACTCCAGGGCATTTTCCAGCAGTCCGAAGCCAGTTTTGAAGGAAGAATTCACTCGCAATCATCATCATTAGCTCTACATCAAGTAATTTGTATCAAACATTATGTTCAATTCAATTCATGATTTATTCATTTTTGTTTGTATGATTTACTATATGTTTGGCTAAGCACCTCTTGGTGTTGGCCTAGTTATGATTCCTTAATTATTTTGTTTGCATTTACATTACTTCCGTATAATTATTTCTAAGTGTATGCATGCATAGTTTATTGGTAGCTACCCTTGTTTAGGTAGTTTTGAATGGCGGTAGAGGCCAATTTCCTAGGAGATATGACCAACTGACCCTAGGTGAGCGGACTAAGACGGAAAGGGTAAGATATGACCAACTGACGACCCTTTCCACTTGTGCGATTTGACCAACTGATCACCTACCGTTTGGATGAACTTAAGAATTAGGGGGTGAGTGTTTAAGTTGCTAATGCCCGGGCACTCACTATTATAAATCTAGCATGTAGCGGTACTTAATGACTTGGCTTAGGGGACCAGGAACAACAGGACTTATGAGGGGACACCTGACTTCTCCTGTGGTGGCATCTTTGCTGATAGGTTAGGGAGAATTGACCAAATGCTGTCCTCTCGACTTTGACCCCACTTGAAGTAATTGGAAGTAAGTAGACGTAGGCATTACTAACTAGGAGGAATAACTAGGTTAGCACCACTCTCCTCTATCTGATCACACATTTGCCTTTATTTGCTTTTATCTATTTTAGTAGTTAATTCCTCATCAAAATCATATTAAAATCGTGACATAGACTTAATTTAATTTCCGATCCACGTAGCTCTTGGGACGACCTCGGTTTTACCAAATACTACACTACACACGACCGGGTACACTGCCCGTTAGTGCATTAGGGTAGACCATAGGTATAACGAGAGAATATACATATTAAAATCTGGTCAGTAAAACCTGCATCAACATACTTATATAAGATTTTGAAAGTTGAGTACAGATGATGTTTACTAGGTAATAGATATGTCCAAGTAGCTCTAGAGAAATCATTCACAATAGTAAGAAAGTAAGTACATTTATTAACTGTGTGATGCCTATAAGGACCCCGTACATCAAGATGAAGAAGTTCAAATTTTGACTTTACATGAGATGAACTAGTAGGAGAAGGTAAAATATGGCATTTTGCCAAAGGACAAATGGTACATTTACTTTCTGAGTTACATGATGAAATTGAGATATTTTTGATTTTCTTGATTACATGAATTGGATTGTGTCCAAGTCTTGTGTGCCGGAGTTGAGAGATGTTGATGGTTGAAAGGATAGTTGAAGAAGGTGTTGTAGAAGCTGTGGTTGAAATAAGGAGATACAGTCCTCCATGGAGAGTTCCAAATGTGTTACACCCATCATGGCCCTGAAAAACAAACTTATCATGAGTAAATGTCTCTGAAAAGTATGTTTTGTGTAGTAGTTTGCTGATTGAGATGAGGTTATAGGTGAAGGTTGGTATGTAGAGGACTTCATGGATGGTGAGTTTAGGTGTTAGCTATACTGAACCAGTGTAATGTACTTGTGTTGAGTGACCATTTGGTAGGAGGACAGTAACTATTGATGTGGTGAGTTTGGTGATATTGTGCATTAGACTAAGTAAGATGCAAATGTGGTCAGTGGCTCCACTGTCAACTATCCATATCTAGTATGACTTTGATACATTAGAAGCAATGAAAAAGAGTGTGATACGAAGTGTTCGGGGTCGAGAAAACCTCCTTTTCTACGAGCAAGCTTTTCAACCCTCTAGGCAGTGAACCTAATCATTGTAGTGTACTATGGGGTAAGCCTCGGGGATTGATTTCGTTCTCAAGGGGAATAGGAATGCTATAAAGAGATATATGACGAGAAGGTGGGGTTGAGGATGATTCTTTTTTATGGTTTTTTTGAAAGCAAAGGTAAAATCTCAGGGTATATGATTGGTGGGTGGTACTTCTACCGATTTCACTACTTAACTGATTATCGAATTATCTAATTAACCTAAGGATAGTTTATGCTAATTGAGGTGTGCTCGTATGCTGATTAAAGATGTGTTCACTTAGATGCTATTACTCCCTAGTTATCTTTTATTGGTCGGTTGAATTGTCACATCCTTTATCTTAATTGGTGCGTTGTATTCCAATTAGTCGTAGGGGGTGCCTAATTCTCTAGTTTTATGAATTGTAACTCTCCTTTAGAAAACACGGGATCGGCAAGTGCAATAGCATCTCCCCCGAATACACTATTATCATAAAGCTACAACTCTTGCAATAAACACATCGATGGCCTAGGTCCTCTGGATTTTTGCTATTTAGGACGTTCAAGCTCGCAACAATGAAAGAAGAAGCCAGTTTTCCTTACTCTATAGCGTCTACCAATTAAGACAAGAGACAACCTAACAACAATCAATAACTAGGTTTCATAGATCTAAGCAAACACAAGAATAATTTAGCTAGACATGTTAAACAAGCAAGCATACACACAATCAATTGAACATGGGGTAGACATAATGATAAATTGGATAAACAAACTTATCTTGATGTGTAAAATAGGGTATGGGACCCTAGAATACTGTCCAAGTCGGACTACAACTGAGTTAGGGTTTGCTCTCCAAAATTCTACCTCCTAAAATACAGAAAAATCGAATTCTATATATAGATTTACAAATGCGACGGCATCACCTTTTGCTAGTGACGCAGTCAGGTCGCCGTCATTAGGGTTTCGTTTGGGCCAAATTATCGTTGGGACGACGTCACTTGAGATGTGTGACGCCGTCAGTCTTCATGCAGGACATCGTCTGAATCTTGGATCTTGGGCGTCTGGTGTAGTTTTTGTGAGTGACGCCTTCCAGAAATAAGGCATGATGCCGTCAGGATTAAGGACCAGAAATTCCACTGAGCCGTCGCATGCACTTTTTGATCAAGTCTTCTATATAGGGACGGCGTCGCCCTTTGGTTGGGACGCCGTCAGATGTAATGAACAACCTTGGAGTGTCTTTGATCTTGACTTTGTCATTTTCTTCATGTTTTCGCTCCTTTTCGTCCAAATATGCTTCATTCCAGCATTTTGCTTCCAAAAGACCTAAAAAGTGAAATGGAACGATTTTAAGCAGTAACAGATATAAAATGTGTCGATTTAGGGCTTTAGTGACCCCCTAAAAACGTATGTTTTAAATCCTTATCAGAGTGCTTTTTGGAAAGAGAATTAAAAGAATGAATACCGGTAATCTTAAGAGGGATTTTTGCAGTGTTTGAGAAGGATAGTATACCTGCCACATGGGGAGTACCACTAGAGTTGTCTGTTTGAGTAGCCTGCATCATGAGAAGCACTTAGTTCAGTTGGTTCTGTAGCTGATCCATCCTAGCATGAACTTGCATTTCCACAGTGCTTGAAGAGGCTGAAGTAGATCCATAATCAAGAGGACTCATTGGTGGTTCAATTGGTGGAAGTGATTCACCCATGACCATGTGAGCAGACCTATTGCCTCTATTTGGTTGTGCAGACCTTTAAGAAGGGTTTGGTACTTGTTGTGTAGAGGGTGACCAAGTGGATAGCCTAAGAGTTTGTAGCATTCTTCTTTAGGATGACCTTCTTTCTTGCAGTAAGCACAAAAAATACCCTTCCTGAAATTGTTCCTTCTGTCATTAAGAGTGTTTGGTGGGTTGTTTCTAGGAGATGAAGTAGAGGTTGTGTTATTGAACGAGTTTAGTGATATTGGGGTGTTGGAAGGTTGTTTGGGTGAGTCCCTTTGCTTCTCCTCTCGTCTCAGCATACTGTAAGCTTTGGCAACCAAGGGTAAGGGTTGCATCAACAAGATTTGACCCCTAATGTTTGTGTAGCAGTCATCCAAACCCATAAGAAATTGAACCAACCTCTTCCTTTGCTCTCTTTCACCATTTTCTTTTCTTTTTTCACAAGTACACTTACAAACACACGCATAAGGAGCCTCTATTGCATCCAATTCATCCCATAAACCCCTTGATTTTGTGATAATACCCCTCTATTGTATAATTTTACTGTTTCAACTCCACATTCTCATTTGAAATTTGATAGATCCTATGTCCATCTAATTGAGAGTAATGTTCTTTTAACTCATTCCATAAAGCAATTATAGAGTGAACATAGGTGAGATGATTACCAATTGCTCCGAGACAATATTGAGAATCCATGAGATAAGCGTATCATTGGCTATCTCCCAATAAGCTCTGAAAGGAGATTCAACATATGGCTCTTCATATCCACCAGTGACCAATTTTAATTTGTTCTTTGCACTTAAAGCTATTAGCATTTATGTTTTCCATGTTCCATAATTGTCTGAACCAGTAAGCTTCTTAGCTATCAGTAGCGTACTAGATGGTCATTAGGGTGGAAATAGAGAGGATGATGTGGTGAGTTGATGTCATCTTGTGGTGGTATGCCAGTTGTGGATGTTTGTTGTGAATCTGAGTTAACTGGCTCCATTATTGTTAGATATGAATAAGTTGTAAAAGTATGATGGCAGATTGTGAAGGATTGATGATGAATTGTGTAATTGAATTTGTAACAAAATATGAATGTGATCTTGAAGAATTTGAGTGATTTTGATTTGATTTGAATGAAATTGAAGAATTTGTGGTTGAATATGATGATTATTTGTTCATTATGGTGGTTAATGGTGATTTATGGTGGAATAATTTAGGCGGGAAAAACGGTTGTGGTGGTGAGTTTGTTACAGGTGATCGGAAAATTTTGTTAGGAGCAGTTACCACCACAGTTTGTTGTGGTGGTTGCTCTAATACCATATAATGAAATGAGAGAACATATTGAGTTGTGAAAAATTTTATTAAATTGAAATTACAAATGATGGTTACAACTACTATTTAAACACCAAGTCTTGGCGGGAAACTAAGAAACTATCTAGCTTATAATTAAGTTATCTACAACTGTTCTGCCACATTTGTTGACATCTCCATAAGCTTTTCACCATCAGTAGCTGCATTTTATGTGGAGAATTCAATTGACTTGTGCCTACAACTTTGACTTGAACATTCTGAATGGAGTGTTGGGATTTGTAGTCAACTGTATGAGAAGAGTCTTTGGACTTGCATTTTGTTGCTACATTATCATAAACCTGGAGCACTCACACATAATCTTGAATCTAACTTAGTAAGGACATATTCGTTAGTATTATGTGGCACTCCATCCGTCCTAAAACTATTCTAAAAAACATATAGCTTAAAAAAATGCATTTAGTACTCAAATTATTTTCTACAAAAGCTAAAAATAAGACAGTTTTATCTATTGAAAATTAATTAATGTTCTCTAATTTATCTTGTAAATATCAATTTCGAGTAGAGTTAATATAGTAAACTTAGATAATCCAATTACTCCTTTTAATAGTGGAAACATTTTTTTGGAATTCCTAAAAGAGAAAGATGGACAATAATATGAGAATGCTCCCTAACCAAATGTGTACTTTGTGTGTGTGTGTATATATATATATATATATATATATATATATATATATATATATATATATATATATATATATATATATATATATATATATATATATAGTCCGGTTCTATAGAAAAGTGTAATTAGATAGAAAAGTGAGAAAAAAAGTTACAGGGTAGATTATGAAAATACTTGAAATTTCAAGGTAAAAAAGAAAAAAAACAAAAAAGAAAAAGAATGAATTGACATTGTATCAGATCCAAACAACACACACTCCAGATTCACACACACACACACACTCACCATCACCACCACCACCATCTCCACCGTCTTCCTCGTGCAACCAGTGCATCGCCGCGCAATCAACACCGCACCACAACGACATCAATATTGTACCTCAACCACAACATATTCCTGGTTAGTCTTCTTCACGAATTGATCTTCTCGTTCATGTGTTTAACTTACTATTTTTGGTTCATTGATTAGCATACCATCACTTATAAGTACAATAATTTTGTCAACTAATCAAGTTAAAATCAATTATGTAATGATATTTGAAGTTTTGTTGAAAGTTTATCATAATATTATCATGTTTTTCTACCACATATGTAACAAATTTGACAAAAAAAATGCATAAAGAATGTGTTTATTAAAATTGTTTACCAAGTGTTTGATAAAATATTTGAATAAGAATTTATAACTGTGATGCACTAATTTGCATCATATGTGTTTAATATTGAATTATATGGCATCTTAGGGCATCAATGTGTATATTTGCAACATCAGATCACACAATCTTAGAGCACCAGCTTGTATTAGTGCATCTGTGTTTATGATTGTTGCATCAGGTTAAATGTGTGTAAGATCAGTGCATCAAATTGCATCTTAGGGCATATGTTATTATGCTTAGTGCATCAGGTTAAATGTTAGGGCACGATAGTGCATTATTATTGAATAATAACATATCTGAGTGCATATGTGCTTGTTGTTGGTGCATCAGGTTAAATGTATGTCCATATGTATATTTTATGCAGTAGATGTTTAATTGTGATGCAATAGGTGCATCAGGTTACATGTTAGTGGTTGGTGCATTGGGTTACATGTTAGTGGTTGGTGCATCAAATATTGTGTAAGGCTATATGTTCAGGGTTGGTGCATCAGATCTTTGAGAATATGTGTGTAAAATTAATGCATCTACGCGTCATTGTTTATTTATGCCATATAAAGTTCAATTAGGTTGTGTGTAGCCTAGTTTTGTATTTTAAAAAGTTTTTGCATGTGCGTATGTATGTTATTCCAATAAATTGTACATAGTGATGCATTAGGTGCATCATGCTACATGTATGTTAGTGGTTGGTGCATCAAGTATTAGAGAATATGTGTGTAAGACATCTGTTTTTGTATGATTAGTGAATCACAACACACCTTAAGACATCTGTTTGTTTGAATTAGTTCATTAGGAATAGGTAATGCGTAAGTTAGTTATACTTTAAAAAAAAATTGTATGTGTATATGTATGTTTAATGCAGTAAATGATGCAGTAGGTACATCAGGTTACATGTTAGTGGTTGGTGCATCAGGTGTTTATGGAAGGTTATATGTTAGTGGTTAACGGGTCAGGTCTTAAGGAATCTGTGCGTAAGATTAATGCATATGTATGGAATATTTTAGTGCATCTATATTATAATACTTATTATAATAATTATGAGTAAATATGAATATCCAGATGATATGTTATACATAAAAAGTGTGGTGCAAAAACTCTTGTAAGAACATCATAATGGGAGTTACTTGTAGTGTTTTTCTCAATCATCCGCGAGTGTCCAGAACTCGGAATCGTCATCCAGAAGTTTCTGTCATGCGACAAGAAAGAATAAGACATCGTGAAAATGGATTGGTGTACGTATTTGTTGGAAACAATGAAGAAAACCCACAAATAGTACAAAAGCTCTTTAAGTGTTGGAGGGCTAAGACTCTTGATGGCGGTAAGTAAAAAATGAAACCATAATATAATTATGAAATTTATATTCTTATTAGTTTTTCTTGTTCCATATTAACTAACTAGTATATGAATTAGTGTTAGTAAAATTGTGTATATTTTAGTGTATCTGCATTAAGAAAAATAATGTATCCGTATGAAATATAGCATAAGGATTATTATATTCATTTGATATTTTTTTACGTTTGGCAATATACTAATATTGCATAAGGATTATTCAAAATCATTTGATGTTTTTGTATGTTCGACAATATTGAATTCATTTAATATGCATTGGGGGTGTTTGGAAAAAATACTAATATGTGTACATTTAGTGCATTTATATCTAAAAAAAATAAGGCGTATGTATGTAATACTGCATAAGGATTATTCAGCGATGCAGTAAACATTGATGGTGTTTGGCAATATAATAATTTATGTTCATTTTAGTACATCTGTATTAGAAAAATAAGGCATTTGTGTGGAATATTGCATGAGGATTATTAAGCTGTGTTTGGCAATATACTAATTTATGTACTTTTTAGAGTATATGTATTAAAAAAATAAGGCATCTGTATGGAATATTACATAATGATTGTTAGGTTATGTTTAGCAAATACACATTTGACCTTACTGTAAGATATTAGTTTTCACATACACATCAAACCATAACACAAAGTGGCATATAAATGGAATTCTAGAGAGAGAAAGTTAGAGGTTTAGGGAACTTAGTGAGAGAAAGTGGAAGATATTATTATGAGCTCCAACTCTCTACCTTGGAAGGTAGAGAGTATTTATAGTCTTACATAAATCGCCACACATCGGGCTGTGGATCAGGCATACAGTGGGTAAAGACCCGTCCATCCTCCACGGTGTTACTTAACTAAATACTACTTAACTTAAAATAACTATGACTACGAGCTTTCTAACGATTACATATACTTGAGGTGACCGACTCTTTAATACCTGGAATTTCTAATTCCTAACAATCTCCCCCTAAGGGAGGTCACCTCAATCATGTACTAAAATTACATTGAATACAAACAGATATTACACTAAAATCGTTCTTGCATTCTTGATGTAGTACTTTGCTCCGAAGCTCGTAGTCATTGATTCTTCTCATTGCATGTTTGGTTAAACCAAGTGGAGGTCTTTTACTGATCCACATGATAATAATTTTGAGCCAGCTTTTGAGATCATCAGCTATTAAAAAATCTCTGATACATCCATTGTGGTGTTGGTATTATGTGATGTTGTGACTTTCGGACCAACATGCTCACATTCTGGATCATGATATCTTCTCATCAGAGTAGCGGAAGCTTTCGTTGATTCATGATATTGGCAGCAGCGTAGCAGAAGCATGGAGTGAAAATATCAGAGTCATTGATGCACTAATCATGATTTCTTTTGAGTTGAATGTGTTAAGTGAGCATGCGGCTATGGATTGACCGCTTCATTCTGATCAGCTGCAAACGTCGGGCGTACCTGCATACAACAGTTAGCAATAAATCGCACGAAAGTGTCTTTGATCACTTTCGTTGAATTGAGGTACACGGCCCACGGTTCCCCGTTGATCAGTACATGTACTGCCTGTGATCAGGTATAATTCCGAAGAATTTCCTTGACAGGGTTTCGCAGCTGCTCTAGCTGTTCTCAAACCAGAACATCTAAAAGAAGACAACACGGAGTGAGTGAACCAGCGAATTTTTAAGTTCACTGATTGATCAAAAGAGATTTGAAAAACAATCGTGTATTGCTCAATAGAAATTGTTTTTGCAATACAACGAAGGTTTTATTGAAACTCAATTATCAATCATAGAAAAACACCTTTTGGTATGAAAAATGAGTACACGGTCGATGTGCTAAAGAAAAGAGTTTTTAAGCACAACGACCGGTTTTTCAAAGGTATCCGTCAATCCATAACCTGAACCAGGATTGATTCAAGAGATTGAATTGCCCCATTGTTTCTGTTCAGTTGTCACATGGTTGATCCATATAAATAGATCTCACATGCCACCTACCAGGAGCTTGTTAGATGTTGGCTCCAGAAGGTTTTCCATCTTCATTGTGAATATGTATGCATATCACTCAGATGTTCTGGCAATACCACAAGGATAATGCGTAGGACTCAAGATATAATCTCTCTTTCCACATTGTGTGAAGCAGAGAGTCTTCATTGAACGTGTCCTAATGAGATTGATTGATGATCTCGAGGCTCTAGACTCAATTTTGTGCATATTTGGATCCTGTGCCGGAGACTAGGGAGAGGGTCTCCTTCTTCAATATCAACAATCTCTAAGAGAAAGTCGATAGATTATGTCGGTTCCCCGTGAGAATGAAACAAGTCCTTTTAAGAGGAACTTGAGTGGTTTGGAAAGTTGAAGTGTAGTGCATCACTGGGTCCATGACGTCTTGTCTTCAATACCGATGTTACCATCAGTAGCATATGAGTTGAACCCGGTTTCTGCCCTAAGGTTGAATAGATGGAGGGCTATTTGTTTTCACCCTTTTCTCATTCAATTCTTTTTAATTCTTCAACCCCTTCAGTGCTTACCGAGACTTCATTGAAAGAACCTTGTTGGGTTTGTTCTAGTACTTGCTCTGTCTCAGTCCGCACTCTTCCCATATCTCACTTTTCTCCTTTTATCATCATACCTAAGGACTTCTACACTAACTAGTGGATTGTCCCTGGGTAGATCCCTCCAGTTCTGGCGGATCATGGGAACTAATACCTAACCTTATCATCCTTATATCACCGTACATAAAGTAAAGTTGGTCGGTCTATTTGGTATTTGTTCATCTGCCATTGGAACCAATTGAAAACCATTTGAAAATCAATCCAGATACTTGTGATATATTATCAAAACATTTTGTACCTGAATTGTTTTTGATATTTTTAGAATAAGTGCTCCCCCTCAACATGTGCATCAAATGTTTGAAATCGTTTTGCACACGGAGGAAGAGGAAGAAATTACTTCTTTGATTACCATTTTCTAAAAAATATCACCATCACTTCCTTGATCAAATCAAGTAGATAAAGCATTTCCAGGAAGGATGAGGTTTCCATAAATTTGCTCCCCCTCAATATGTGCCTCGAGGTTTGAAAAGAGTTTTTCACATACTAGAGGGAACCTGCACATTGAGATAAATGATCACGTTTCAAATCATAGGTTTAAGATAGATGCTCCCCCTCAACATGTGCATTGAAAATTTTAAATCGTTTGTCACATGTGGGAAGGACAGCATGTACATCCTTATAAAACCATTTACCGAATAATCAATTTAAATCCAATTTAAATCATACATTCTCCCCCGATCCCAATTATCAAATCATTTGAGATTTGTGATCTCCTATAGATTTAAATTGATTTTGAAAGCTTTTAAGGGGAATTGTGACTTGATTATGAAAGCGTTTTAACTGATAAGGATCGGACTTTTAAGACTTTAAACTCCATTGATAAATCATGCATGTACATCTTTTGAAAACAATTTAATGCCAAATAACTTTTTAATTTAATTGAAATCATTCTCCCCCTCAATCAATGACATAGGTTGTTGATTGAGAGATAGGGATTTTGACACATAAGTCCTGATGATTATCAAAAATAGAGACCGAGTTATTTTTCAAAGCAGTTAGTTTTCAGCAGATAAAAGTTTATAGAATCAGAGCATTGAATTTTGAAAACATGATAAAGTATGGCTCTGTTCTTTCTTTGAAAAAGCGAGTTACTGCCTGAAATGACAATAAACCATTGTTTCTCTTTCTTCCAAAAATATTTTTGAATTTTTTTATTTTTTATTATTATTTTTTTTTAAATAATAAAAAAATTCGAACAATATCTAAAGTCCCCGTGTCATTCTTTGAATGACAACAACAAGACCGTAGATATAATCGAATCGAGAGAAACATGACAAAATGACAATATTTTTTTGAAGATTTTTCGAATTTTTCAAATTTTTATGGATTTTGAAAGTTTTATATTTTTCTATTTGATTTTTGAAGGTTTTATAATTTTGTATTTTGTTTTTCGAATAGATATATACAAGAGACAGATGAAGATAGACCTTTACTCCTCGTCTTCCTCCTGAAGACGTTTGAGTGTTTCTGGTTGAAGGCTTTTTAAGCCAAGACGTGGAAGAATAAACTCAAAACGTTCTCTTGGAAGAGCTTTGGTGAAGATGTCTGCTAACTGATATTCAGACCTCACAAAATAGAGTTCCACCACACCTTTTTCCACTTGTTCCCTGATGAAATGATGTCGAATGTCGATGTGCTTTGCTCTTGAGTGTTGAACGTTGTTGCATGAGATAGCAATAGCACTTTTATTATCACAGTACAGAGGAATTTTGTTGAATTCAAAGCCATAGTCAGATAATTGTGATCTCATCCATAAGATTTGAGCACAACAGGATGACATGGCTATGTATTCAGCCTCTGTAGAGGAAATAGAAGTACTCATTTGCTTCTTTGAAGACCAGCTCACAAGCTTATCACCCAGAAACTGAGCACCTCTAGACGTACTTCGACGTGTATCTTGACAACCTGCATGATCAACATCTGCATAGGCCGTTAGTGACATACCGGTGTCCTTCGGGTACCAAAGACCCATATTGATGGTTCCTTGGAGATACCAAAAGACCCGTTTAACTGCTTCAAGGTGCTTTTTAGTAGGCTTAGCCTGGTATCTAGCACACATGCACACAACGAACAAGATGTCTGGTCTACTAGCAGTGAGGTACATCAGGGATCCAATCATACTACGATATTTCGTTTGGTCAATCATGATCCCTGAGTGGTCCTCATCTAGTTTGGTTCGATCAATCATGGGGGTGTCAACAGGGTCACTTGAATCAAATCCAAATTTCTTTAAGATTTCTGTTGCATATTTATATTGATTTATGAAAATGCCTCCGGGACTTTGTGAAATTTGTAATCCCAAGAAAAATGACATTTGTCCCATCATTGACATTTGAAATTTTGAACTCATTTCATTAGAAAAACGATCACATTCCATTGGGTTTGTCGAGGCAAAAATAATATCATCAACATAAATTTGAACATGAATTAACTGTTTGCCTGACTTCCTGGTGAACAATGTTGGATCAACTGCTCCTTTGCTAAATCCGGTAGATAGAAGAAACTTTGACAGTGTATCATACCATGCCCTTGGAGCTTGCTTTAAACCGTAAAGAGCCTTCTTCAAATGATAAACGTGAGTAGGATGCTCTTGATTTACAAATCCTTCAGGTTGGCTAACGTAGACGACTTCTTTAAGCTCTCCGTTCAGAAATGCCGTCTTCACATCCATCTGATAGACTACCATGTTCTTACTAGCAGCATTAGCCAGAAAGATTCTGATTGCCTCGATTCGAGCAACTGGAGAAAAAGATTCTTCAAAGTCAATACCCTCCTCTTGACGGTATCCTTTAGCAACTAATCGAGCCTTGTTCTTCAACACATCACCATGCTCATCAAGTTTCACTTTGAAGATCCATTTAAGAGCAATAATCATAGCACAGTCTGGAGCAGGTACTAACTCCCATACATCAAGTCGATCAAACTCATGAATTTCATCTTGCATGGCATTGAACCAGCTATCTTCATTCATGGCGGTTTTAACATCTTTTGGTTCGATCTTAGATAGTACGGAGTTGAAGAAGCACCATAAGGCATCGGTTGCAAGTTGTTTCCGTGTTGATACAGGACGAGAGGGATTTCCAATTATGTTATCTAGTGGATGATCGTGAGTCCATTTTCTAAGGTGTTCATGTGGCAGTTGTTGAGGGACTGAGGTAGCAGAGTTAATGAGTGTGTAAATACTCATCATTTTTGGGTCAATCTGAACTGCAAAACGTTTAAAAATACTCAGAAATGCATCAAAATACTGAAAATATCTCAAAATTGCATTTTATATGTTTCAGATGCAAAATGCTTAAAATCAGATGAAAAATGAGCAAAGTTTGCATAATTGGCAGTTTCAGTCCCCCAAGTTTCTAAAATTGTCAGAAATAGTCCCTGAGTCCTAATTTCAAAAGAAAAATCACCAAAGGTCCTTTTTAAATCATAACTTGTCAAAATTAATCCTTTGGTGAAAAATGTCAAAAGTTTTGAGAAATTACAAGTTTGGTCCTCCAAGTTTCAAAATTGGCAAAATTGGCCCTTGGAAATTTGAAAATGTCAGATTTGGTCCTTGGATTATTGGAGATGGTCAAGTTTAACCCTTGGATCATTTGTTAGAAATTTCATGAGTGGTCCCTGGAAATTCAGTTTTGACACATTTGATCCCTAAGCTATTAAATGGATCCAAAACTAATCCTAAAACCCAAAACTGCCTAGGCCTAAAATTAAAACCGGTCAAGCCCTGTACCCAATCCAAGCCCAATACCCATTCATACCCGGTCAAAGTATTAACCTACCCAACCCCTACCCTTTGTCTTCTTCACGTTTTCCCGCCCAAACAAAAAACAGAACCCCACACCTCCCCTGACATATTCCTTCACCTCACTCCCCTGCAACACTCAACCACCTGCTACCCATTTACCCATCACTTCCCCACCCCCTGCAACAGAGAAAGAAGACAAAGACACAAGAAGCGGTCATGAAGACCCCAAGACCCTAGTATAAATAGAGAGCTTGTAAGCCTTTCAAAGGCATTAGGAATTTTAGTAGTTTTTAATTTAGTTTTCCGTATTGTAATTTCTTTTAATTAATGAAAAAGTTTTTTTATTTCTTTCTAGTTCTCTTTACAGCTTATTTTTGCTAATAAGCACTTAAGTGCTTATTAGCTTTTACTTCTTATTTTCAGTATTAAGATCCATTTTCAAGTTATTAAAAAGTTTATGTAAGTAAAAATTACAAGTTCTATTCAGAAAATCAGTTTTTTTTTTCAACAATTTCCACCCATTCAAGGGTGTTTGGCATAAGCTTATTCTAAGGTCTAAAAAGCAGTTAACCAGTTCTTGTCGTGCATAATTTAACTAGTTTTTTTAGCCTTTAGTTAGTCTTCACAAAGTACCATCTGTTTTGACAAAAGTTTACAAGTTTTTGAAAAAAAAGAGAGTTTCTGTCTTCTGTCTCGCACACCAAAACAGCAGCTATGGCTGCTGTTCGCAACCCTTTTCACAGCTTATTTCATGTTCAAAATTTGCAAAGTTTGTTTTTCTCGCAACCTCACATACCCATTTCAACATATTGATAGTTTATTTGCATGTAGGTTAAGTTTATTTAGCTTAAATTTGGCATTAAAAATCTGCATTTGGCCATTTTCTTGGTTTCTAGTTCAGTCCCATACGTCCCATATTCAGCTGTTCATAGCTTATTTATAAGCGGTCCTAGGCGTATCTTTAGGTCCCAAGTAGTTTTTTAGGTATCCCCCTATCCCTAGTATGCATAATAGGTTCCTTGTAGGATTTAGGAGCATCTTAGTAGCTTATTTTTAGGCCCAAACTTGCCCCGTACCTGCTGTTTTCATAGCAGACCAGTAGCCACAGCAGACCCTTGTTGTTTTCTTTTAGTGCTTAATTGGCCCTGCATTTAGCTTATTTAGTTTCAGTTGTTGCTATGAGTAGATTAGATCAGGGTAGATTGTATTCAGCTCAATTTAGTTTATTGTCCCCTCAATTGCTAATTTGCTTACTTTCCTTTAGCATTAAGATCCCCTAGTATATCTAGTCATGCCAACTGCTTTCCCCTTTGTTCACTTAGTGTGTGCTTATTATTTAGCTTTAGGTACATCTGCTCTAGCTTATTTGCTCCCACATTTTGCTTAGTTAGTAGCCTTACTGCTTATTCTTGTGCTTAAAACAGTTAAAGGGGTGTTTGGTTGTATTTGTTTAATGGATGTTTTGTTAACTGTTGCATAATAAGCTGTTCGTATAGATTATTTAAAGCTTTTCTCAACAAAAAAAAAAAGTGGTTTTCACAAACATTGCTTATTTGATTATTCTTTACAAGTTCCAAAAGAAAAATCCAAAAAAAAAAAAAATATATATATATTTTGCAAAAAGGTACTGCCTGGGATTCGAACCCAGGTCAGTCCCTTCACCAGACCACGCACACAACATCACACACCAAACCCAACTCGCCCTTGGGTCTTTATTGGTTTTAATTTGCACAATTAATCCCTTAAGGACTCTTTGACAGTTTTAACCATAAGCCCATTTTAGCTTATTTAGTGCTTATTTTCTAAAGCAACCTCCAAGTTTTTTATTTTTCTTAAGACCAGCACTGTTTAAAGTACTTTTTGTGATTTTTCCAGATTTTTCTCAAAATAATAAGTATTTTTAATTAATTAATTAGAGTAAATTAGTTTTTAATTCGTAATAATTATTTAGAAAGTCAAAAAATTACCCGGCTTTTTCCTAAAATTTTCTTTTATCATATAGTACGTAAGAAAATTGTTTTTACATGAGTAGGACTTTTATTTCACAAATTTTACGTTTTTTCTTGCGCACTCGCGTAATTTTTACATATAACGCACGTTTTCATTCTAGGTCACGTTTTTAGGTAATTTAGGTTTACGTTTTAATTAAAATAGTTTATTTAAGTTATTTTGTTTTAAAAAACAAAAACATCATTTTGCAAATAGTGATAGCGTTTATTTAATATCTTTTATCTTTTTAACTTTCTTTAATTTGCATTTAAGCCGTTGTAATTTGTTGGCTTTTTCTGTAGTTATAATCATATCAGATCCCTTTTTCTGTTCAAATTTCTCGATCACTTTACGTTTGGTGATCCATTGCATAGCTCGCTGGGACATAACGACCCGGGGAAACACTATACTCCCCTGATCTTCATTGCATTTGTGCTTAAGCTGTTTTAAGTTTCTTACAGTTGGCCATTCACAAGTGGTCAGCTTGCGTGAGAAAACTTGACGGTTTTGCACGGATCAAATTTTTGGCGCCGCTGCCGGGGAGCTGTGCTGATTATCTTCCGTTTAGCAGATTAGTGATTTGAATATTCACTCTTTGTTCATACCATCCATCTGTATATGTTTATATTTTCTTATCCAAAAATACAAAAATACTCTTCTCATTCCTCTTATCCGTATGATTCTATTTCTCTTACCCCCTTGTACCGTTTGATTCTACTCTTCTTTAACCTCAAAACCGTTAATTCTACTTCTTTAACCCTCTACATGTTTAATTCTCAAGGCGACGTTCGATTATCCTCGTTTCCACTGCAAAAGCCGTATGGAAAAGGATCAACTCTGTTGTTAGAATCCGGATTGTTTATGCAAGCGATGTGGAAGGATGGGTGCAAGCAAATATTGTTATTGGTGCGAATTATCTGATAAATCCCTCGATGATTCTCCAAGTTTTTCAGACCATCCGCCACAACCCGATGAACCCGTTCAAGAACCGGAGACCATAACGGAAGTGGTGGAAATTGCTAGCTCTCAGAGCACACCACTTGTCCCACCTCCTGATTTTTCAAAATGTTCTTCGAGACTTGATAGTCATTCGGATCACCATGTTGGTTTTGTTGATACTTTGAATGAACTGATTCCTTCTCATAACTCTCAAATGCAATCGTTTATTCCTTGTGTCGGTTGTGGTGAGCCTCTTTTTGGTTCACCCTGTCGTTGGTGTACATGTGTACAATGTGGTAATGATATTCATAACGGGAGTTGTTTGTTTTGTGGTTCAAGGAATTCATTTGATTATGATCCTAATCAGAACTCATTTAACGACCCCTTAAATTTTTCCAATTACCCACCACAGCCCGACTTATCTTCATATAATCAACACTTCTGCTGTGAATTTTGTGGAGGTCCTCACCAAGGATTTGAGTGTCAATCCGGAAACACGTTTGTCTATGAACAGTTTTCCAGTGATGCTCAGAACTTTGGTTATGACCAAAATCCATATGATTTACCAGTCCAGACTCAACAGTTTTACTGTTGTGAGTACTGTGGAGGTCCCCACTTCAGCTCTGATTGTCAAATAGGGAACCCAATTCCTTGTAACAATCATGACTCTTACATGTTTGACAATTCCCAACCTCCACAGCACTATACGGTTCAAACTCCACCTGAGCCGTTGTCTCAAGAAATCTCCTAAGATTTTGAAACCACAATGAAAACACTTGATGATATGATTCAAAACTTTAAGAATCAAGTGAGTGGTGAAAAGACCATAGGAGAATTGCTGGCCGAAGAACGAGAAGAACGAGAGGCCCGCAAATCTAGGGAAGAATTATTAGTCCTAGAGCAAGCAGCTCTAAGACGTTCCCAATTTCTGAAGGCAGCTCTATATGATGATGATGAGGAGAGTTTTTATCCTTTTAAAGATAATATTTCTCAACTCCCTCAGTCAGTTGATATCCCAGCAGTTGAGATTCCATCTCAAACAACTGCTATCACAACCGAAGCTCCCACTCACTCTCTGAGCATGGGGGACGAGCATCTTGACACTGTTCCTGAAAAGGAATCGGACGAATTTATAAAGTCTAGTGTTGAGAACCTTGTCCCAATCCCAAGAGAGTCACAGGGAATTCTTGATCATGTGTGTGATATCCCTCCTCCTCTTGTCTTCCAAACAGATCATGCTGAGATGTTCTCCGATTCTGATGATGATGATTCGTTATCTTGTGGAGACATCGCTTATGTGGAAGATTTACCTTCTGAGCTTGTTAGCTTAGAAGAAGAGAATGATGAAGTTACTGACACTGAAATCAAAGATGAAGCACTTCGTGCAACATTACTGAATGTCAGTCTTCTCATTTCTAAAATCGAGGCTTTCAAAGAGAAACCAATTTCATCTCCTATCCCCATTAAGGGTAGTGACATTCTTTTCGATGATTCTAATCCGGAAATGAAAGCCTTCTGTTTTGATAATATGGGAGAGAAGATTAGTGGCAGTACCACTTTTCATTCTCATAATTCTCTCCCCGATTGTGAATCATTTACATTGGAGGAGTTCACCAGTGAACCCACTCATATCAATTCTGAATATGATTCATTCACCTTCATGGAGTTCTCAGATGAACTCACTCATATCATATCTCCGCCGGAGTATGATAATTTCTACTTTGATCTAGACACACCCATAATATGTCTTGATCAATCAAGCTTAACTAATGAGATTCATGAAACTATGAATTCTCCTATTGAGGATGAAGAGTCAGTCATGATTTCTATCATGATTTTCTTTATTTTCTTCATATATTCTGTCACTTCTCCTGTTCTTCACTCCTTCGGGAATGAAGACATTATCTTTGACCCCGGCATTTTCATTTATCATTTTTGAGCCGGTTCTATGTATATCTCATCGGTGTGGAACTTTCACGTACTTCAATGTTTATCCAAACATCTTGAATGAAAGTCCGATGGAGATTGTTTCTTCCACTTTGCTTCCCCATGAACCAATGAATTCGGGGTCGAGTCAAGCTAGCGACCCGGTAATCAAAAACAGTAGCTTAACATGGGTTTTCACCCGTGTGTACCACCCTAGTGTGGGGGAGTTTCCCCACATGTTATATATATATAAGTTTTCCAAAAAAAAAAAAAAAAAAAAAAAAAAAAAATCATTCTAAATAATGGCCGTAGTATTTCCCTTTTACGTTCTAGGTTTCGGCATAACCGCCGGTACTTTGAATTTTATCATGTATTATCCGCCTAATTCCCCCGTTTTTGGCCAAAATTTTTTTTTGGAGTAAGTGTTCTGCACTTACTCAATTGGTTATCAGTCCACCATGTCTAATAAACAAAAGGATTGGCTAATCCAGAAGCAAACGGCTCTTGGTAAAGATATCTCAAATCCGTTGACGGCTTGCAATTTGCCCAAAATTGTATGGTATTCAGCTCACCATATCCTTAAAAGTGAAGAGTTGGCTAGCCCGCAAGTTTATGGCTTGTGGTAAAGGCAGTGGAAAAACCATAATTGGTAATCAGCTCACCAAAGATAATATTGATAATTTATCTAAGAGTTGGCTAGTCCAGAGCAAACGGCTTCTGGTAAAGACAAATCAAATCCGTTGGACGCTGGTGGTTTGCTCAAAATCACATGGTTATCGGTGTACCATGGTTCTTACTTGAACTGAAACATTTGGCTACTCCAGAAGTAATGGTTTTTGGTAAAGAGATTCAAATCCATTAAGTTTTTCTCAAAAGATTGCTAGGGACTAGCAATAGTTTAGTGTGGGGGATTGATGAGTGTGTAAATACTCATCATTTTTGGGTCAATCTGAACTGCAAAACGTTTAAAAATGCTCATAAATGCATCAAAATACTGAAAATATCTCAAAATTGCATTTTATATGTTTCAGATGCAAAATGCTTAAAATCAGATGAAAAATGAGCAAAGTTTGCATAATTGGCAGTTTCAGTCCCCCAAGTTTCTAAAATTGTCAGAAATAGTCCCTGAGTCCTAATTTCAAAAGAAAAATCACCAAAGGTCCTTTTTAAATCATAACTTGTCAAAATTAATCCTTTGGTGAAAAATATCAAAAGTTTTGAGAAATTACAAGTTTGGTCCTCCAAGTTTCAAAACTGGCAAAATTGGCCCTTGGAAATTTGAAAATGTCAGATTTGGTCCTTGGATTATTGGAGATGGTCAAGTTTAACCCTTGGATCATTTGTTAGAAATTTCATGAGTGGTCCCTGGAAATTCAGTTTTGACACATTTGATCCCTAAGCTATTAAATGGATTCAAAACTAATCCTAAAACCCAAAACTGCCTAGGCCCAAAATTAAAACCGGTCAAGCCCTGTACCCAATCCAAGCCCAATACCCATTCATACCCGGTCAAAGTATTAACCTACCCAACCCCTACCCTTTGTCTTCTTCACGTTTTCCCGCCCAAACACAAAACAGAACCCCACACCTCCCCTGACATATTCCTTCACCTCACTCCCCTACAACACTCAACCACCTGCTACCCATTTACCCATCACTTCCCCACCCCCTGCAACAGAGAAAGAAGACAAAGACACAAGCAGTGGTCATGAAGACCCCAAGACCCTAGTATAAATAGAGAGCTTGTAAGCCTTTCAAAGGCATTAGGAATTTTAGTAATTTTTAATTTAGTTTTCCGTATTGTAATTTCTTTTAATTAATGAAAAAGTTTTTTATTTCTTTCTAGTTCTCTTTCCAGCTTATTTTTGCTAATAAGCACTTAAGTGCTTATTAGCTTTTACTTCTTATTTTCAGTATTAAGATCCATTTTCAAGTTATTAAAAAGTTTATGTAAGTAAAAATTACAAGTTCTATTCAGAAAATCAGTTTTTTTTTTCAACAATTTCCACCCATTCAAGGGTGTTTGGCATAAGCTTATTCTAAGGTCTAAAAAGCAGTTAACCAGTTCTTGTCGTGCATAATTTAACTAGTTTTTTAGCCTTTAGTTAGTCTTCACAAAGTACCATCTGTTTTGACAAAAGTTTACAAGTTTTCAAAAAAAAAGAGAGTTTCTGTCTTCTGTCTCGCACACCAAAACAGCAGCTATGGCTGCTGTTCGCAGCCCTTTTCACAGCTTATTTCATGTTCAAAATTTGCAAAGTTTGTTTTTCTCGCAACCTCACATACCCATTTCAACATATTGATAGTTCATTTGCATGTAGGTTAAGTTTATTTAGCTTAAATTTGGCATTAAAAATCTGCATTTGGCCATTTTCTTGGTTTCTAGTTCAGTCCCATACGTCCCATATTCAGCTGTTCATAGCTTATTTATAAGCGGTCCTAGGCGTATCTTTAGGTCCCAAGTAGTTTTTTAGGTAGCCCCCTATCCCTAGTATGCATAATAGGTTCCTTGTAGGATTTAGGAGCATCTTAGTAGCTTATTTTTAGGCCCAAACTTGCCCCGTACCTGCTGTTTTCACAGCAGACCAGTAGCCACAGCAGACCCTTGTTGTTTTCTTTTAGTGCTTAATTGGCCCTGCATTTAGCTTATTTAGTTTTAGTTGTTGCTATGAGTAGATTAGATCAGGGTAGTTTGTATTCAGCTCAATTTAGTTTATTGTCCCCTCAATTGCTAATTTGCTTACTTTCCTTTAGCATTAAGATCCCCTAGTATATCTAGTCATGCCAACTGCTTTCCCCTTTGTTCACTTAGTGTGTGCTTATTATTTAGCTTTAGGTACATCTGCTCTAGCTTATTTGCTCCCACATTTTGCTTAGTTAGTAGCCTTACTGCTTATTCTTGTGCTTAAAACAGTTAAAGGGGTGTTTGGTTGTATTTGTTTAATGGATGTTTTGTTAACTGTTGCATAATAAGCTGTTCGTATAGCTTATTTAAAGCTTTTCTCAAAAAAAAAAAGTGGTTTTCACAAACATTGCTTATTTGATTATTCTTTACAAGTTCCAAAAGAAAAATCCAAAAAAAAAATATATATTTTGCAAAAAGGTACTGCCTGGGATTCGAACCCAGGTCAGTCCCTTCACCAGACCACGCACACAACATCACACACCAAACCCAACTCGCCCTTGGGTCTTTATTGGTTTTAATTTGCACATTTAATCCCTTAAGGACTCTTTGACAGTTTTTAACCATAAGCCCATTTTAGCTTATTTAGTGCTTATTTTCTAAAGCAACCTCCAAGTTTTTTATTTTTCTTAAGACCAGCACTGTTTAAAGTACTTTTTGTGATTTTTCCAGATTTTTCTCAAAATAATAAGTATTTTTAATTAATTAATTAGAGTAAATTAGTTTTTAATTCGTAATAATTATTTAGAAAGTCAAAATATTACCCGGCTTTTTCCTAAAATTTTCTTTTATCATATAGTACGTAAGAAAACTGTTTTTACATGAGTAGGACTTTTATTTCACAAATTTTACGTTTTTTCTTGCGCACTCGCGTAATTTTTACATATAACGCACGTTTTCATTCTAGGTCATGTTTTTAGGTAATTTAGGTTTACGTTTTAATTAAAATAGTTTATTTAAGTTATTTTGTTTTAAAAAACAAAAACATCATTTTGCAAATAGTGATAGCGTTTATTTAATATCTTTTATCTTTTTAACTTTCTTTAATTTGTATTTAAGCCGTTGTAATTTGTTGGCTTTCTCTGTAGTTATAATCATATCAGATCCCTTTTTCTGTTCAAATTTCTCGATCACTTTACGTTTGGTGATCCATTGCATAGCTCGCTGGGACATAACGACCAGGGGAAACACTATACTCCCCTGATCTTCATTGCATTTGTGCTTAAGCTGTTTTAAGTTTCTTACAGTTGGCCATTCACAAGTGGTCAGCTTGCGTGAGAAAACTTGACGGTTTTGCACGGATCAAGAGTCGATGTCTCCTGAAGAAGATGGTTCTGATGATGATTCAGGAGCAAATATGTTTTCAAATGGAACATCTTCAGGAGTAGCAAAGGGATTAACTTCATCATTGATGCCAGAAACAGTTCCATGATGTACATTTGAAAAATGATGATTTGTTGATGAGACTGAAGGATCAGCAGAAGGCGCTTCTTGGCTTAAAGATATTGAGACTGAGGGATTGACTTCATTCACGGGAATATGAGCAGCCTCTGTTGTAGGGATCGACACCTCATTAGTACTTGGATCATAAAGTTCATCAAACATAGGATCAAACAATTTCTTTAAATCATCTTCAGACGGAGGTACATATGGAGTTTCTTGAGAGGAGTTTGGAACAAGGGATGACCCAATGGGACTGTTTTGAAGTGCCGGTCCTGAGCTGGAGTGTCCAGGAGCCATTTGACCTGTCAGCTCATCAAACGTAACATGAATTGTTTCCATGATATTTCGGGTTCTTTTGTTGTAGATTCGGTATCCCTTTTTGTTTGGTGCATATCCTACAAATACTCCAATGTCAGCTTTAGCCCTAAGTTTTCCTAAGTCTTGACCCTCATTAGTTGGATAACATAATGCACCAAACACACGAAGGAAAGAGAGATTAGGTTTTCTGTTGTGGACAAGTTCATATGGAGTTTTTCCATGAACAGTGTGAATCAGGGAACGATTTTGTGTGTAGCATGCAGTGGCAATTGCTTCAGCCCAGAGAAACATTGTAACCTTTGAGTAAATCAGCATTGTTCTAGCGGCTTCAACAAGAGTTCGATTTCGTCTTTCAACTACACCGTTCTGTTGAGGAGTTCGTGGAACACTTCTTTGATGGCTGATTCCAACGCTTTCATAGAATTCACTAAGTTGTTTGTTGACAAACTCAGTTCCATTGTCTGTTCTGATAATTCTGACGGTTTTGTTAAGTCGAACCTGCAGCTGTTTGATGAGTTTGATGATGATATCAGGAGTTTCATCCTTTGTCCTTAAGAACTTGACCCAGGTGAATCTAGAGTAATCATCAACCACAACTAACACATATTTCTTCCCAAAGATATTCTGCACCCTCATTGGTCCACATAAATCCATATGAATCATATGAAGAACTTCTGTGACAGAGTTAGTAGGTTTGGGTTTATGGGCATACTTCTTGCTTTTTCCCAATTGACATGCTGAACAAAGATGATCCTTTTCGTACTTGAGTCTAGGTAAACCTACAACTAAGTCCTTTCTGGTGAGATCATTGATGGCGCCGAAGTTCAGGTGATTGAGACGACGATGCCATAACCATGACTTTGTTTTAGAAGCCTTTGACAGCAAGCAGATTGGAGAAGACTTCATCATATCTTCGATGGAGATGGTGTATAGATTAGAACCACGTGAACCTCTTAAAAGTTCCTTACCATCAAGTTCTCTAACGAAGCAGGTATGTTTTCTGAAGGCTACTTCTAGATCCGAATCGCAGAATTGACCAACAGAGAACAAGTTGTGACCAAGACCTTCTACATAGTAAACTCTGGAGATAACACTTTTGCCAACAACATAGTCTCCATAACCCATAATAGCACCGAAATGATCATTCCCGAATCTAACAGTTCCGATGAATTTGCTCACGAAGTTCATGAGCCGTGACCGGTCGCCAGTCATATGCTTGGAACAGCCTAAGTCCAGGTACCACAGAACGATTTGAACGATCTGCAGTTGAACACAGACAAGAATGGATAACTGGATAATTGGGATCCCCATGCAAGAATGGGTTCCATATGGTTAGTAACAATGGTTGGAACACCCACATCAGAAATAGAAGCATTCATATCAGAAAATGAGGCAATGGAATCATTGTGAATAGATGCAGTACTAGTGTCTGTATTAGCCCCTGTTCACAGTGTGATCACTTCTTAAGGGAATAGTTCTACCAGTAGGCATCCATTTTCTAGTGGGCATTATCTGATTAGTCTTATGACCAATAGGTATCCAATAATAGCCTATTTTACTGAATGTTCTTCCTGTGGGTTTCCACTGTTTTCTAACTTTCTTTCGTTTTTGCCTTTTAGCCTTCTTAGCATGAATTTTAGCATTAACAATATTAACTGGACAATTAACATCATTAGGCAGAACATTAACACCACATTCATGATTAGAGACAGAATTCAAGCATACATCAATACAAGGTTTGCAAATAGTATCTGAATTCGAATTAATTACAGTACGCCTATGGCTAATACTAGAATCAACACGATTCGTTTTATTCGATTCAAACTTAAAGTTCCTAGATTGTTCTTCTACTCTTTTCCAGTGCACATTCTTAGCTTGCGAGGTCCTATCATTCCTTGTATTGTCTTGAGACTTTGACCTGCTCCCTTTAATGTCACTGATTACTCCTGTAGAGGGAATGGGAACATTAGTTGGTTTTACTACTCTTTGCATCACCTGTTTAGATGTGCTGGGATCTGAACTACATGCAGGCACACTAAGGTTCACTTTCTTGAAACTAGAAGTACTGATATTTGTATTCCTCCTAGAAGGTACACTTGAGTTCTCTTTCTTAGCATTGACAGATTTGGAATCTGAACTATTTAAAGGCACACTACGGTTCATATTCAAAGCACTAGGAATCGAATGAATATCATACTTGGCATTAGGCATCGAGCATGGAATCAAAGGATTAACTCTCTCACCCAATGACTTTGGGCATATTGTGATCAAGCATTCTAAGATTTCTTGAGATCGTTTGGCATATAAGCATGCATGTCCAATTGCATTATCATGAGGTTTCTCTAACTTATCCTCTTCAACAATCTCACGCAGACATTCTAAGCAATCCTTAAGGGATGAGAAGTATGTTTGAACAGCAATTTTGTTGTTCCTGAGATGAGGAGGGACATAATTCACAGACAAAGCGTATTTATTACAAGAGTGAACCTTTGATACACCATTCTCCCCATTGGTCATAGGCATTTTCCCTTTTACCTGACTCTTCAGATTCTCAATTTCCTTTTGCAATGAAGCTATTTGTTCGTATTTGAAGCTATTTGTTCGTTATTTTTGTTACGAGTGACCTTTATTGATTCAAATAACTCATTGAAATGACGTTTAACTTTTTCATTTTCTTCTAGAAAACTTTCATTTTCCTTTTGTAATGCATTTACTAGGTTTTGAAGATGAAACGTTTGAGAAATCTGAGAGTCTAAAGGAGGAGGCATTTGGGAGCCTATCATATTGTTCGTTTGACCCTTTAATTGAGAGATTTGGGCTTTCAACTTTCTGATCGTGTCATTGAGCTTGAAAAATATTAGTTTTAACTAAGCTCCGATACCAATTGTAAGATATTAGTTTTCACATACACATCAAACCATAACACAAAGTGGCATATAAATGGAATTCTAGAGAGAGAAAGTTAGAGGTTTAGGGAACTTAGTGAGAGAAAGTGAAAGATATTATTATAAGCTCCAACTCTCTACCTTGGAAGGTAGAGAGTATTTATAGTCTTACATAAATCGCCACACATCGGGCTGTGGATCAGGCATACAGTGGGTAAAGACCCGTCCGTCCTCCACGGTGTTACTTAACTAAATACTACTTAACTTAAAATAACTATGACTACGAGCTTTCTAACGATTACATATACTTGAGGTGACCGACTCTTTAATACCTGGAATAACTAATTCCTAACACTTACCCATATGCAACTTCATGGAATGGATAATTTTAGTAACGAAGATGATTTTGTCAGACGAGAAGATGACATTGGTTATTGGTTGAACTTTGATGATGATTTGTTACAAGATGATGACTTTATAGGCATCAAAAGGTACAAGATTTGAGAGGATTCTCTGAATGTTTAAGATTTTGCAAGAATTTGAAAATAGTCGTTGCTTAGCTTGTAAAAATCTTATTTGCCAGTTTTTGTTTAGCTTACTATATATTATGAGACATTGTATTCTGATTGTAGCGTCACACATCAATGCAAAATTCATCTTTTGTACATGCAAGTTAAGTTTATAATAAGATTAGTTCGTTTATAACATGACTAGTCTTTGTATGTTTATTGCTATCTTTTTGTTCAACTATATTTGTAGGTTCATATTTTTTACTCCTAACCGCACAAGAAATTTAATTGTTAATAGACAGCTTTAGCCCTTCACCTCTATTACATTTAGTAAATGCATTTGTTTTATCATTTACATTAATGGTTGTATTCATTATCATCTATAATTTTAGTGCATCTATTTGAGGCACTTTAGTGCATCTTATTGAGGAGCTTTAGGCACCCGTTTGATGTGTTTAGTGCATCCATTTGTATCATAAAAGCAAAACAAGTTCAATACTTTTAGGTTCATGAAATTGTCGAAAAGGCGGCTCCAAACAATGATAAGACAAACATGGTTAACGGCTAATCAAAGATTAAATTTGACGAGCCTTTAAAGAAAGACTCTGCTGAGATACCACATGTTACATCATCCACTGATAACAACATTCCAAAGCAATGAATGTGATAAGAAATATATTTTTATTAAAACACACAAAAATAGAATATGGAACTTTATTATGATGAAATCTTGAAGATGAAGTCAATTCATATTTCTAAACGCGATACTAATATATACAAGATCTATATAAATTATATATCTTATTACTACAGGGATTTTACAACACAAGATGTAAATGCTATTATATACTTTTCATGGTACACTTATTCAAAGCCAATTCCTTTATGCTAGTTTTATAAGTGAGATAACTTTTATGTATGAACGTTGCATGTTGTTCTGTATTAGGTTATGCACTTTAGCATCCACTCCAGACACTGTCAAACATACAAGTACAAGATTAGTAAACAATATGCAATTATAGAAAACATCCATAAAATACAGAAATTACACACAAAAGGGAAACATGATAAATATGACGCAACTTTATTGCATCTGTTTGATGAATCTCGGTGCATCTGTTTGAGTCACTTTACTGCATCCATTTGATCAAGTGAATGAATTTTAGACATAAATCAAACGAAGCTCTACCTGATGTGTCCTGATTTGACTTCTGATAAACATTAATACAAAAGGCAACAACAGGGCATGCAACTATATGTATCATGATCAATTCATTGCAAGTTTTATCACTTTTCACGGTAAGTTTTATCAAAGTCCAAACCTATTGGAAATTAGTAAGGTAAATATCATTTGTGGATCGAAACTTGTAACATAACTAATTACTAAGCTAGCATATAGCATCACGAATAAGGAAAATAAAAATTACAAAAGCTTAATCTACCTTCTACGATTTTGTTGATCTCTGAAAAATGTGTTGGACCGTTTCCCATAGTGAATTAGAATTTAGTTTGCTGCTCTCAATTGACAATTACATACACAGCAACTGATCTACCAAGTATAAATGTCCTATTAAATTTCACTTTTATATGTTGCAATTAATTTCATAGAAGATATTGTAATCCTATTATTTTTATTTGTAGTGCCTGTGTTGCAACTTCTATTTTTCAAGGATTACATCAAAGTCAGTTTAGATACTTTAACTATTTTTTCTATCAGTGATATAGTGTCGTTGTGTGTTCCATCCAGTGTGCGTGTTTGTCAAAACCCTGCATCTATTACTATAGTGACTAAGCTGTTTTCTTGCATCTTATGAATTCTAGTTGCACAAACGAGTAAACATAAAAGTGCACAAAGAATCACAAATACCTAACAAGTAATTACCTAACCACTATTTGAAGCCATCATGTTACATTCATCTTTTTATCGAAATAATTGGCGGAGAGCCATAGTTTATCCAAAAACTGAGGCAGGGAACTGGTGTATTGGAAAATTAGCAACAAGTATACAATGTTAAACACAAAAATAAGCTTAAATAGTCACAAACTAAAAGTAAAAGAACACATAACTGATGGCTTGTAAGATGGTTTTAGTAATATTATTGTAGTACCTCGTTTGTACGTATTCAGCATGATCAGAGTCAGGTCCACATTTCCCTAAATAATCTGTCATCCCCTCGCACTCAAAATCCACACTCAATGTGTAAAATTAGTGCATCATAGTTATAAAATTTAATTTAGGCATTTTATCAAACACCTTGTGTGCAGTTTTTGTAAACATGATTCCAAGTCATTTTATTCTTAGATTTGCTTCAAATATCTAATCTATACAATGCATCACATCACAAAAGCACTTAAAATGACGCATCAATGAACAAACATGATGATTACCGAATCAAAATTCATAAAATAAACCCCTAACTCATAATAAACAAATAAATGGTACAATTAAACTCTAACAAACACGTATATTAGCTTTATTTTTTATCTTTGATAACAAAACTAACAAAATTATAATCGAAAAAGGTTTAAAAACTTACTTTGATCGGAGATTTATGACATTAGAATGAGATGATTGAATTAATCTGATGGGAGATCATGTTTATTGTGTTGACTGTGTTGAGATTGAAAGTAATAATCACTGGAAAATGAGAAGCGGGGAGAGAACCAGAGAATGAAGAAGAGGAAAAAAAAGAAAAAATGAAAAAATTATGCATTTTATATGATAGAGTGACAAATAGAGATGAATTTACAATACTACCCTTAGAGAATAAGATAAGTTACAATCTGGCCCTTGTAGTTTAGTGGTAAAAAAAGGAGGGGAAAAGGGGGTGATCTAACGGTTGAGATCACTTCTCTCACTTTTCCACCAAGATCAACTTTTTAAAAGAACCAATTTCTATATATATATACTAGCCGGGTACCCGCGCACAGCGGCGGCGATAAGTATAGTTATATGTGTTTGCTTACTCGTTTAGTGAATTCGTTTCACAACACTTCGAATGTATATGTGTTAGTTGTAAGTGTTTGTTTGGGTTACCCGTAACTTTCCCGCGACATCATTATTCCCGCATATAGAAATACCCTCGCAATCTCTTACGCGTCAAACACTACCCCAAAAGTATATGATTTTGACGAATTAAGATTATATTGATTGAAATAAATGAAATAAAGGTTAAAGTTGTAAAATTTTGAATTAAAATAAAATAAACCCATTAAAAATATAAAAACTAAAAACTCATAAAAATATATCAAAATGGATGTTGAATTAAAGAGCATAAAATTTTAGAAAATATGGTGAAATTAGATTATAAAAAAAATAAGTAGATAAAAAGATATTTTAGTTTAAAAATAAAGATGAATTTTTAGTTGAGAAATGACACATGTCATTTTATAATTAGAGCTCTTTATCTTAATTTTTAGTGGTTAGGATTTAGGTTTGGAGTTTGTTAGAAGTTAGGCTTGGAGTTTTTAAGAAGTGACACATGTCATCTCATGATTGGAGCTTCTTATCTTAATTTTTGGTTAGAAAAACTCTTTCCATAATAAGCAAGCAAAAAAGTCTGAATTTTTAAGCCTTCTAATTTTAGAAGGCCTAAATGCATTATAAAGTAGTATATATATATATATATATATATATATATATATATATATATATATATATATATATATATATACATACATTATATATAAGAGGAGGCATGCCACGTCATAATGCCACTTGGCATCCCATAATGCCATGTCATATTTCCTTGTCATCATTGTATTTATGTGGCATTTTTTTTAAATGACACGTGGCATTTTAATTAATATATGTACAATTTATTTTAAATAAATTTTAAAATTCGTTTTTGGTTTTGTTATTTTTGAATTTAATTTTTTTTTTATTAAAAAGAAGACATTTGTTGGAGTTGAACTTGGGTCATTCATGTGTTTTGTAAACAATTTACCACTAGAGTAAATTGGTTTTTGATTTATATCTTTCAAATCAATACAAATAAGGAGATTATAAAAAAATTCTGGAATTTGTATTTTAGGTATGTATTTTTTGAAGATAAGAATTAAAATAAATTATGATATATATTACTTAGAAGATAAATATACCATATATATTTTTAACCTATTTTTCTGTGTATAAATACACCCTAATATCTTATTCCTAAACATAATTATCCCTAAAAAGTATAATCGACTTTTTAGTTTTACAGGTGAAGAATCCCTAATTTTTTTTATCGAGTTTCAGTTTAACATATTTTTTTTCCGACTTATAAGTGTAACAAGTTTTGCAGTTTTTTTAGTGTTATAGTGTTATCAGATATCATATATTGTTTTTACTTTGTTAACAGATGTTTGATTTGAAGGTTGATGTGTACTCAAGTTGTTTTCTTTATATTATCGTTTTAAGCATGGAAGTCAGAAGGTCTCCAAGATTAGTATTTCAATAGTGTCAGCAACATGGTTATCTGCTATTGTCTATGTATTCATAGCTATACTTAATCATTCTTGGCTTTGGTTGGTTTCCTGCTTTAGGTAAGAAGTATTTTTGGATTGTTTTCCTTATAGTAGTCAATGATATACCCATTGTGTCGTGTATCTATGTCAATTAGTGAGTATGAGGAAGTATTTTAATAGTGGAAATTTGTTAAGAACCGCTAAAAATGTCATTGGATAAGTTAGATGTGTATGCTTAATTGTTCGTACCCTGAACGAAAATCACAGGTGAGCGAAACACCTACTTTTAAGTCATACAAGTCTGCACTTTCAGTCACAGGGATTGATCTTCGCATATCTCATGTTGAAGTAAAATATGATCTATATAAAGTATCAAATTTTATTTGTTAACAATGTCATATGTTTTGTTCTTGACTGATCAGGTACAATAGCAGATCCACGAGGCAGAAATGGAAGTAGCCAAAGAAGATGGGTAAAAGAGTATTGAAGGCCATGTTCAGGAAAAAGAGTACTGAAGCACCACCTCAGATTCTTGAAGAAGAATACTTTGATCTAGACAGTGACATATCAAGGTTTAATTACCAACTTGGAAAATTATGCCAAAGTCGCAAAAATGCAAAAGCACATTGCTATATGTTTGACATTAGCCCTTACAATACCTATCATTGCGATAATAATCTGCAAGTATTATAAAAAAGCGATTTAAGATGTCTAAAGTGGGAGACTTTTGACTTGTTTCCCTTTTAGCTACAATTTTCTTCTATTTTTACCAGTATGATCTGTTTGAGAATAATCATAACTAAAAATGACCATTCATTGGCAGGTACATTTATATAACTTTCATTTACTGTCGTCATGTGTAGATCTTATCCGTGAAATAGATTCCTTGGTCAACACAAAGATGGATGGAAGTACAAATGAACATCCAAGTGCAAGGTAAGATAATCATATCAAACCTCAATAGCGTCAGTTCAAGTTGTTTTGATATACTGATATAAATCAATAGGGTGTGGTGTTTGAATCAGCGGGTAAGATATAAATCAATAGGCATACCAGGTGCTAGAGGAATCACTTATGTGAATCAATGAGCAGAATGAATCAGATGGTACGTTGCATGCATCATAGGTTTTTAAATTAGTGTATTGGGTATTTTATCATAATTTCGATTATCATACCGAATGCTAGGAGACAACGTTTTACAAGATTTTTTATTATGCTAATTTTTTGAATTGTATGTACACCATCTACAAGATTTGATTATGATATTTTTTTGTTTTATTGCAGTGATATGGTCGTCGAGTATCGGACAAACTCTCCACTATCAATGCTTCTTATTTACAAAGAACCTATTTCAACAATAGAATTGACACAAGCTTGTGGAAGCATGGCTTAAAATATGGGAAATAGGTGATATTGTGTCGCATATAGGGCAACTATATTCTGGGACGTATATGAGAACAAGTGGAGCCAGTTATTTGTCAGAGTCATATATCTTCTATGAAGCAATCTTGACTAGGGTGTATTACAAGGATGGAATACTATAGGATCTGAATCTTGCTAACAAATAAATGAGGTTTTTGGCGAGGTTTTTGACAGTGTGTCTGCTTTTGAACCGACGAAATATGGTTTATCAGTTGGTGAATCAGCTGAAATTGTTAGTTTCCGACTGCAAGAGGACTTTTCAGGTAATCAAACTTTTTCATAATGGAATAGTAGGATATCCTAGATGGTGTAACGTTTCGTTCTATTCTTTCAGGAAACGGACTTCAAAGAATGGAAGCTTGTGATTCAGGAAATAACAAATTTTCTGAAAGTAGACACAGGTTTTATGAATATAAGGCCTTTAACATATAGCCTCACATTGGATCTTCATCCTGATAACATGCCACCTGTTGCCAATGTGAAAAGGAAGCCAAAGCTGGGAGATGCCATTCTTTACAGCTACCATCCTAATGAGGTTAACATACTTTAAACATGTTTGCCACTATGTGGTCTTAATATACAACATTTTGTCTTTTCTTATGCCATGTGAATCTTTTAATCAAGTTAAGTTCTCCGAGTTGACTCTAGACAACTTCCGAATGCTTCAATCTTTGGAGTGGGAACCCAGTATCTCATTCTACAAATCAAGAGGAACTATGTCTACCAGTACTGGTCAAAATGGGGGCTTTTTAAGGGGTAATACTATTAGTCATTTTAGTAAAATGACTTAAGTTATTATTGAAATTATGTACATACTAATATTGATAGACAAGATCTAGTTTTTTTGACCAAACAATCTTTGAGTTTACCTATTTAAACTCAAACAAAATTTACCTGATTTGACCCGTTAACAACCCGTATGACATGTTCACATTTCGCCATCTTTAGTCTCATTAAAAGATATAACTTTGGAAAATCTTGAAGGCAGATATTGCAATGAGAGAAGCTTGAAACCCAGGTATGACTGATGATGAGGTGGGTTGGTTTAGTGGATGGGTTTAGTGGGTGGATTGGTTCAGTGGGTGGGGGTGGGTTCAGTGGGTGCTAGCTGAAGTTTCAGTTGCATGCTGAAGTTTTCAGTAGCAAGCTGAATTTACAAAACAGTATTCACCTTCAACCTAGATAAAGAAATACCTGTTTGGTATTGCTTATAAGATTAAATACTTTTCGGGGTTGTTTGGGATTTCTTATGAAACTGCTTATAGGTTTGTTTGGATTACTTAGTGATAATAACCCACTTTTAGGGGTTATTTGGGATTGCTTATTTAAACTGATCCTGGGGGCTGTTTGGGATTACTTAATATGTAGATTAACTATAGCTTATCGAAACTGCTTATAGTGGTTGTATTGGATAGCTTATTAGAATAACCACTTTTATGGGCTTTATGAGATTGCTTATTGAAACTACATATAGAGGCTGCCACTCATCCTAAACTAGGGGATGACTCAAGTTCTTCAATAGCCGCGGTAATTTTTTGTTCCTACCATATCATATACCTAATCAATATTTTAAATAATCATCATCTCACTAACATCCAACTTCATATATTGGTTTATAGGTGGTAGCTTCAATGGATCGACATGCTACAAAATAGCCTGCATTGATGTCTACACAGCCTCACAGACAGGAGATTATAGAAGATCTCTACTCAGTGATTAGGCATACACACTGACATAGTATAACTTATTCTATGAGATTAGAAGTTTTTTTTATCTTCTTATTTCTTGAAACCACATATGCTGTTTGAGATTGATTATCCAAACTGTTTATCTTCTTTAATCGAAAAGCAATAACCAGATACATCATATCAGTTGGTAACCCAAACACACCCTTATTTTATTTATTTATCATGAGCCACTGTTTCCCCCTGATTGTGAGCGACCATATTGAGCTCCCATTTGAGTCTGAGCTAGACTACTCCAAGTTCGTGCTTTAATAGTTTTGTATGTTTTTTTTCCTTCTCCTACCTCCTATGTCATAATTTTGTTTTAATTTTTTGCCTTATTTAATATGACATACTTTGTGTGGTTGAATGGGTTGTTTAAGAATTTTTTGCATTTTTGGAAGTTAATTTTTTAGATTGCGTGGCACTGTCATTCCTAGAATCAACAAGGGAAGGTTCTTTTGTTTTCTTTGGTTTTTTCTCCTTTACTGAGTGTGTTGTGTCTTTCTCAGGGGTAAAAGACTTTAAGAATTCAATCTCATAAGATCCATACTTCGAGATATTAACTTCATTACTAACATCATCCTTATTTTTAAATAGTTCAGACACAATCAAAAATTTTGAGGTCTGATGATCAATATTTTCTAGGTATACCTCAGGTTTGCAGGTTAGAAGATGAAACAACCACTACTTGTATTTTTAGCTTCTTAGTGACTAGGTTTGTTTTCTTATAAACTTGATGATTGTAACGTTTAATTTGTATGCAGCTGTGCACACATGCTATACTAAATATTGAGCGCATGACTCATGGAAACAATACCACTGACTGTTCATGTACAACTACAGTGGGAAATTTAGGTATTGTAAAAGTTACTATGATTATGATTCTCTGAATGTTTATGTTCAACGCCCTGCATAGTTATATATTCAGAAACATATTAAGAATTGACATTAAAAAACCTTATTTTTTTATATTAGCATTAGCTATCTATCCCTATCTTTAAGCATCTGATTATCTAATTAACTTTGAAAGTACATCCAAACATTCCCGATTTTTTTTGGGTTATATGATATTTCATTCGTGATATCATACAATTGTAAAGAAGCAAAAGCAGCAGGGTTGTTTTTTGCGGGTAAAGTCTTACGCAATCATTGTTTCTGAATAGAATCTAATTGAGAACGAAAATGGTAATGAATCATGTATATTAGTTTTTCTGGATAGTTAATGTACTTTTTTGTTAATTAAACATGTAATAAAGAATTAGGATAATTTTAATGGGCTGACCCGAACCCATCTGACCCATTTTCATAAATGACTTGGGGATTACCTCACTTGTTTTCATAGATGGCCCACTTTGCACTTAGACCCATTTTGACCCGCTACCTGAGCCGCCCAGTTTTCACTTTGTAATAGCGAAGGAAATTTGTTGTTGGCATATACTTATTTTTATCTTATATAGGTACACATAAGTTGAACTTGGTAAATGTATCCCTTATAATACATTTAATATATGGATTATAATCTGATTGTAGTCTCTCCCATTCGGTGGTGTAAAGGATAGTGGATTTGGACGGTTTGCTGGCGTTGAAGGATTTATTGTCTTATAAAAACAATGGTGGAGGATAGGTGGTGGCCCCTGTTCAAAGGCACATCCTTTCATCCCAAATAAATTTCACTATTGACTTGACAATGTATTTGTTAGATGTATACTGTGAACACGTATGCACACCTTTACTTTGCATCGTCGTAATATTTTATGTTGGAGTTTATTATAAAAATATGGTTATTCGTTGATTTAGAAGTTTCTGAATGAATTAGTTTTACATGTTGCAACTCATCTAAGAAACATATCATTTGTTGGAAAATTTAGTGCATTTGTGGGATTGGTTTACACCTTGTAATGGGTTAGGAGGTACGGAGTGTACACCCATGAGGTCCATGAACACCCTGACTCATGTAGTGCTTGGTATTGGTAGTGCTTGGTGAAAGTATTGTTGTGGTTACCACTGATTATCAGTGTTTCCACTGAAGCAGTACTAACACTGGATCAGTGTTTCCACTGAAGTGGTGTTTCCACTGAAGTGGTGTCTCACTGAAGTTGTGTTTACACTGAAGCAGTGGCGTTTCCACTGAAGTAGTGTAACCACTGATGGCACTATGAAAGTACTGATGATAGTACTGCTTGTAACGGTTTTGACCTATTCAAGTGGCATTTTAAACTGCATTATGACCACGTTTAATTGGTCATGTAACCACTAACGGCTATAATGGGGATAATTATGAGGCTATTAATGGGCCGATTAATACTCATAATTCCATTGACTAGTCTAGAGTATTTTCCTATAAATAGGAGATCTGTTTTCAGATGAAAAACACGGAGAAAATACGCTTGAATACAAACAAAGAACATAAACACTTATTAGTGAAAGGGTTAAAGAAATGTGCCTAATTCTCTAACTGCATTTGGTCTTATCCCAAGTAGATATTCGTGATACCCAGGCATTAGGGTCGAATAGTTTACTTTGGAAAGTGATCACACAATTCCAAGTGATATCCGGTAACCACCAAGTGGTATCTGTTACTGCTGAACTTTGTTTTGTTTCTGCTGAACAGTTAAGCATTTCTGCTGAAGTTGATTATCTACACCCTGATTTGGGACGAATAACCACCAACAATCAAAGTAAACTATTTTGTGATAAGCAATGGCTACTGCTGCAATGAAACACATGGCTTCAAACTTTGCTAAGCTGGACAAGTTTAAAGGGGTGGACTTTAGGAGGTGGCAGAAGAAGATGCACTTATTGCTGTCAAGCATGAGTGTGGTGTATGTGCTTACTACACCTATTCCTGATGATGGGGATGATGCTACTGTGGAGCAGATCAGAAGGAGGAGCAAATGGGAGAATGATGACTACATATGCAGAGGTCTTATTCTCAATGGTATGTCTGATTCTCTGTTTGATATTTATCAGAACTTTGAATCTTCCAAAGAACTATGGGATTCCTTGGATGCCAAATATATGGCTGAGGATGCATCAAGTAAGAAGTTCCTTGTTATTAATTTCACAAATTACAAAATGACTGATTCAAGACCAGTTATGGAACAATACAATGAACTTCTTGGAATACTTGGAAGGTTTACACAACACCAAATGAACATGGATGAGGCTATCAAAGTCTCTTGTGTCATTGACAAACTCCCTCCTTCATGGAAAGATTTCAAGCATACCTTGAAACATATAAAGGAGGAGTTAACTCTTGTTGAGTTGGGCAGTCATCTGTACATTGAGGAATCTCTCAAGGTGCAGGATAATGACAAGCCAAAGAGTAGCAACGCTGTTGGACCATCTGTTGTTAATATGGTAGAGCATAACAACTCTACCAGGTACAATGACAACAAAGGCAAACGCAAATATCATGACAACACAAGGGCAGATCCTAACAAGAAGGCTACACCAACTTGTTGGAAATGTGGCAAGACTGGTCACATTAAAAGGGACTGCAAGGGTGTTAAAGTTGGTGGTAAAGCCAATGGATCAGGCACTAATGGTTCAGGGAGTGGTGGTTCAGCCAACTCACTGAAAGGTCAGAATATGTTTAATAAGTCCTTTCAGATTTATTATGTTACATATGTATCTGAATCTTTTTATGTGCAGGATGATGATGTTGCGTGGTGGGTTGACTCTGGTGCAACAATTCATGTGTGTAAAGATAGAAGCTGGTTCAAGACTTATGAGTCACTGAATGATGGTTCTATTCTTCACATGGGAAATGAGTCAACAGCCTTGGTGCATGGTCGTGGTTGTGTAGATCTTAGGTTTAGTTCTGGAAAGATTGTAACTTTGTTTAATGTTATTCATGTTCCTGATATCAGGAAGAACTTGGTTTCAAGTAGTGTTTTGAATAATCATGGATATAAACAAGTTATTGAATCTGATAAATTTGTTCTTTCTAAATGTGGTGTTTTTATTGGTTTTGGTTATTTATGTAATCAAATGTTCAGGCTTAATATTACCACTGACAGTGTTATTTCAGCTTTTGTGACCACATATGATCAGACTGATTCTACCCTGTGGCAAGCTAGACTTGGTCATGTTCACTATAAAAGAATGCAAGATATGTCTAGGGATGGTTTAATCCCTGCTTTTGACATGGACACTGAAAAGTGTAAAATTTGCATGTTGACCAAGATAACCAAGAAACCCTTTCAGGGTGTTAGTCGTGAGACTAAGATCTTGGAGCTTATTCACGGTGACCTGTGTGATTTGCATGCCACTCCTTCTTTGGGGAATAAGAAGTACTTTGTGACATTTATTGATGATGCTTCTAGATTTTGTTATGTCTATTTATTACATACCAAGGATGAAGCATTAGATAAATTCAAAGTGTTTAAAACTGAAGTTGAATTACAACTTGGGTCTTTAATCAAAAGATTAAGGACTGATAGGGGAGGTGAGTACATGGATACTCAGTACTTTCAGTTTGTTGGAATAATCCATGAAACGACTGCCCCTTATACTCCTCAGCAAAATGGTATTTCTGAAAGGAAAAACAGGGTGCTGAAGGAGATGGTTAATTCCATGTTGTCCTATTTAGGACTGAGTCAAGGGTTCTGGGGTGAAGCTATGTTAACAGCTTGCTATTTGCTAAATAGAGTTCCCAACAAAAGGAACAAGGTTACCCCTTATGAACTCTGGACTAAAAAGAAACCCAACCTGAATTATCTCAAGGTTTGGGGTTGTAGGGCTGTTGTAAGACTCCCTGATCCAAAGCAAAAGACTTTGGGTGAAAGAGGCATTGACTGCATCTTTTTTGGATATGCTGAGCATTCCAAGGCTTTTAGGTTCTATGTTATTGAACCTAATGAACATGTTTCAGTTAACACAATAATTGAATCAAGGGATGCAGATTTTGATGAGAATAGATTCTCATCAGTCCCTAGACCAAGTCAGAGAATTCCTAATGGAACTCATGACACTGGTGTATCAGAGGTCCCTGATTATGAACCATCAGTGGTCCCTAATGAGGTTGTGGTTCAGCAACCTGAACCTGTGCTCAGGAAAAGCAAAAGGGTCAGGATTCCAAAGTCATTTGGACATGAGTTTCAACTATACTTAGTTGAAGGAACTAGGGATGAGGTATCTGACCAATACTCCTATTGCTTCATTATTGAGGATGATCCCAAGACATTTGAAGAAGCAATGAAGTCCCAAGATATTGCTTTCTGGAAAGAAGCAATCAATGATGAGATGGATTCCATCATGGGCAACAACACTTGGGTGTTGGTTGATCTACCACCAGGTTGCAAACCTCTGGGTTGCAAATGGATTTTCAAAAGGAAAATGAAGGTAGATAGAACTATTGAAAAGTTCAAGGCTAGACTAGTCATTCAGGGCTTTAAACAAAAGTCAGGAATAGACTATTTTGATACTTATGCCTCTGTGGCTCGTATCAGTACCATTAGACTGCTGATTGCTATGACATCTATTCACAATCTGTTTATTCATCATATGGATGTGAAAACAGCTTTCTTGAATGGTGAATTGGAAGAGGAGGTTTATATGAACCAACCTCAGGGCTTCATCATGCCTGGCAATGAAAACAAGGT
The DNA here is from genome assembly GCA_019973895.1 of Chrysanthemum seticuspe. Classification (NCBI taxonomy): domain Eukaryota; kingdom Viridiplantae; phylum Streptophyta; class Magnoliopsida; order Asterales; family Asteraceae; genus Chrysanthemum; species Chrysanthemum seticuspe. The sequence goes on from BPTQ01000005.1 coordinate 306,152,860, forward strand.
GTGTAAACTGATTAAGTCTCTTTATGGACTTAAGCAGGCACCTAAGCAATGGCATCTAAAGTTTGATGAAGTGGTTTTGTCTAGTGGTTATGTTCTTAACCAAGCTGACAAATGTGTATATAGCAAATTTGATGAATCTGGTAAAGGAGTCATCATTTGTCTATATGTTGATGACATGTTGATCTTTGGCACTGACCAAAATCAGGTTGACCTGACAAAGGAATTTTTGTCATCAAGGTTCTCCATGAAAGACATGGGAGAGGCTGATGTTATCCTTGGTATAAGGATTAAACATGAAAGTAATAGAATTTCTATCTCTTAGTCTCATTATATTGAGAAGGTACTGAGGAAATTCAATTACTTTGATTGTACTCCAGTGAGTACACCTATGGATACTTGTGAGAAGCTGATGCCTAATCATGGCAAGGCTGTATCTCAACTTGAGTATTCTAGGGTAATTGGCTGCCTGATGTATGCCATGACTTGTACAAGACCTGATATTGGTTTTGCAGTGGGAAAATTGAGCAGGTATACTAGTAATCCTAGTGCTCATCACTGGCAAGCAGTTCAAAGGGTACTGAAGTATTTGAAGAGAACTATGGATTATAGTCTCTCATATACTGGTTACCCATCAGTGTTGGAAGGTTACACTGATGCAAGTTGGATCAGTAACACTGAAGACAATTCGTCTACCAGTGGCTGGGTATTCCTACTTGGTGGAGGTGCAATTTCTTGGGCATCCAAGAAATAAACTTGCATCACCAGTTCAACAATGGAATCTGAATTTGTGGCTCTAGCAGCTGCTGGTAAAGAAGCTGAATGGTTGAAAAACTTGCTTCTTGAGATTCCATTGTGGCCTAAACCTATAGCACCTATTTCTATCCGTTGTGATAGTGCAGCTACATTGGCTAAGGCTTATAGCCAAATGTACAATGGTAAGTCTAGACACTTAGGTGTCAGGCATAGCATGATTCGTGAGCTTATCATGAATGGGGTGGTATCTATAGAGTTTGTTAGATCTCAACAGAACTTAGCTGATCACTTGACGAAGGGATTATCTAGAGACTTGGTTATAAAGTCTGCTAAAGGGATGGGTTTAAGTCCAACTTAGTCACTGAATGCTAGGACACCCAACTCCCTCCTGAGGAAACTTGGGAGCTAAGTTCAATGTGGAAAGCTGAACATTCAGTGAACTGGAGCACATGTTTTATTTACATCCCAAGGTTGTGCTCGGAACCTGCTGAAAGGAGGATGAAGTCTTTACTTCTTAATGGTTAATTTTCTTTGAAAAAGTGCTTGGCAGGAGCATGACTAAAGAGGAACCACCTATGTAAATGTTGAAGTTTTGCCGCTTCAGGAAGCTTTGGACTTTAGCTTCTACAACATTTATGAATTTGGATATGGACACATGGCAGCTTCTACAACATTTATGAATTTGGATATGGACACATGGCTTGTATAGTGTCAGGAGCTAATATGTGTTTGAAAGCTTGTGTGTAGTTATCTTTAGGTATTCAAATGGGTTGAAGGGTTCAATTCTTAGAACACCCAGATTCTCGAATATTTCAACGTGTAATTACTAAGATGGAAATTCAATCCTCAGGACATTTTCATTTATGCACATGTTTTGTTTGATGTTTGTTTTCATGCAAAGGAAGTGAACTAAATTTGGGGAGGATTGTTGGAAAATTTAGTGCATTTGTGGGATTGGTTCACACATTGTAATGGGTTAGGAGGTACGGAGTGTACACCCATGAGGTCCATGAACACCCTGACTCATGTAGTGGTTGGTATTGGTAGTGCTTGGTGAAAGTACTGTTGTGGTTACCACTGATTATGAGTGTTTCCACTGAAGCAGTACTTACACTGGATCAGTGTTTCCACTGAAGTGGTGTTTCCACTGAAGTGGTGTCTCACTGAAGTTGTGTTTACACTGAAGCAGTGGCGTTTCCACTGAAGCAGTGTAACCACTGATGGCACTATGAAAGTACTGATGATAGTACAGCTTGTAACGGTTTTGACCTATTCAAGTGGCAGTTTAAACTGCATTATGACCACGTTTAATTGGTCATGTAACCACTAACGGCTATAATGGGGATAATTATGAGGCTATTAATGGGCCGATTAATACTCATAATTCCATTGACTAGTCTAGAGTATTTTCCTATAAATAGGAGATATGTTTTCAGATGAAAAACACGGAGAAAATACGCTTGAATACAAACAAAGAACATAAACACTTATTAGTGAAAGGGTTAAAGAATTGTGCCTAATTCTCTAACTGCATTTGGTCTTATCCCAAGTAGATATTCGTGATACCCAGGCATTAGGGTCGAATAGTTTACTTTGGAAAGTGATCACACGATTCCAAGTGATATCCGGTAACCACCAAGTGGTATCTATTACTGCTGACCTTTGTTTTGTTTCTGCTGAACAGTTGAGCATTTCTGCTGAAGTTGATTATCTACACCCTGCTTTGGGACGAATAACCACCAACATCATTGCATTCATGACAGTGGTGGCACTAAAATCTGGGGTGCTTATGTTGTGTGGAATGACATAAAGGGTCACCATAAATGTGAATAGCATATTTTTTTCTAATACATTCTACTGATTTGAAAATTTATATGTTACCATTATACGTAATCATTGACTTTTTTTTATAAGCCATGGGCTATAGTTGTGCCTTCTTCTTGCAATTTGATATGGAATAAGAGACAAACTGAAAATGAGGTAATAAAAAATGGACATGCGCACCTTACATCTGATATAGGTATTGTTCTCACTTTCATTTAGTGGCTACCCATGCCGGGTGTTTGGTATGGCATCTTAAAATTGATTATTTGCATACTTATCTATAGAGTACCATAAAGTCAGTTGCGACAATTTCGGTGTTGATGGTGCCTTTAATCTTTGCAACAATGCTTATAGGTAAATATCATATGTACAACAGATTTACAAAGTATTTGCTCATTTGACCGACCATTTTGTTGTATGAATTCAGGTTTAGACATGAAACAAAATTTAAATATTGGACCTGTGATGAAATAATTATCACATTTTTAACGACAAGATGTGAGTTAAGGAGCTTGTTATACAGTCTCTTGCAACCTACATGTATGTTGTATTCACCGGTATTGGGATAGAATACGTGAACTTATTGGCCTAACGGTTTGTTTAAATTATTTTTTTTATTGAAAACTGATTGCCTGGCTGAAATAGAATACTTGGGATAAACTTATTAATCATGTGACGGTTCAAAATCTTGAAACTACTAGAGTATATTTAAAAGTTCAAAGAGAAAATGCTTACGTCTTTATTAGATATAAATCATGTTTGATCAACTGAGTCGGGTCAAACAGTTAGTCAACTTAAACGTGCTTGGTACTTTCAAGATATTGTAATAAAGTCGTAATTGGTCAAATACTAGCAGCTCCATATATAAGAATCGAGTTTCAAAGGTAGAAGTCATGTGGGACCGGTTATTGACATTGTTGTCTTAATCCTTAGATATTGCATAGGATTTATAATCGTAAATGTGTTTGATTCAACCGGCATCTGAAGGTCGATCAAGTATAGTAGATATTGAAGATAATCTGGTAGCCGAAGATAAAGCTTCATGTAGACACAAAGGATGGGAATATGTTAACAATTTTCATTTGAAGAGGCTGGGCAGGAAAGTCCCATTTGTCTCAGAGGTACTGTAGCGCCATAAATTTTATCTCGGTAATTTTATCTTTCTTTTTTTCCAATAACAACTCCGTGTTTTGAAGTTTATTATAGAAATTCTATTAAATCAAGTATCTTATAATTCTTATGAAACAAATTAGAGCAACTATTAGACCCGGTTGGCTGTTCCTAATAAATGTTACTAATATTATGAAATGTAAAAGATGTTCATGATTAATATTGTTTAGAACAAAATGTTATAAAGTAGTTATCTCCTTTTAGCCGTTTTATGGATTATGGTAACATCAATTATAGTTCTTAACCATTTAATTTAACTTTTAATAACTTTTAGTATATATTTGTTCTACTAAATCCTAAAAATAAAAACCACAAATTAAAGTACTTACATGCTTTTACCCATTTTATGGATTATGGTAACATTAATTATAGTTCTTAACCGTTTCATTTAAATTTTAATTATTTTTTAGTATATATTTGTTCAACAAAATCCTAAAAATAAAAACCAAAAATCAAAATACTTACCTGCTTTTAGCCGTTTTATGGATTATGGTAACATCAATTATAGATCTTAACAGTTTCATTTAACTTTTAATTACTTTTTAGTATATATTTGTTCTACTGAATCCTAAAAATAAAAAGCACAAGTCATATCCGTCCATCGGGCGGGTTTTGACACTAGTATATATATATATATATATATATATATATATATATATATATAGGTTTGGGTTATTATGAAAAGTTTCTTAGAATGAAAAGAATGAGAAGGCATGTGGAGGTGACATGTGTCACATTTGCCACATCACCATACCCCACCCCCACCCACCCCCCCCCCCCGAAAAAAAATTTTTTTCCCGCCAAAAAAAAAATTATTTTTTGGGCAAAAAATTTTTTTTTTCCCGCCAAAAAATTTCCCTCCAAAATTTTTTACTGCATCACAGTTATAAAGTTACTGCATCACAAATCATAATTTTAGTGCATTAAGGTTATAAATTACTGCATCACAGTTATAAAGTTACTGCATCACAGTTATAAAGTTACTGCATCACAATCATGATTTTAGTGCATTAATGTTATAACATTGATTTTAGTGCATCATAGTTGATGCACTTAACTATTAACTATGATGCGGTAACTTATAATAAAGATGCATCAAGACTTATTAGTGCATTAAGGTTATAAGTTACTGCGTCACAATTATGATTTTAGTGCATTAAGGGGGTGGCAACACCCTCGGTATGGCTTGCGGTTTGGCTAGGCATCATGCGGCATCCCATTGCCACCCTAGCAGCATCATGAATTCGGTATGGTTTGCGGCATCTTTTGCCGTAGCGGCATGGAGGAATTCAAGAGGAGCGTGTGTTTCATTTTCAAAATTAAGAAAAATACAAATATTGGAATCGATAGCGGAGCAAAGGTCTACAAAGGATGGCTTGGCCGAAAAATTGTTGTCGGCCCAAATCCGTAATATTGAAGAAAAGGCTTATCATCGGGCACTGAGGTTCTATAACCAACCTCACGATCACATAATTGATCCGAGAATGCGAGAGATCACGATTACCAAAAAACGTGAGTATGCAGAGCAATATGGATGGCCGACGGATATTTAGATGCGTATTTTTTTTAGTATTATGCAATTTTTTTAAGTATTATGTAATTTGTTTTTTATTATTAATGAAATATTATGTTTTTATTTAATTGTTTGATTTAATTATGAATTTAAAAAAGAAAAAAAGTGAGGTATGGAATGACCATTGCCACTAAAAAACTATGGTGAGGTATGTGATTATGTGGAATGAAATTATTGGTGGGTTGTGAGGTATGGTGAGGTATGGAATCAAAGTGTTGCCACCCCCCTAAGGTTATAAATTACTGCATCACAGTTATAAAGTTATTGCATCACAATCATGATTTTAGTGCATTTAAGGTTATAACCTTGATTTTAGTGCATCATAGTTGATGCACTGAACTATTAACTTATAATAAAGATGCACCAAAACTTATTAGTGCATTAAGGTTATAAGTTACTGCATCACGGTTATAAATTTACTGCATCATAATCATGATTTTAGTGCATTAAAATTGTGATGCAGTATTTTTATAACTGTGATGCAGTAATAAATTTTCGCGGGAAATTTTTGGCGGGAAAAAAAATTTTTGCCAAAAAAAAAATTTTTTTTTGGCGGGAAAAAAAAAATTTTTTTTGTGGGGGGGGGGGTAGGTGGGTGGGGTGGGGGTGACACATGTCACATGACATGGCATGGTGATGTGGCAAAGGTGACACATGTCACCTCCACATGCCTTCTCATTCTTTTCATTATAAGAAACTTTTCATTTTAACCCTACCCTATATATATATATATATATATATATATATATATATATATATATATATATATATATATATATATTTGTTAGACAGAGTCGTCATTCAAGAAATAATAATAATCCGAAACTAGTAATTCTAATAGTTGTCAAACAATTTTCCTAAAAACATTTAGATGCAACATGACATGCTTATGCTGATACTAAAATTAAATTAAAGTATTTGAAAAATGAAATTAGGATAAAATGAGAAGAAACTTTAAAATGAAAAGGATGATAAATAACTACAAGCTAGGATATACGGAAACGCCGCTGGAATTCCATATCTCGTACCCAAAATGCCTCAAAAATGCCAAGATGCCTTTCTCTTTGTTTAAAGATTTAATTGAAAACGAGTGATATGAGTGATAAAAATATAAAAGTATAATTAAGAAAGTGTATATTAATTTAAATTTTATAAAGGGTGAGTAGTAAAATATACCAAGAATTCCCAAAAGTTTTATAAAATGTTTTGTTTACTTCATATTTGTGTTTGTGTGTTAAATCACTAGAATAATATCACGTCGGGGAATTATTTTTATCGTCTCATAATATAAGATTCTTGGTTTGATTTGGTTTAATTTGAGGTATTTAGTTTACTTAATAGTTTTTAATTGATGATTAAGAGTAATATTAGTTTAAAATTTTGAAGGTTGTGTAATTTCTTTTGAAAGATAATTTGCCATATACTAAAATATTTTAAAACGGACAAATGTTTCCCCACCGTACCCGTTTCTTGAATTTTAGGATGTTGTCGTTTCTCGGTACCCGTCCTCATTTCCGTCCCGTACAACTTAGACTACAAACACACACTAAAGATGTGTCGACTTGAATTAGATGCGTCCCTAGTTTTTAAAATGCATCATAGTATAATTTCTAGCTCAAAATTTAGATGCATATACATATCTTAGGCTTTTCATCAAGTTAGGAGAATCTTATTTGTTCTTCGTCCTTTACGCGTTAAATGTGTTGCTAGTACTAGTTTGCATCATTTTTACCTGAACATCACTTTCAAAACTGATAGAGTGCATTTAAATGAATAGATATGCATATAATTCAACTCGACGGATCTCAAATATACAGTTATTATTGTTTCTCATCTTTCTCATTATAAGGTTTCGTCTCACTCTATCTTACCGTGATAAGTGACCATTTATGAAGATTGATCCCGTTATAACATGGCTTGTGTAGAAAACTAGAAGGGGGGTTGAATAGTTTACCAATAAAAAACTTTGTTTTAAAACTTATTGAAAAGATTAATTGATATTGATCTTAGATATGTTAATGAAATATGCAAGCAATATGTAAATAGTAAATAAGGAAAGAAATGATCAAACCACAACAAGTTGTTTATAGTGGTTCGGTCTACAAGGACTCTTTTTCCTTGCCCTACTCCACTCCCCGAGTCTCAAACTCGAGATTTTAACTTCACTAGTCAACAAGCTCCTTTCACCGGCGGAGAAAACCTTTACACTTCGCTTACACTATTTCCGACACTAAGCTAGATGTCGAGTTCTTTCCAAGGGTACAACTACTCCCACACACAATGTATTTTGAGGACTAAAATACTAACCACTCACACTCACACGATTATGATGGTTTGATACAACAATGAAGTATGAATCAACACTAGATATACAACACTAAACAAACAAGACTTCCAACTTCTCGTTTGAAGCTTGAATGTGACTTGATCTTCTTTGCTACAAAAGAGATCACTAATATGATATGAAACTGAGTTAGAAGGTTAGAGAGAAGATATGTATGAGAGTATGATAGAAAGGGATGAAAAACTACTTGGTTTGGCAATGCTATTTATAGCCAAAATGGACAGGAGCGTCCACGGACCACGGAACCCTTAAAAGGGTTCCGCCTGTGTACCATTTTGGTACCGCCAGGTCTGTTAGGAATTAGAAATTCCAGCTATTAAAGAGTCGGTCACCTCAAGTATATGTAATCGTTAGAAAGCTCGTAGTCGTAGTTATTTTAAGTTAAGTAGTTTTTAGTTAAGTAACACCGTGGAGGACGGATGGGTCTTTACCCACTGTATGCCTGATCCACAGCCCGTTGTGTGGCATTTTATGTAAGACTATAAATACTCTCTACCTCCCAAGGTAGAGAGTTGGAGCTCATAATAATATTTTCTTTCTCTCACTATAGTTCCCAACTCACTTCCTTTCTCTCACTAGAACTTTCTCTCTCTAACATACTTATATGCCTACTTTGATCATGGTTTAGAGTGTTTGTGAAATCCAATATCCTACAATTGGTATCAGAGAGCCATGGTTTGATCACTCATCTTTCATGCTCTTTGTTTTGGTGGATTTCATAAGGTTTTTGGTGTATTAAGGGTTTAGGAGAGTTTGATTCATTTGGACAAATTCTAGTGGTAAAGTTTGAATTTTGCTTGTACTTTTGTGTTTAGGATCATCATATGTGGTTATGTTTTGAATTGGAAGGCTTAAATCATTGTGGTTTGGTTGTTTTGGATTGATAAAGTGGTTATTTGTGAAAGAAGGACTAAGCGAGTTGAGTCTCGGACTTGTGTTTCTTCAAAGCGAGTTGCTTTGTTATTTGATGCGAGTTGGTACATGCGACTTAGCTGTTTAGCGAGTTGATATTTATGCGACTTGGGTTCTAAGCGAGTTGTTTCTTTAAGTGACTTGAGATCTAAAGCGACTTAGCTATTTAGCGAGTTGTAACGCTAGCGAGTTTCTTTAAGCGACTTAGTGTTCAAGCGAGTTGATTGTGTTGCGCGTTGATACTAAAGCGAGTTGGCTATTTAGCGACTTGATTCATTAAGCGAGTTGAATGTGTTGCGAGTTGATGTTGATGCGACTTGGCTATTAAGCAAGTTGATTACTTAAGCGAGTTGTTAATTAAGCGAGTTGTGTGGTTAGGTACTTATTCATTTAGGCTTGTTACTTCTTGGTGATACATTCTTACGGTTGTTCTTTTGGTTTAGTAAAATCCCATGAAAGAATCAATTTCCCGGTTTAATCAAAGAATTTTAAAATCCCGTAGAGCTTGAAACATGTCTACAAACGTTTCTACTATCATCTCCACTGTTGCCGAGGATGTTCAAGCAGCTGGTTCAGATACTCGTCCACCCATGCTTGACATAACTGACTACGACTCTTGGGCTCAACGAATCAGATTGTTCTGTCTTGGAAAGGAAAATGGAGTCAACATTCTCAAATCCATTGATGAAGGACCATATCGGGTTGAGACGACTAGAGATGTACTTGATACAGCTGAAGATGGAACTCTGATTTACGGAATGGACAGACCAAAGATGTATGATGAGCTTGATGATAAGGAGAAAAAGAGATTCGATGCTGATATCAGGGCTTCTAACATTGTTCTTAAAGGTCTTCCAAAAGACATCTACAAGCTGATCAATCACAACACCAAAGCAAAGGCAGTATGGGATAATGTCAAGATGCTTCTCTCCGGTTCTGAATTAACTATGGAAGACAGAGAATCACAACTCTATGACGAATTTGAACACTTCAAGATGAAACCAGATGAGAGTGTCTATGAGTACTATGTGAGATTTCATAAGCTGGTGAATGATATGAGGAACATCAGAATGACTATGCCTAACATTCAGCTGAACTCAAAATTTGTGAACAACATGAATCCCGAATGGCACAAGTTTGTCACCTCTGTGAAGCTCACTAAAGGATTGAAGAATACAAACTATGAGCAACTCTATGCCTTCCTCCTTCAGAATGAGAGACATGCTATGTTTGAAAAAATGATTCTTAATCAGTTCAAAACCAATCAGGGAGAGACAAGCTCATGTAATGACTCAACTGCCTTCTACTTAAACATCGGAATCACAACCAAAGCCTCACAAGTCATACCCATGGGTAATGGTAATCACAAACTCATTCCTGATCCTATGTTCAAACAAGCTGATGCTGATGCACACGTGGGTAACATCATTAATCAACTAGCTCTTCTGATTAGTCAAAACATGAATTCTCTCCCACAAACCAACAACAACCTCAGAACAGCATCTAACCCACACAATCAAGCTACTGTTAAAGATGGGAGGATCGTGGTGCAACCAGTTCAGGAAAGACAGTATGATCAGGGAAGAGGTGGAGCTGGTAGAGGTTATGTTGGTAATTAGAATCGAGGAAGGAATGGTAATCAAGGTCAAGCTAAGCCGATCAAATGTTATAACTGTGGTGGTGAGGGACACATTGCAAGGAACTGCGCATCTCCAAAACGTCCACAGAATGCTGATTACTTCAGAGATAAGATGCTGCTTGTACAAGCTCAGGATAATGGGGCTGCTTTGGATGAAGAGGAATTTTTGTTTCTTGCTGAGGGCAATGCCAAGAACTATGATGCAGATGTGGATGAGCAGCCTATTTAGGAGATAGGTCACAATCATCAGAATGCCTTTCAAGTCGCTGATTGTGATGCATACGACTCTGATGTGGATGATGGACCTACTGCACACACAATTTTTATGGCTAGCATTTCTCCAATGGTTTCTCCCAAGGTCTCATCTTCACCACAAGCTGGCCCATCCAAAGACAAACTCATCTCAGAGGTATTAAAACTATACGATGATGTTGATGTGCAAAAGATGCATGACAAAGTACAATCAACTGAAACTATTGAATCAAATATTGAAAATATGGGTAATATCAATGTTGTCCCATATGATCAATATGTGAAACAAAGTGAAAGTGAAGTTGTACCAAGTGATGCATCTTCTGCAGTCAACAATGACTATGTTTTTGATGAATACACTGCATGTGCCCCTGATGATTCTATAATTTCTGAACTAAATGCCTATAAAGAACGTGTTGCTATTTATGAACAACGTGCAAAATTTGAGTTGACCACTCGTGAGCAGGAAATGGATGACCAAGTGCGTACAATCATTAGAAAAAGTAATTTTAGAGAAGAAGTATTAAAACAAGAGTTAAATTCCTTGCAAGAAAAGCTTTCTAAAACTGCTAAACAAAAACAAGAACTTCAAGAAAATGTGAAAATTCTTAAGCAAGAATTTAATGCAAAGGAATCAAAACTCTTGAAAGATTTTTCTAATCTGAAAACTTTGAAAAACAAACTTGAAAACAAGTTGTACATACAAGGGAACACCATTCAGACTGGTCACATGATCACTAAGCATAGAGTTCTAAGCGATAAGCATAGTATTCCCATTATAGATAAACCCAACCCTGAGTACGGGAAGATAGCAAAAGCAGCTCAAAATGTGATCTATGATGGCAATGACATTCTTAAACCTAGACAAAAACCTAGTTGCTTTGAGTGCACAGAGGAAGATAAGAAATTAGATGAAATCACTAGGGAGAAGATGAATAAGAAACTAAATGATACAAAATGCAAAGAGAAGAAAGTAATTATCACTCCCCATGACTACAAAAAGGAGAATTGGATATCCTTGAACATGTTTAAGCCTCAAACATTGTTGACTCCCGAACAAGTGTTCTGGAAAATGGACTTAGATAAGCAGAAAGCAGAAAATATTGTTGAAACAAACCTTCCCCTTAGGAAAATGCCTAAAGCAACTGTGTATCCTCCCAATACACCAATGCATCTAGTTCCTAGAACGATTGCTACTAAAAGCAATATCTTAATCAGTCAATATGTTATTTTTCAACTATTTGTTGACTTTGACAAAACTTGTAAGAAAAGGATCACACCCACTGGGATTACTGAAGGGGAAAGGGGTTTTGAACAAACAAAAGAATGCTATTTAACTGAGGTCATGCCTTTCTTTATACTTCTAAAAGATCACTTTGAGAGTCTTAAAAATGGGATAGAGACTGATATTAAAGGAATGGAAAAGAAATTTGATGCAATGATAGTTGAAGTTAGTGACTATGAGCGAGCACTAAAATATAATGAGATTGAGAGGAAGAACTTGCATACACTAAATGAGAACCTGATTTCTGAATGTATTGCTCAAGATGTGTTTTTCACTGCTACAAATTGTTCTATTAATGCTTCCCAATTTCATGAATTATCTGTTGCCCTAAAACTCTCCCATGATCGTGTCATTGAGCTTGAAAAAACTAATTCTGAACTAAACGAGAAAATTGAACTGGATGATCACGACAATTTGGTTAAACATTTTTCTAAACTAGAAGTTGAGCATTTTAATTTACAACTAAAATATCAACATCTTTAAGAAAATGTCAAAACTTCAAATATCAAGACATCCTCAGATGCTCCAGATTTTAATGCATTTTTTCAAATTAACAAACGTGATAAAAAGATTGAAGCTCATTGCAACACGATCAGAAAGTTGAAAGCCCAAATCTCTCAATTAAAGGGTCAAACGAACAATATGACAGGCTCCCAAATGCCTCCTCCTTTAGATTCTCAGAATTCTCAAACGTTTCATCTTCAAAACCTAGTAAATGCATTACAAAAGGAAAATGAAAGTTTTCTAGAAGAAAATAAAAAGGTTAAACGTCATTTCAATGAGTTATTTGAATCAATAAAGGTCACTCGTAACAAAAATAACGAACAAATAGCTTCATTGCAAAAGGAAAATGAGAATATGAAGAGCCAGGTAAAAGGGAAAATGCCAATGACCAATGGGGAGAATGGTGTATCAAAGGTTCACTCTTGTAATAAACATGCTTTGTCTGTGAAATATGTCCCTCCTCATCTTAGGAACAACAAACTTGCTGTTCAAACATACTTCTCATCCCTTAAGGATTGCCTAGAATGTCTGCGTGATATTGTTGAAGAGGATAAGTTGGAGAAACCTAATGATAATGCAATTGGACATGCATGCTTATATGCCAAACGATGTCAAGAAATCCTAGAATGCTTGATCACAATATGCCCAAAGTCCTTAGGTGAGAGAGTTAATCCTTTGATTCCATGTTCGATGCCTAATGCCAAGTATGATATTCATTCGATGCCCAATGTTTTGAATGTGAACCTTAGTGTGCCTTTAAGTAGTTCAGATTCTAGATCTGTCAATGCTAAGAAAGAGAAACCAAGTGTGCCTTCTAGGAGTACAAATCCTAGCACTTCTAGTTTTAAGAAAGTGATCCTTAGTGTGCTTGCATGTAGTTCAGATCCCAGCACATCTAAACAGGTGATGCAAAGAGTAGTAAAACCAACTAATGTTCCCATTCCCTCTACAGGAGTAATCAGTGACATTAAAGGGAGCATGTCAAAGTCTCAAGACAATACAAGGAATGATAGGACCTCGCAAGCTAAGAATGTGCACTGGAAAAGAGTAGAAGAACAATCTAGGAACTTTAAGTTTGAACCGAATAAAACGAATCATGTTTATTCTAGTATTAGCCATAGGCGTACTGTAATTAATTCGAATTCTGATACTATTTGCAAACCTTGTATTGATGTCTGCTTGAATTCTGTTTCTAATCATGAATGTGGTGTTAATGTTTTGCCTAATGATGTTAATTGTCCAGTTAATATTGTTAATGCTAAAATTCATGCTAAGAAGGCTAAAAGGCAAAAACGAAAGAAAGTTAGAAAACAGTGGAAACCCACAGGAAGAACATTTAGTAAGATAGGCTATTATTGGATACCTGTTGGTCGTAAGACTAATCAGACAATGCCCACTAGAAAATGGATGCCTACTGGTAGAACTATTCCCTTAAGAAGTGAGCACACTGTGAACAGGGCTAATACAGACACTAGTACTGCATCTATTCACAATAATTCCATTGCCTTATTTTCTGATATGAATGCTTCTATTTCTGATGTGGGTGTTCCAACCATTGTTACTAACCAAATGGAACCCATTCTTGCATGGGGATCCCAATTATCTAGTTATCTATTCTTGTCTGTGTTCAACTGCAGATCGTTCAATTCGTTCTGTGGTACCTGGACTCAGGCTGTTCCAAGCATATGACTGGCGACCGGTCATGGCTCATGAACTTCGTGAGCAAATTCATCGGGACAGTTAGATTCGGGAATGATCATTTCGATGCTATTATGGGTTATGGAGACTATGTTGTTGGCAAAAGTGTTATCTCCAGGGTTTACTATGTAGAAGGTCTTGGTCACAACTTGTTCTCTGTTGGTCAATTCTACGATTCTAATCTAGAAGTAGCCTTCAGAAAACATACCTGCTTCGTTAGAGAATTTGATGGTAAGGAACATTTAAGAGGTTCACGTGGTTCAAATCTATACACCATCTCTATCGAAGATATGATGAAGTCTTCTCCAATTTGCTTGCTGTCAAAGGCTTCTAAAACAAAGTCATGGTTATGGCATCGTCGTCTCAATCACCTGAACTTCGGCACCATCAATGATCTCACCAGAAAGGACTTAGTTGTAGGCTTACCTAGACTCAAGTATGAAAAGGATCATCTTTGTTCAGCATGTCAATTGGGAAAAAGCAAGAAGTATGCCCATAAACCTAAACCTACTAACACTGTCACAGAAGTTCTTCATACAATTCATATGGATTTATGTGGACCAATGAGAGTGCATAATATCTTTGGGAAGAAATATGTGTTAGTTGTGGTTGATGATTACTCTAGATTCACCTGGGTCAAGTTCTTAAGGACAAAGGATGAAACTCCTGATATCATCATCAAACTCATCAAACAGCTGCAGGTTCGACTTAACAAAACCGTCAGAATTATCCGAACAGACAATGGAACTGAGTTTGTTAACAAACAACTTAGTGAATTTTATGAAAGTATTGGAATCAGCCATCAAAGAAGTGTTCCACGAACTCCTCAACAGAACGGTGTAGTTGAAAGACGAAATCGAACTCTGGTAGAAGCCGCTAGAACAATGCTGATTTACTCAAAGGTTCCAATGTTTCTCTGGGCTGAAGCTATTGCCACTGCATGCTACATACAAAATCGTTCCCTGATTCACACTGTTCATGGAAAAACTCCATATGAACTTGTCCACAACAGAAAACCTAATCTCTCTTTCCTTCGTGTGTTTGGTGCATTGTGTTATCCAACTAATGAGGGTCAAGACTTAGGAAAACTTAGAGCTAAAGCAGACATTGGAGTTTTTGTAGGGTATGCACCAAATAAAAAGGGATACCGAATCTACAACAAAAGAACCCGAAATATCATGTAAACAATTCACGTTACGTTTGATGAGCTGACCGATCATATGGCTCCTGGGCAATCCAGTTCAGGACCCGCACTTCAAAACAGTCCCATTGTCTCATCCCTTGTTCCAAACTCTTCTCAAGAAACTCCATATGTACCTCCATCTGAAGATGATTTAAAGAAATTGTTTGATCCTATGTTTGATGAACTTTATGATCCAAGTACTAATGAGGTGTCGATTCCTACAACAGAGGCTGCTCATATTCATGTGAATGAAGTCAATCCCTCAGTCTCAATATCTTTAAGTCAAGAAGCGCCTGCTGCTGATCCTTTAGTCTCATCAACAAATCATCATTCTTCAAATGTACATCATGGAAATGTTTCTGGCATCAATGATGAAGTTAATCCCTTTGATACTCCTGAAGATGTTCCATTTGAAAACATATTTGCTCCTGAATCTTCATCAGAACCATCTTCTTCAGAAGACATCGACTCTGCTACTTCGGTCCCTCAACAACTACCACATGAACA
This sequence comes from Chrysanthemum seticuspe, assembly GCA_019973895.1. Taxonomy (NCBI): domain Eukaryota; kingdom Viridiplantae; phylum Streptophyta; class Magnoliopsida; order Asterales; family Asteraceae; genus Chrysanthemum; species Chrysanthemum seticuspe. The sequence goes on from BPTQ01000005.1 coordinate 306,168,504, forward strand.
CCTCAGAAAATTGACTCACGATCATCCATTAGACAACATCATTGGAAATCCTTCTCGTCTGGTATCCACTCGTAAACAGCTTGCTACTGATGCCTTATGGTGCTTCTTTAACTCTGTACTCTCAAAGATCGAACCTAAAGATGTTAAAACTGCTATGAATGAAGACAGCTGGTTCAATGCCATGCAAGATGAAATTCATGAGTTTGATCGATTAGATGTATGGGAATTAGTACCAGCTCCAGATTGTGCTATGATCATTGCTCTTAAGTGGATCTTCAAAGTGAAGCTTGATGAGCATGGTGATGTTTTGAAAAATAAGGCTAGGTTAGTGGCTAAAGGTTATCGTCAAGAAAAAGGTATAGACTTTGAGGAATCTTTTGGTCCAGTTGCTCGTATCGAGGCGATCAGAATCTTCTTGGCTAATGTTGCTAGCAAGAACATGGTTGTTTATCAGATGGACGTGAAAACCACATTTCTTAATGGAGATCTGAAAGAAGTGGTTTACGTCAGCCAGCCAGAGGGTTTTATGAATTCAGAGCATCCTACTCATGTTTATCGCTTGAAAAAGGCCCTATATGGTTTGAAGCAAGCTCCTAGAGTATGGTATGATATGCTGTCAAAGTTTCTTCTATCTACTGGATTCAGCAAAGGAGCGGTTGATCCTACTTTGTTCACCAGAAAGTCAGACAAACACTTAATTCACGTTCAAATTTATGTTGATGATATTATTTTTGCCTCGACCGACCCAATGGAATGTGATCATTTTTCTAATGAAATGGGTTCAAAATTTCAAATGTCAATGATGGGACAAATGTCATTTTTCTTGGTATTACAAATTTCACAAAGTCCCGGAGGCATTTTCATAAATCAATCTAAATATGCAAATGAGATGTTAAAGAAATTTGGATTTGATTCTAGTGACCCTGTTGACACTCCCATGATTGAACGAACCAAGCTGGATGAGGACCACTCAGGGATCATGGTAGATCAAACGAAATGTCGTAGTATGATTGGATCCCTGATGTACCTCACAGCTAGTAGGCCAGACATCTTGTTCGTTGTGTGCATGTGTGCTAGATACTAGGCTAAGCCTACTAAAAAGCACCTTGAAGCGGTTAAACGGGTCTTTCGGTATCTCCAAAGAACCATCAATATGGGACTTTGGTACCCGAAGGACACCGGTATGTATCTAACGGCCTATGCAGATGTTGATCATGCAGGTTGTCAAGATACACGTCGAAGTACGTCTGGAGGTGCTCAGTTTTTGGGTGATAAGCTTGTGAGCTGGTCTTCAAAGAAGCAAATGAGTACTTCTATTTCCTCTACAGAGGCTGAATACATAGCCATGTCATCTTGTTTTGCTCAAATCTTATGGATGAGATCTCAATTATCTGACTATGGCTTTGAATTCAACAAAATCCCTCTGTACTGTGATAATAAAAGTGCTATTGCTCTCTCATGCAACAACGTTCAACACTCAAGAGCAAAGCATATCGACATTCGACATCATTTCATCAGGGAACAAGTGGAAAAAGGTATGGTGGAACTCTATTTTGTGAGGTCTGAATACCAGTTAGCAGACATCTTCACCAAAGCTCTTTCAAGAGAACGTTTTGAGTTTATTCTTCCACGACTTGGCTTGAAAAGCCTTCAACCAGAAACACTCAAACGTCTTCAGGAGGAAGACGAGGAGTAAAAGGTTTCCTTCATCTATCTCTTGTAAATATCTATTCAAAAAATCAAATAGAAAAATATAAAACTCTCAAAATCCATAAAAATTTGAAAAATTCGAAAAATCTTCAAAAAATATTGTCATTTTGTCATGTATTTCTCGATTCGAAAATATCTACGGTCTTTGTGTCGTCATTCAAAGAATGACACGGGACTTTAGATATTGATCGAATTAAAAAAAAAATTTGGGAGAAAGAGAAAATAGATGGTTTATTGTCATTTCAGGCAGTAACCCGCGTTTTTTTTAAAGAAAGAACAGAGCCATTCTTTATCATGTTTTTCAAAATTCCATGCTCTGATTCTATAAACATTTATCTGCTAAAAACTAACTTCTTTGAAAAATAACTCAGTCTCTATTTTTGATAATCATCTGGACTTATTTTCAAAAAATCAATCTCTCAATCAACAACCTATGTCATTGATTGAGGGGGAGAATGATTTCAATTAAATTAAAAAGTTATTTGGCATTCAATTGTTTTCAAGAGATATACATGCATGTTTTATCAATGGAGTTTAAAGTCTTAAAATCCGATCCTTATCAGTTAAAACGCTTTCATAATCAAGTCACAATTCTCCTTAAAAGCTTTCAAAATCAATTTAAATCTATAAGAGATCACAAATCTCAAATGATTGGATAATTGTGATCGGGGGAGAATGTGTGATTTAAATTGGATTTAAACTGATAATTCGGTAAATGGTTTTATAAGGATGTACATGCTATCCTTCCCACATGTCACAAACGATTTCAAATTTTCCATGCACATGTTGAGGGGGAGCATCTATCTTAAACCTATGATTTGAAACGTGATCACTTATCTCAATGTGCAGGTTCCCTCTAGTATGTGCAAAACTCTTGTCAAACATTTGATGCACATGTTGAGGGGGAGCACTTATTCTAAAAAATATCAAAAACAATTCAGGTACAAAATGTTTTGATAATATATCACAAGTATCTGGATTGATTTTCAAATGGTTTTCAATTGGTTCAAATGGCAGATGAACAATACCAAATAGACCGACCAAATTTACTTTATGTACGGTGATATAAGGATGATAAGGTTAGGTATTGGTTCCCATGATCTGCCAGAACCGGAGGGATCTACCCAGGGACAATCCACTAGTTAGTGTAGAAGTCCTTAGGTATGATGATAAAAGGAGAAAAGTGAGATATGGGAAGAGTGCGGACTGAGACAGAGCAAGTACTGGAACAAACCCAACAAGGTTCTTGCTATGAAGTATTGGTAAGAACTGAAGGGGTTGAAGAATTAAAAGGAATTGAATGAGAAAAGGGTGAAAACAAATAGCCCTCCATATATTCAACCTTAGGGCAGAAACAGGGTTCAATTCATATGCTACTGATGGTAACATCGGTATTGAAGACAAGACGTCATGGACCCAGTGACGCACTGCACCTCAACTTTCCAAACCACTCAAGTTCCTCTTAAAAGGACTTGTTTCATTCTCACGGGGAACCGACATTATCTATCGACTTTCTCTTAGAGATTGTTGATATTGAAGAAGGAGACCCTCTCCCTAGTCTCCGGCACAGGAACCAAATATGCACATATTGAGTCTAGAGCCACGAGATCATCTATAAATCTCATTAGGACACTTTCAATGAAGACTATCTGTTTCACACAATGTGGAAAGAGAGATTATATCTTGAGTCCTATGCATTATCCTTGTGGTATTGCCAGAACATCTGAGTGATGTGTATACATATTCACAATGAAGATGGAAAGCCTTCTGGAGCCAACATCAAACAAGCTCCTGGTATGTGGCATGTGAGATCTATTATATAGATCAACCATGTGACAACTGAACAGAAACAATGGGGCGATTCAATCTCTTGAATCAATCCTGGTTCAGGTTAAGGATTGACGGATACCTTTGAAAAACAGGTCTTTGTGCTTAAAAACTCTTTTCTTTAGCACATCGACCGTGTACTAATTTTTCCAATCAAAAGGTGTTTTTATGATTGATAATTGATTTTCAATAAAACCTTCGTTGTATTGCAAAAACAATTTCTATTGAGCAATACACGATTGTTTTTCAAATCTCTTTTCATCAATCAGTGGACTTAAATTTGCTGGTTCACTCACTCTGTGTTGTCTTCTTTGAGACGTTCCGGTTTGAGAACAGCTAGAGCAGCTGCGAAACCCTATCAAGGAAATTCTTCGGAATTATACCTGATCACAGGCAGTACATGTACTGATCAACGGGGAACCGTGGGCCGTGTACCTCAATTCAACTAAAGTGATCAAAGACACTTTTGTACACTTTATTGCTAACTGTTGTATGCAGGTACGCCCGACGTTTGCAGCTGATCAGAATGAAGCGATCAATCCATAGCCGCATGCTCACACAATACATTCATCTCTTAAGAAATCATGATAAGTGCATCAATGACTCTGATATTTTCACTCCATGCTTCTGCTACACTGCTGCCAATATCATGAATCAACGAAAGCTTCCGCTACTCTGATGAGAAGATTTCATGATCCAGAATGTGAGCATGTCGGTCCGAATGTCACAACATCACATAATACCAACACCACAATGGATTTCTCAGAGATTTTTAGTAGATGATGATCTCAAAAGCTGGCTCAAATTTATTATCACGTGGATCAGTAAAAGACCTCCACCTGGAGTAACCAAACATGTAATGAGAAGAATCAATGACTACGAGCTTCGGAGCAAAGTACTACATCAAGAATGCAAGAACAATTGTTAATGAAATATCTGTTTGTATTCAATGTAATTTTAGTATATGTTTGAGGTGTCCTCCCTTAGGGGGAGATTGTTAGGAATTAGAAATTCCAGGTATTAAAGAGTCGGTCACCTCAAGTATATATAATCGTTAGAAAGCTCGTAGTCATAGTTATTTTAAGTTAAGTAGTTTTTAGTTAAGTAACACCGTGGAGGACGGACGGGTCTTTACCCACTGTATGCCTGATCCACAGCCCGTTGTGTGGCGTTTTATGTAAGACTATAAATACTATCTACCTCCCAAGGTAGAGAGTTGGAGCTCATAATAATATTTTCTTTCTCTCACTATAGTTCCCAACTCTCTTCCTTTCTCTCACTAGAAATTTCTCTCTCTAACATACTTATACGCCTACTTTGATCATGGTTTAGAGTGTTTCTGAAATCCAATATCCTACAAGGTCTGACAGCCAAGATATCAAAATCTTGCCAAAGTCAACCATATCTATGTAAGATTGTGTAAGATATGAAGAGTACAAATTCACACAAAATATCTAATGAAATCATTCAATGATTTCCATGATGCATTACATGATATCATGTGTTGTCTTTCTATTTTTAGAAATATGCAAAATGCATAAGTAATGTTTAGTTTTTAAGAAACTAAAACATTCTAAAAACTACTATCATACATTATGCTTAGACTCATATTGAGATATGATTAGTCACAATGTAAATGCTTAACTGATGAAGATATTATTTGACAAAGCTTGTTTTAATATCTATTAAACTTGACAAGCTTTAAGCTTTTATATAAATTAAATTTACTTTTGTCGTTAACAAAACTTAGGTAAAGATCAAAAATATGAATAATGTTTAATGACGATATTTGTATTAACAATCTCCCCCTTTTTGTTGAGGAAAAAATATATATTTTATTTTTATAAAAGATACAAAGTTTGTGCAAGAGTTATAAAAATATTAGTTTTAGAACTTGAAAAGGAAATGATAATGCAACTGTTTGACTTTTTCAGAAAGTCAAAGTATTCACTAGTTGATGCATGATGTTGACTTTTTTAGAAAGTCAAGTATTATCAATGAGGTATCATGTTTGACTTTTTCACAAAGTCAATGTATGCAGTTTGACTTTTTCAAAAAAGTCAAATGTAAACAAGTTCAAGTTCTATATTTTCTCCCCCTTTTTGTCTCAACAAAAAGAAGAGGCTATGCGGAATGTAATGAGCCCGAGCCATTATCTCCCTCTTGATCAAAGCTCCCCCTAAATTGGGTGCTTAATGGGAAGATACATGGATTGTGAAAATAAAGCTACAAAAAAAAATGTTAGTAATAATGATCATTCACAAGCATCTCCAAACACTATGGAATGGCACCAACAATATAATAAACATCATTTATTAGTTAAAATTTTTCATGAATAAAGATCATGAAAAGAGAACACAAGATGTGTTTTTAGTACAAGAAAATAAAGACAGTCCTAAGAAAAGAAACACTAGAAATGCTAGTCTATGACCATCCTAATGAGATGGTGGATGAGAAAGAGCGTTGAGGCGCTCAAGGATGTGATTGAGGATGAACCTCATTTCCTCTTGAAAGTCATGGAACATAACCCGGGTCCTTTCAACGGTTTGGGCCGTTTGCTCACAAATTGAGCAACCATGCCTAGGAGGATAGTATGTTTGGGAAGGTTGTGGTGGTGGAATGGTAGATGTGTTGGTGGTGTTGGGGATGTTTGGGGTGGTCATGATGGAGGCTAGCAAAGCATTTTGCATTTGCATAGTCTTACTAAGGTGAGAATCCACCATGCCTTTGAATTGGTGGAGGTTGTGGAGTTCCTCTTGAATCTCCTCTCTAGTGGGATTGGCATCCTACATGCACTTCTCAATATCCTCAAGATGATGGGACATTGATGTTGGGAGTGGATGGTCCCCATACAAAGGACCATGAATGTCTTTGTGAATGGGGTGGAAGAGAAGAGGTTTTGGCCCTAGTGGGGCGTTTGGGTCAAAAGATGACCTTGGTGATTCATGAGCTATTCGCTCAATTGTGCCAAAGGATGGCAATGGTGGTGGATGATTTGGCCTAGGAGGCAAGTCATCCAAGTCCTCCAAGAAAGGATTTGGTGAAGTTGGTGGAGTGGAAAATAACTCCATAGGAATGAGAGTTGGAGACCTTGGTGGTGAAGGTGGTGAGGGTGTTTTGGATGTTTGGATGGGTGCCGGTGGAGGTGAAGTTGGTGTTTTTATAGGTGGTGGAGTGGTGATCACAATGTTTGATTGAGTAGGTGTAGCCAAGGTAAGGCTTGTATCATCTCGGATGGGAGATGAGATCGTGAGTGGAGAAGACTCGGATGAGGAGCTAAGGTTAACAAAGCAACAAGGCCTCACACTAATTCTAGCGGTTTTCTTGCAAGTTTTAGGAGAGGATTTTGTCATTTTTGACTTGGGTTTTTCTTTCCTAGATAATGGTAAGAATGAAGAAGGTGTGAGGATGATCATGGTAAAACCTCTCAATTTATAGAAGTGAAAAATTATGGAGAAATGTGTTTGATTTGATGTTAAACCATTGAAGAGATGAGGTTCCTAATGATTTGAAAGTGGGTTGAATGCTAGTCATATCACCCAAGTCAATCCATACAAGAGAGATGGAGTGAAGAAGAAAAGATTTGCAATAAATGTGTTCTAATGAGTGGAATTGCCTAACAATCAGATTACCCACGGATTTGAAGGTAGCAAAAATTTGGTTCCTTCCTTTATGCCAAAGGGCTCTTTGGGTGGATTTTTCAAATTTTTGAATTTTGGTGGGAAATGGATTTCTTATATACCTAAGTATATTATACTAGTTCTAATGAGAGTATAAACTAGTTAAGATTGATTTATAAGTGATGGATGGTAATTTGGAATCACGAAAGAGTCGAAATTCAGAAAATTACCCGGAGGATCCATGGCACCAAAAATGTACACGGCCGGAACCCTAAAAAGGGTGTCGTCTGGTCCGCCTGTACAGGTACGGCGGTACCAAGTCACATAACAGACGGTACCAAATCGTTGGTGCCGTCTGATCCGTGTAGTGCAGAAAAGTAGACAGAGTATGTTTTTAGGTGTCGGGGACTTTTCCGAAACCTGAAATTTTTCTCAAAAGTTGTTACACTAAACATTTCTAGTTAGGAAAAGTAAATAACACATGTATAAACATGGTGGAGCATAGATTTTGAGAAAGACTTTTTGATTTTCACATTATAGTGAAAATGGGTAAAATTTGATAGCATACTTGTGCTATCCCCCTGCATAAGATTGTTACCATACATCAGTTTTAGAAGTTATATTATCATCCTACAAGATAAAAACAACAAAATAGTATCAAACATTAGAGATAATGTATTGTTCCAAACACTCCTTAAAGTACCCTCATTTGTCCAACTTCTTGTAAATCTTGTTCATCATCCTACCAAGGCACTTGAATATTCCCTTAGTTTGTTTGATTCCGCTGATTCATTCTCGATCTCGGGAAAAGACGCATAATACTCATGAGGTGGAAGATGAGAGTTTGGAAGACCATCCTCGAAGCTATTTGATGATGATGATGATGGAGTTGGAGGTTTTTCTCTCTTGTCTTTTGTCTTAGCAACTCGTTCATCACTTAAAGGTACAAAGATATGAGGGATGAGTTCATAGTGAAGGTGCATCCCTTTTGGGGTTGGTGGAATTGGTGCAAAGTTTCTATAGAGACGGGTGAGAAGCATCCCGTATGGAAGAGCAACCAATCCTTGAGTTGGAATGTCAATCATTCTCCTAGCGATGTAGTAGGCTAAATTGAATGGTTGTCGGGTGGACAAGTTGTAGAGCATGTGACAAAGGCAAGCGTTTATGTGATCCCTATTTCCTATGGTGCTAATGACGTTAGCTCTAAGTAGCTCCTCCCATTTCTTAAATTCGGGCTTAAATTCATTTAGCTCCATTCTATATGGATCTCGATTTACCTCTTTTCCTTTTCGGGTAACTCGGGTTGTATCACCCTTTGGGTTAAAAAGGTGTTCACGGATAACATCCTTATTGGCCAAACAGGTTTGGTAGGGAAGAGTGCGATCATTGATTGCATCAAGAACGGTGAGTGACCATTTATCCGAGTAGACACAAGTCCCTCGGTTGGGAATTCCTAGCACTTGAGCAAAGTTGGCTAAGGTGATGGTGTAGTCGTTTTGATTGATTCTAAACCTAAGAAAAAATTCATCATCGTCTTCATCACTAAAGCCGGTCACACTAGCATAGAATTCTAACACAAACCTAGGACAAATTGGTTCATCGATGTCAAGAAGACAATCGAATTAAATGGCGGCTAGTTCTTCACGGAGATTGGTATTTTCAAGGAAGGATGAGTGAATGGTTCTACCCTCATGGAAGTACCTTGATTCTAGACCCCTAAATATTTCTACTTGTTCCTTGGAAAGTCCTTTGGTTTTGTGATGTTTGGGAATATACCCAAGGGTGTCTTTGTGATCATAGAATCTTGCGGCTACCATGGTTATTCCTAAGGACAAGAATTGATATGTTAAAAATGAGAATAAACTTTAACGTTTTGGTTCTAGTGTGTGCCTATATGAAAACAATTTGGAGTTGCGATTATCTCAACTCATTTTATGCACAAAAATGGTTTTAGTGGGGTGTTTGGCAAATACCATGAGATAACCCAAATGCTCCTAATTCAATGTGGCTTCATTTGAATATACCCGGGAATGCAAATTAGTTATGCAATACCTTTAGTATTCAAGAGTATGCAAGTGATGAAAATCTAACGTTTCTATTTGTATTAACAATGAAAAAGAATTGTTTTCCTACAAGTGAGAAGCTTTTCAAAAAAATTTGACATGGAGTGTTTGGTTATTTGAATAAGGCCTTATATTCATTATCTATTGATTAGTGGGAAACATGATTTGTTTATGCAATATGATAATCTAGTACCTAATTTCAATGACTAGTTATGCATTTTGCCAATTGAATTCATATTTGGTATAAAAGCATACATAAAACCCCATGTAATGATTTGTGATAGTTTTGTGCATAAATAAGAATCCTAGACTCAGAATTAAGAGATAAAATGTGGTTAGGATACTTACAATGATGTTATCTTCAGTGATTGGTGAGTGGGAAGATGTCAATAATGAGCTTGGTTTAGTGTTTACACGTTTTGGTAAAGTGGGTTTTGAGGAAGAAGATGTTTTGTAGGTAGCAGTTTTGCTTCTGTAGACACCACGGACCAGACGGTACCAAATTTTTGGTTCCGTCCGTGTTATCGTTTGGTGCCATGGCTACAGTAGCAGATACAAGACAAAATTGTTTTTTTTTGACTATTCTAATGTTTTGGGCTATGTTTATCCTACATGTTTGGTTCCATTAACCCTAAACCAAGTCTAAGAAGATTAAAAGGTTCTCGTTTAAGAGGCTTAGTTAAGATGTCGGCAATGTTGTCTTCGGAGGATACTTTCTCAATTGAGATGTTTCCTTTTTGAACATTGTCGCGAAGAAAGTGATGACGGATTTCAATATGCTTTGTACGGGCATGTTGAACGGGATTCTTGCTGAGATCGATGGCTCCTTTGTTGTCGCAAAGTATCACAATGTCGTTGAGATGAATTTCGTAATCTACGAGAGCTTGCTTCATCCAAAGAGCTTGTTGACATGCTTTTCCGGCTGAGACGTACTCGGCTTCAGTAGTTGAGATGGCTAAGGCCGTTTGCTTCTTTGGAAACCATGAGGTGAGACAATGTCCAACAAAAGTGCATATACCACTTGTACTTTTTCTATCGACATAATCACCGGCATGATCCGAGTCGGCATACACTATGGTTTCTACACCCGTTCCTTTGGGATACCATAATCCTAAACACGTTGTTCCATTAATGTATCTAAAAATCCTTTTTAAGGCTTCTAAGTGTGATGCCTTTGGGTTTTCTTGAAAGCGAGCACATAGACAAACACTAAACATAATGTCGGGTCTACTAGCCGTAAGATAGAGTAGGCTACCAATCATTCCTCTATATTTAGTGTTATCTACGGATTCACCTTCTTCGTCCTTGGTGAGTTTGGTGTCCGAGGACATGGGTGTTTTAGTTGGTTTGGAATCTTCAAGACCAAATTTCTTAAGCATGTCTTTTATATATTTAGATTGGTTAAAAAATATGCCATCTTCTAGTTGTTTAATTTGAAGTCCTAGAAAGAAATTTAACTCACCCATCATACTCATTTCAAACTCGTCGTGCATGATTTTAGAGAAATCATCACATAGCTTTTGACAAGTTGATCCGAATATAATGTCATCAACGTATATTTGAACAATGATAATATGTGATTCCTTTTTCTTGGTAAAAAGAGTATTATCTACTAATCCCATAGTGTATTTTTTATTAATAAGAAAAGTCTTAAGTCGGTCGTACCAAGCTTTTGGTGTTTGCTTAAGACCATACAATGCTTTCTTGAGTTTGAAGACATGATGTGGTTTCTCAAAGTTGGTGAAACCGGGAGGTTGAGCAACATACACTTCTTCGTTAATAAACCCATTAAGAAAAGCACTTTTAACATCCATTTGAAATAATTTAAAGTCATAAGCTCATGCATAGGCAAGTAATATTCTAATAGATTCGAGTCTAGCTACCGGAGCATAAGTTTCATCATAATCAATACCTTCTTGTTGATTATAGCCTTGTGCAAGAAGCCTAGCTTTGTTTCTAGATACTATACCATTTTCATCCATTTTATTTCGAAAAACCCATTTCGTTCCAATTATGGTTTGATCATTAGGTTTTGGAACTAATTTCCAAACATCATTTCTAACGAATTGGTTTAATTCTTCTTGCATGACAATTACCCATGATTCATCTTTTATTGCTTCATTTATGTTTTTCGGTTCTATGGTGGATACAAAACAAAAATAATTACTTTGATTTTGGGCTTGTGACCTTAAGGTTCTTTGATTAAGTTGTCCTATGACCTTTTCTAAAGGATGACTTTTAGATTCTTTGATGTTGACAATCTCCTTATTTAATGGTTCATCTTCATTGTTATTATTATTTATTTCTTGACTTTCTATCATTTGACTTTCAACTAAGTCATCATCTACCAAAGGTGATGTCTTAGAGGGAGGTGGACTTTCGTCGAATGTTATGTTCAACGATTCCTCGACTATCATTGTTTCTTTGTTTAGGACAATATAAGCTTTACTAGTTTGAGAATAGCCAAGAAATACACCTTTATAAGACTTTGAGTCAAACTTGGTGAGATAATCCTTAGTATTAAGAATAAAGCATTTACAACCAAAGACTCTAAAATATCCTAACGTTGGCTTTTTACCTTTATAAAGCTCATATGGTGTTTTGTTTAAGAAAGGACGTATTAAGACTCAAGCATTTTATCCATTCATCAGGTTCCAATCGAACTTTCAAGCATACCTAAGAAGTAAATAACTCAAGCATTTGGTCCCCAATATCTCATGGGTCCGTTTGGGTTAAACATACCATTTATTTGATTCATGTATGGAAATGATGGGAAAGAGTTCCATGACATGTAATCTGGAGTTTGATATAGTCTAGGGAAGTTTTGATTCCAACCATTGTGTTGGTAGTTGGGTTGAATGTTGTGGTTGCTCTTAGGAAAGGGGCGTTTGGCAAAAGGTGCTTTATATCGTTGTTGAGTAGTTTTTGATCTAAATTCATTTTTAGCAAGTCCTACTCTTGATGTAACAGCTGGTTTTAGTTTAACACTATCCTTGGTTTTCTTTGTTACTTTGACAAATTCAGTACGGTCCGTATTACGAACATTCTGTCCTGCTGAAGTACCCATGACACCATTTGTTTCAACGGACGGAACCCTTATTTTGGTTCCATCTGGTCCGTGCTGTACTGCAGCAGTTTTGACAGATTGTTCGTCCTTTTCGGTTGTTTTATTTTGACTCTTTGGAATTAATACTTCATTAAATCCTAGCCCATTCATGTCTCCTGGTGTTTTATGGATTTTAACTATTTCATCGGCAAGAGCGTTGTTTTTGTTAAACCTTTTAAATTTAGAATTATTTTCGATTAAAACATCTTGTGTGAGCTTTAGTTTTTCTATTTCAAGATTAAGCTCTTGACATGATTTACAACCATCGTCATTTGCCTTTCCCTTTTCAAGTCGTTTTGCTTTTTCTTTTAACTCATAAACTTCATTTTCCGAAAATTCATTTTTGGTTTTTCAAAATTTATTTTTAGTTATGATTTTTAGACTTAGCTCACACAATTGATTATATTGTTTTTGCAAAGTGTCATCATCAATAGAAGAGTAAGAAGAGTCGGAAAGTACCTCATTTAACTCATGTGCCATTAGAGCGATCTCTTCCTTGCTTGATTCTTCATCGTCTTCACTATCACTCCAAGCACCACTTACAAAAGCTCGTTGAGTTTTCCTTTTAGGTGGCTTGGGACATTCTCCTATGAGATGATTTGCATCACCACATATAAAACACTTTCTTTCACCTTTACCCTTTTTGTCATCCCGATCTTTTCGGAATGGCTTCTTTTCTTCTCGAGGTTGTCTTATGAACTTTCCTCTTCTTCTAAAGAACTTCTTAAAATCTCTAACGGCCATGGCATATTCCTCATCTTCACTACCGCAGCAAGATTCGTCATCATCACTTGATTCCGCTTTTGCTTTTAGAGCAACGGATTTGATTTTCTCCCTTCTTCCTTTGATGATCTCCAAATCTTTCTCCATCACCATTTCGTGTACTTTGAGGTTACCGATTAGCTCGTCTAGTGACATTTTTGAGAGATCTTTTGATTCTTCAATAGCGGTCACTTTAGCTCTCCATTTGGGATGGAGTGCTCTAAGAAATTTCCTGACAAAGTTCTTACTACGAAAAGATTCATCAAGTACTTTAAGTGATGTAATAATAGTATTAAAGCGAGCAAAGCCACAATCAATGGTTTCATCTTCAGGGATAACAAATTGTTCATATTGTTGAACAAGAAGATCAATTTTGTTATCCTTGACTTGTGAATTACCTTGATGTGTAACAATCAAAGATTCCCAAATATCTTTGGCGGTTTCACACATAAAAATTCTTTCATATTCTTTTCTAGGTAAAGCATTGTAAATCATCATTTTAGCTTCATTATTTTTAGCAACTAATTTCTTTTGCTCATCAACAGAAATGTCCTGTGTTGTAGAACTAAAATCCCCTTTAACAATAAAAAACCAAAGATCTATATCTTTTGACTTTACATATGTTTCAAAACGGTTTTTCCAATAGATAAATCCATTGGTTTCAAAGAGTGGTGGTCTTTGCATAGATTACCCTTCTTTAAAGTTTTCAGAATCCATGGATCGTTTCAAGTTTAAAAAATACAAATTATTTTAGAAATTCTTGAGCAACGAGGCTCTGGTACCAATTGTAGAAAACTAGAAGGGGGTTGAATAGTTTACCAATTAAAAACTTTGTTTTAAAACTTATTGAAAAGATCAATTGATATTGATCTTAGATATGTTAATGAAATATGCAAGCAATATGTAAAGAGTAAATAAGGAAAGAAATGATCAAACCACAACAAGTTGTTTATAGTGGTTCGGTCTACAAGGACTCTTTTTCCTTGCCCTACTCCACTCCCCGAGTCTCACACTCGAGAGTTTAACTTCACTAGTCAACAAGCTCGTTTCACCGGTGGAGAAAACCTTTACACTTCGCTTACACTATTTCCGACACTAAGCTAGATGTCGAGTTCTTTCCAAGGGTACAACGACTCCCACACACAATGTATTTTGAGGACTAAAATACTAACCACTCACACTCACAAGATTATGATGGTTTAATACAACAATGAAGTATGAATCAACACTAGATCATAAAACACTAAATAAACAAGACTTCCAACTTCTCGTTTGAAGCTTGAATGTGACTTGATCTTCTTTGCTACAAAAGAGATCACTAATATGATATGAAACTGAGTTAGAAGGTTAGAGAGAAGATATGTATGAGAGCATGATAGAAAGGGATGAAAAACTACTTGGTTTGGCATTGCTATTTATAGCCAAAATGGACAGGAGCGTCCACGGACCACGGAACCCTTAAAAGGGTTCCGCCCGTGTACCATTTTGGTACCGCCAGGTCTGACAGCCAAGATATCAAAATCTTGCCAAAGTCAACCATATCTATGTAAGATTGTGTAAGATATTAAGAGTACAAATCCACACAAAATATCTAATGAAATCTTTCAATGATTTCCATGATGCATTACATGATGTCATGTGTTGTCTTTCTATTTTTAGAAATATGCAAAATGCATAAGTAATGTTTAGTTTTTAAGAAACTAAAACATTCTAAAAACTACTATCATACATTATGCTTAGACTCATATTGAGATATGATTAGTCATAATATAAATGCTTAAATGATGAAGATATTATTTGACAAAGCTTGTTTTAATATCTATTAAACTTGACAAGCTTTAAGCTTTTATATAAATTAAATTTACTTTTGTCGTTAACAAAACTTTGGTAAAGATCAAAAATATGAATAACGTTTAATGACGATATTTGTATTAACAGCTTGTTTTTCCGTTTTTCTTAATTTTAGTGGTTTTAAGAAAGGATTTTAAGATCGGGATCGTACCTAGGATCGTTTTCGTCTTTGCAAAATCGTGATCGTAAGATTGGATCGAGATCATAAGATCCTACTATAGTGTCATTTTCTTAATAGGTGTTGTAAAATCATGCAAATCTACATTTTATTATATATCATATATTATGAAAATGTATGTCACAATTATGATTATCAAGTATTTTAAATAATTAGCCTCCTGTTTTTCATATTCTAGAAAACTTAATACACAAATTTGTAGATTTTTAGCTTGTGGTTCGAGAAAAGTAAGATCGGATCGATCAAGATCTTAAGATCCTATGATCAAGATCAGGATCCTTTTAAGATCCTATCTCGCAAAGATCCTACGTAGGATCAGGATCGTTTTTACTTTATAGTGTAGTAAAATCATAAGATCATAATATCAAGATCGAGATCTTAACAACCATGGTCTTAAGGATAAGATATGTCTAACGCTTTTTGGTTAGGACTAAAAGTGTTCGTTAATGACTGAATTAAACTATTAAGTAACCATTCATGAAAGTTTCTTACTTTGTTGTGTGATTAGAGGGTAAACACGGTGGAGTATTTCATATTCCATGATAAAAGAAAAACGTTTACTTGTGGCAATTAAATGAAATTTAACCACTTCTTTTACTAGAATATGGTTCTGAATTGGTAGTTGGGGTAAATTAAAAACTTGATGGTTTGAAAGTGTTGTACAAACATGAAAACTTCATGTTCTATGAAGTTGGGACCAATTCAATATACATGATTAGATTTTGCCAAAAGAATACATTCGAGAGCTTTTGGGTGTAATTTATTTTTCATTTTTTATTCTTATTATTATTATTATTATTATTATTATTATTATTATTATTATTATTATTATTATTATTATTATTATTATTATTATTATTATTATTATTATTATTTTAAAGGGGTTTACCCCGGTAAATTTTTTTTTTGAAAGTGTAATTTTGTTAATTGTATAATTGTATATGTGATTGGAGTCTATATTTTGTAAGCTTGTTTGACAATAATAACGAGTAAAATACCCGTGTGTTGCCCGGATATACCGATATAATAACATAGACATATGACATATCTATATGTATATTAATAAACGTGCATTAAGTGTATACTAATGTGACATATTTTAAAAGATATACTATAATAAGGATTAAGAATCGTGCATTAACAATACAATACCCGTGCATTGCTCCGAAGTATCAATATCATAACATATAAAACAATCTATATATGATATCTTTGATATGCTATCATTATGCTTGGTCTAAGATAGCTAGCTAAGTAAATGAGGATCGAGTTTAAATCACAAGACTATTCCTAATACTACACTAATATTAATCATTCAATTAATCTACCAAAAATATACATTACATTAATACATAATGTGACAACTCGTAATTTCAGGTCATTTTACAAACATTGAAAATTTCATTATTCATCTCGGGAATTTACTATTCACCGGTTACTATTCAAAATTTTACTATTCATCATTTTCGGAGTCAAAGTAATATTCTGAGAACGTATTTCAAAATTTTACTATTCACGAAACACTATTCATTCCCGGAGAAAATCACTATTCACGAGTCACTAATCATCATTTTTCGTAAACTAGGTTTACGAGTATCAAATACGCTTAACCTGGAGGGTTAAGCTGCGTATTCATATAATATCATCAAGGACATTTCATATAGACTAGATTTAGTCTACATATCATTAGTAACATCATTTCATATCAATATTATGCATGGATTTGCATTTTTCATTAAACGTTTATTTTCCTATTAAATAAACGCTATCGCGTAAACATTTATTTTGAATATTGATCCGACACTTCCAAAAATAATCCTAATATATTTTTATACTCATTTTAAGACCATAAAAAATTATATTACTAGTTTACCCGATGTTTTCAATTTATTTTGTATATAAATTGTTATATATATATATTTACGACGGTTTTCGTAAATTCAACACGATAAATATTTATTTACTCAATTCTTGTAAGAAATGTATTTTTATAATTTTTATGACTTCAATATGTTTTATTTTGATCCGTTAAAATTTATTTTTAGCTAACGCTACCCTAAATGCTTAAATAAATACACAAGTTACTAATATTTCTTAACAAATTACACTTCTATTTATACCCACAATTACTCAACTAAATTAAATCACATATGGTCTTTTTTTTTCTTGAGGGTGTCGACCAAACCATATGACTCACACTTAAATTGCAAAATATCTAATAACTTATATTCATTTTATACTAAAAACTTCACATAATATCTTTCATTTTCACAAAGTGTTAAAGACAAAACTCATCTCTTTTCTTCATATGACCGACCACCATAGAAGCTCCAAGAAGAAACCATAAAAATTTTGCTAGTCAAGTTTTATACACTCTAGTTACACTCTTGATTAATGTTGTGAAATAAAAACCTTGGGTGTTTAGGATAAATCATTTGTTCATAAAACCTCATCAAGTAACTAGTAAGCATCTCATATTCATTTTCATATTTCATATTTATTTTATATTCATTTCATCATATTTGAGTAAAACATGCAAGTCATAATGATATTGATACCACTTTTTCATTGTTTTAAAGAGTTATATATATATATATATATATATGTCATCCTATAATTACTCCTTGTAATATATCACTCTTGGTGATGTCTAAGAACCCATGACACCCTAAGAAGTTGTATGGTAGGATTAGAATAGTTTCGGAGTTGTTTTGAATTGGTTAGAATAGGTTTGGCGCGAGAAAAACTCATTTCCACAAGTTTTCTAAAGGGTCTGTCCATATTTTTGAAATCTGGAAATCTAGACAGTAGATAAAAAATTTTGGCCTAGATATTTAGAAAATAAACTTTAAAACGAAAAAGTGGCCGCTTGAACGGATTAAAACGGAGCTATAACGAAGAAGTTATGAATTTTTCAAGTTTGACGACGAAAACTATAAAATTCTGAAATTTCAGCATACTACTTCCACTTTGTACGAGTCAAAAATGAGTCTTAAGCGTTATAAATTGTGTCGACTTATCAAAAATATATTAGTATACTTTAATACGAAGCTAAGGACATATAAAACGTAGAAAACGGATTTGTAACGATAAAATTACACGCGTTTGCACAAAGTTGCCGTAACTATATTATATAAGAAAAACTAATATATTTCAATTAGACAAATATTACGGCCACGAAGGACCATGTTGAGGGTCGTTTTTAACATGGATGTAGTACGTTTTATAACATGATGTCTTCTAATAAAAGTAAGTTCGCCTAGCATATTTTCCAAAATGTCCAACCGTTCGTCAAGCGGAGCTGTAATGAATAAAATACGGTCACTTAAACTTTGCCGAAAACCATCCTTAAACAATATTTTTGGACGCAAGTACCATACTCAACTTATATTTTTCTCCATGATCGAGACCTCTAGGATGAAAACTTAAATGCTAAAACTTTTAGATAATGATACAAAATTCCCAAAACCGTTGAGTTTGTTTCCTAACACTCGACGTGCACCATTTTACGACTAGCTTTTCGAGGCCGTTTATTCAATTTCATGAAATTGTCAAATGACATTATTTTACGACGAAAGTTATAATTTCATAATAAATCATTAAATGACTATCGTAGGATATTATTTCAACGTAAATACTTGTAAAGTATTTTATAAACATGACGAGATGTCATAAACATATATTTCGACGATAAATTCTATTTTCAAAAACGTCCAAGTGGTATGGATTTCATATGAGTTTGCATGCACGACATTGTTTCATGATTTACATTAGAACATATCATTCATAATAGGTCACGGTCAGAGGTTGCGCCTCATTTCAGTATTGCCATTATATCATCATAATCATTGCAACAGGTGAGTTTTCATAGCCCCGATTTATTCAAGTTTATACATTATTTCAAACCTGCGGGGGAGAATACATTGCACATCATTTTATTACGATACCAAGTATATTCAAATTCATTACATTGCTTAAGTTACCTCATTGCCAGTTAAATGTCCCCATTTCATAAGCATGAACCGTTAATTTCATAGAAGCGAGGGTGAGTGGATAGATCTATCGAGGGTGACACCTCCATCCGGGTTGTTGGATTCCAACCGGACGGATGCATTTCATTTCATAATCATTATTTGAGTTGTTTGGCAAAACACTCTGTTGGAGCGAACATCAGTCAAGCTTCGGTGTCATGTGCTTAAGCAATTGTACCATTTTTGTGACATATTTGTCATACATAATTTATACTTGTGGTAGTCGTATTAAACATTTTCAACAACTCTATGAACTCACTCAACCTTTGTGTTGACACTTTTAGCAATGTATTTTCAGGTAACTAAGGCATTCACTTCATGGCATGCATGTGGACATATCATAGAGTCGCGGTGACGACGCTTCTTACATGGGATTTATACACTTTAAAAACATCGTTTGACTTATACCAAACTTATTTTCCTCACATGTTGATTTTCATTTGGGACCTATCTTTGTAACTCTGAATGTTTTTAATATATCAAACGATGTTCTTTTCAAACGACACTTTAGGTCGTTCAATATAACTGTGATTGTGATGCTATGACAGTCATCCCCCAGGAATTCTATTCCGCTGCAAAACAGGTAATTTGGGGGTGTGACAGATTGGCATCAGAGCTTCAGTTATAGAGAACTAGGTTGCATCATTGACCCTAGACTATAACTACATCATCATAGCATCTCATCATTTCATCATAAGTGCATAGTCACTATACATGCGGTTTTATACGCACATTTTACGATTTATTTACTTTCATTTCAAAATCGATTGTCACATAGATGCCTTCAAATACCCATCCCATCATACTCACATCATACTTAGACATGGAGAATGCCCTGTCATTCCCTATCACAATTTTTAACATCAGTTGACTCAACACCGATAACATCAGATGATGAGACTGAACCCTTTTAGGAAGACGAAGTTGCACCTACACCATCACGACCACCATTGATTCACTGTAGGATCAGGACAGTTTTTATCATTCTGTTGGGACAGATCATACCATTTGGTAGAACTTATAGGCTTAGTCCTAATGAACCTATTTTCTTAACTCACCACAAGGATTTCCATTATCATCATTGCCATCATTTTCATCATCATTGTCATCTAAAGTACCATCCGTGCCATCACATCTCATAGACACTACTCATACATCTGACTTGCAGCTTGGGAAGCATGCATGATTTAACACACCATTACCATCTATCACTAAGACTATATGCACTACACCATCTCATAGGTTTGAGGACTATGAGAGTTCTAGGGCTATTGCTGCTAGACCATCTACTATTCCTACACTTGAAACACTATTTGACCATCAATAGGAACAGATAATAGGTACCTTTCTATCTAATGTAATTTTTATTCCTTATTAACTCCACGATAATCACAACCATCCAACAAATCTTATTTCATGATATTTTGTTATCACTTTATGAAATTATTTCACTTAATTTTATTTCGAGCTATTTTACACCATCTTAGAAACGTTGTTTCATAAAGTTTTAAAACAAGTTGTTTTCTTACCACCCTATCAATTGGTTTTCAGTCATTTTATCAACTATTTAATACCATCATGCGAAACGATTTTCATGTTACTCTGAAAAAATTTTGAGCCATTATCTTACAAAACAAAACGTTGAGTACCATCTAAAACTTCGGAGGAACATAATACCATTTCAACAAAACCAAACATCACATCATTTGTCCTCGATTATACATAGCCTGATCACCTATGTATAATTCAGGAAGAATTATGTCATGAAAGTAACACGCATCATTCAAATCTCTTAAAACAATCTTCACTCAAAAGCAAAGCTTTGTAACCAGATATATTGTTCATAAACATTTCTTTTTGTTAACACTCTATAGAAGCCTACGTCATTCATCCCTCACTCAACCGATAAGTTAGAATTTGACGAGTGACCTTTTTAGGAAAGGCTTCCTATACCATCTATGAGGAGGATTCCTCGATACAAGAAAACAATGGAAGGATTTCAGAATTTCCAACAAGGACTAGAAGTATGTAGTAAGACGTTTCAAAACCCAACAAAAATCTTAAGACATCACGAGACATTCCGAACCAATATCTTTGGACTAGAAGCCAAAATATATCATTTCAAAAGCATCAGTTGGACCGAGTTACAACATTTAGTACGAAGCGAATACACACTAAGCAACACTATATGGATAAACCAAGTCTTCTAACTGATACTGCAGAACATTCCAATAAACATGGCCTCAACAATATGTGAACTTCCATACAATGAGTTTCCCTTAAAGGAAAATTTGGTTAAGTTAAGGTTATCGATATAAACTTCCCCTAAGGCATTGTGTTCTATAGAAATTCCAAGTAACCTCACTTCTATATCAAGAGATGCAACATGTTTGAACATATCGGACAATCAATGACACTCCATCTACAAGTGAAATTAGAACAAACATTCTTCGACATAGTATGAGCTGATATCTATTTTCTTGCTAGCATGATAACAATATAAGTGATGAAATATTTTAGAAGCACTCGATATCGGGACAAATCTTGAAAATCAATCACTACACCACATCACTTAAATATTTAAGGTTTTGTGACTTGACAACATATAGCATGGAAACACTTCGATAATCAAACAATAAACATTTTAGTCATGGAGACTAAGTACCTTAGGCAAGGAAGACGTAAGTCATGACATTCGCTAGAACTAGAAACGCGAGGAATCACAACTGTTACCCATAATCTATTCTTTTCAATAATGCCCTTTTCGACAGACTTAACATTTTGAAATTTGGCATGAGTCACGTGGTATCAATTCCAGTTGTACCTATTATAAGCTATTCGATTCACCTTAGACTTCTCATAATCATTTCACTCTTCTCATGGAATCTATTAGGACATGAGTACCGCCTGTTATCCTCAGCTCAATGGTTAGAGCGAGAGAACAATTCCAACATTAGAAGATATGCTCAAGGCATATGTGATTTTCTAGAAATGATTAGGAAAATCATACTTCATCGAACAAGTTGCTTTACAACAATAATTATTACATGAATATATTGACGACACCATTTGAGGCACTCTATGGTTGAGGTGTCAATCATTTATTCACGGGCCAAAAATCAGGAAATTCCAATTCACTAGTCCATAACTATTTCATGAAACAACAAAGTAAACATACAAATCAAGAATCTGTTACAAGTAACAACACATAGCTAGATAAGCTACGTCGTTATATGACGCAAAACATTGGAAGTATATTCCATAAGTCGCAAACCATTAGAATTTCAAGTTGGCAACAAATTTATGTTCAAAGTCTCGTCTTGGAAAGGCGTGGTACGATTCAGAAAAACATTGGACGACCCAATGCGACTCAAATACCCTCATCTTTTCACAAGTAACAATGTAGAACCTAACATGGACTGAATTCAGGGACTGAATTCCTTTTTGGATGGGCGAATGTGACAACTCGTAATTTCAGGTCATTTTACAAACATTGAAAATTTCACTATTCATCTCGGGAATTTACTATTCACCAGTTACTATTCAAAATTTTAATATTCATTATTTTCGGAGTCAAAGTAATATTCTGAGAACGTATTTCAAAATTTTACTATTCACGAAACACTATTCATTCCAGAAGAAAATCACTATTTACGAGTCACTAATTATCATTTTTCATAAACTAGGTTTACGAGTATCAAATACGCGTAACCTGGAGGGTTAAGCTGCGTATTCATATAATATCATCAAGGACATTTCATATAGACTAGATTTAGTCTACACATCATTAGTAACATCATTTCATATCAATATTATGCATGGATTTGCATTTTTCATTAAACGTTTATTTTCCTATTAAATAAACGCTATCGCGTAAACATTTATTTTGAATATTGATCCGACACTTCCAAAAATAATCCTAATATATTTTTATACTCATTTTAAGACCATAAAAAAATATATTACTAGTTTACCCGATGTTTTCAATTTATTTTGTATATAAATTGTTATATATATATATATATATAGGGAAGGGTTCTTTTCAGAACCAAAAAACGTCGAAAACTGCGAGAACCACCATAAACCAATCAGATTTTTTTGGATACTTATTTTTATTATTTAATTCAAAATGGTATAATTTTAAAATTATATTTTTATTTTCTTTTTGATTTTTTTAGTATAAAACGTTTTTTAGTTGCTAAATTTTAGGAATTTAATTTATTAGTATTAATTTACATTCGTTTTTATTAAATAATTATTTAAAATTCAAAAAGCACTTTTTTACTATATAAAACTGGCTATTAAAAGAATAAAGTATTGCATCTATGCATTCATAAAAGCACCAAATTGTCCACTTGTGCACATGTATATTCACAAGACTCGTTATCGTATAATAAGCAACGACATTGGATATATATACATCCTGTTTTTTGAATTTGAACAAGTTATGGAATTGAGATTAAAAAATACATAAAAAGTAAAACAGATTAAGCTAATATTCTACATGCACATGTATACTGATAATTTCAATACTTGCATGTTACATTGTTTCTAATAACAAATACATAATTGAAAAGAATGTTGATAAAATCCGAAGATGCACTCGTGCACAATTTATTTTTTTCACTATGCACATGTATTTAACGTCTAAATACAGTATTTATTTGTCAGTGTGCACATGTATTCAACATCCAAATAAAGAACATGCAGGTCATTTGCAGTTGTGCACTTCTTGTCGCCATCGTCCTTTTTAGTGTAACGGTACCATCATTTTGTTCATCCTAGTTCTCTTCACCTGATAATAGAAGAAAACAACGAAAAATATATATAAGAATGTTTAGTGACCACTGCCCATCTTAAACAATAGAAAATCACAAAACACAACATCACACAACATCACAAGATCATATTCTTGACTTATTTGAGAAATGAGTATAAACTTAAAACACAAAACACAAGTGCACCCTTAAATCAAAACTAAACACAAAACATCCTTATATCAGAATTAAAAACATATATGCACTTTCAATACATTTAAACTCCGAAACTATAAAACACATATGCACAGAAGGCATCAAATTTACCAGAATCTGTAAAAACATATATGCACACTCCTTTTATTGATTTAGTATCATCCATAAAATATATGTGCATTTCAAGAACTATACTTTTTTGTAAAAGGAAAAGAAACACACTTTATAGCCATTAGATTATCTATCTTTTAATCTCAGCCGTTATAATCACTAATTAGTGACATACCATGATTTTGAATATCTAAAGAAGGTAAACTACATTCCTATTATATTAGGTTTAGTTTGAACAATTAAGTATGTGACCAATTAAGATGGCATTTCTTTTCTTTCTTTTTTTTTTCTTTTTTTTTTTGGTTCAACAAATTTTTAACCACAATACCATGCATATAATTGCAGGCAATCCACTCAAAATCCTACGCTCTTTGTATTCGGTGAAGTTATCCATCAAGTTAAATATTTTTAAAATGTTGACACACTATCATTAGCTATTTTCATCTATTTTTATCTTTAACATTGGTTATAATAAACTCAGTTTATCATTCATTAATATCCCTCTTCATTCTTGCAGTGCACCTTCAAAATATGACGGGTCGACTAGTCACATAGAATGATGTGACAAATCAAATTCCGCAACTTATAGGGTACAAATATAGCTAACTAAAAATAGTATATAGGTTAACTCAATTTATGATTATGTGTCACACCCCCAAATTACCTGTTTTGCAGCGGAATAGAATTCCTGGGGGATGACTGTCATAGCATCAGAATCACAGTTATATTGAACGACCTAAAGTGTCGTTTGAAAAGAACATCGTTTGATATATTAAAAACATTCAGAGTTACAAAGATAGGTTCCAAATGAAAATCAACATGTTCGGAAAATAAGTTTGGTACAAGTCAAACGATGTTTTTAAAGTGTATAAATCCCATGTAAGACGCGTCGTCACCGCGACTCTATGATATGTCCACATGCATGCCATGAAGTGAATGCCTTAGTTACCTGAAAATACATTGCTAAAAGTGTCAACACAAAGGTTGAGTGAGTTCATAGAGTTGTTGAAAATGTTTAATACGACTACCACAAGTATAAATTATGTATGACAAATATGTCACAAAAATGGTACAATTGCTTAAGCACATGACACCGAAGCTTGACAGATGTTCGCCCCAACAGAGTGTTTTGCCAAACAACTCAAATAATGATTATGAAATGAAATGCATCCGTCCGGTTGGAATCCAACAACCCGGATGGAGGTGTCACCCTCGATAGATCTATCCACTCACCCTCGCTTCTATGAAATTAACGGTTCATGCTTATGAAATGGGGACATTTAACTGGCAATGAGGTAACTTAAGCAATGTAATGAATTTGAATATACTTGGTATCGTAATAAAATGATGTGCAATGTATTCTCCCCCGTAGGTTTGAAATAATGTATAAACTTGAATAAATCGGGGCTATGAAAACTCACCTGTTGCAATGATTATGATGATATAATGGCAATACTGAAACGAGGCGCAACCTCTGACCATGACCTATTATGAATGATATGTTCTAATGTAAATCATGAAACAATGTCGTGCATGCAAACTCATATGAAATCCATACCACTTGGACGTTTTTGAAAATAGAATTTATCGTCGAAATATATGTTTATGACATCTCGTCATGTTTATAAAATACTTTACAAGTATTTACGTTGAAATAATATCCTACGATAGTCATTTAATGATTTATTATAAATTATAACTTTTCGTCGTAAAATAATGTCATTTGACAATTTCATGAAAGTGAATAAACGGCCTCGAAAAGCTAGTCGTAAAATGGTGCACGTCGAGTGTTAGGAAACAAACTCATCGGTTTTGGGAAGTTTGTATCATTATCTCAAAGTTTTAGCATTTAAGTTTTCATCCTAGAGGTCTCGATCATGGAGAAAAATATAAGTTAAGTATGGTACTTGCGTCCAAAAATATTGTTTAAGGATGGTTTTCGGCAAAGTTTAAGTGACCGTATTTTATTCATTACAACTCCGCTTGACGAACGGTTGGACATTTTGGAAAATATGCTAGGCGAACTTACTTTTACTAGAAGACATCATGTTATAAAAAGTAATACATCTATGTTAAAAACGACCCTCAACATGGTCCTTCGTGGCCGTAATATTTGTCTAATAGAAATATATTAGTTTTTTTTATATAATATAGTTACGGCAACTTTGTGCAAACGCGTGTAATTTAATCGTTACAAATCCGTTTTCTACGTTTTATATGTCCTTAGCTTCGTATTAAAGTATACTAATATATTTTTGATAAGTCATTTTTGACTCGTACAAAGTGGAAGTAGTATGCTGAAATTTCAGAATTTTATAGCTTTCGTCGTCAAACTTGAAAAATTCATAACTTCTTCGTTATAGCTCCGTTTTAATCCGTTCAAGCGGCAACGTTTTCGTTTTAAAGTGTATTTTCTAAATATCTAGGCCAAAAATTTTTATCTACTGTCGAGATTTCCAGATTTCAAAAATATGGACAGACCCTTTAGAAAACTTGTCGAAATGAGTTTTTCTCGCGCCAAACCTATTCTAACCAATTCAAAACAACTCCGAAGCTATTCTAATCCTACCATACACCTTCTTAGGGTGTCATGGGTTCCTAGACATCACCAAGAGTGATATATTACAATGAGTAATTAGAGGATGACATATATATATATAACTCTTTAAAACAACGAAAAAGTGGTATCAATATCATTATGACTTGCATGTTTTACTCAAATATGATGAAATGAATATAAAATAAATATGAAATATGAAAATGAATATGAGATGCTTACTAGTTACTTGATGAGGTTTTATGAACAAAGGATTTATCCTAAACACCCAAGGTTTTTATTTCACAACCTTAATCAAGAGTGTAACTAGAGTGTGTAAAACTTGACTAGCAAAATTTTTATGGTTTCCTCTTGGAGCTTCTATGGTGGCCGGTCATATGGAGAAAAGAGAAAGAGATGAGTTTTGTCTTTAACACTTTGTGAAAATGAAAGATATTATGTGAAGTTTTTAGTATAAAATGAATATAAGTTATTAGATATTTTGCAATTTAAGTGTGAGTCATATGGTTTGGTCGACACCCTCAAGAAAAAAAAAAGGCCATATGTGATTTAATTTAGTTAAGTAATTGTGGGTATAAATAGAAGTGTAATTTGTTAAGAAATATTAGTAACTTGTGTATTTATTTAAGCATTTAGGGTAGCGTTAGCTAAAAATAAATTTTACAGATAAAAATAAAACATATTGAAGTCATAAAAATTATAAAAATACATTTCTTACAAGAATTGAGTAAATAAATATTTATCGTATTGAATTTACGAAAACCGTCGTAAATATATATATATATATATATATATATATATATATATATATATAGGGTGAGGTTATTTTCAGAACCAAATAAAATGCGAGAACTGCGAGAACCAACATCAGTCAATCAGATTTTTTTGAATATTTATTTTTATTATTTAATTCAAAAAGGTATAATAGTAAAAACCATTTTCAAATTATTTTTGTATATTAAATCCCATTTTTTAAAAAAATCCCATAATTTTCGGATCTAACATAATGCTTTTTTTTTTTTTTTTTTTTTTTTTTTTTTTTTTTTTTTTTTGTTCGCATGAAAATTTTTAAAATTCAGATGCATATGTGTTTTTTTTTAAATGTAAATTTACATGTGTTAACTGTGTACAATTGGTATATACTTTAAACAATTTTGCTTGTAAAGATAATTTGGTCATATGTTTCTATTGTGTATAATTCTGTAAAATTCAAAATTTAAATCAATGAATATAAACATCCTTCAAAGTATGAAATAGAATTCAAATACAACAAATTAAAAAAAATCTACTATTTATTGATTATACGTGTGTGTATTAACAATATTTAACACAATTGGATTTTGCACTTGTGTCTTTACATCATTATCATGATCAACTTTTCTTTAAATAATATGTACTTGTTGAAGACACATATGCACTCTTTATATTGGTGATGGCCCACCTTTATCAAACATGTCCAAAACCTGAAATTACAAGCAACTGTTATTTTAAAAAAATAAACAATTAGCAAACACATGTGCACAACCTATATGAATAATTTAAAACATATATACATACCCCATCTTTGGTTTAAATGAATCTTAAAACACATATGCACAACCCTTTATTAACTTTTAAGCAGCTATAAAACACATATGCAAACCCTCTTTCATTGATTTTTTACGGATTTTTACTAGACATTAAACACAAATACACTCTAACCTTAAAACACATATGCCCAACCCTTTATTAACTTTTAAGCAGCTATAAAACACATATGCAAACCCTCTTTCATTGATTTTTTACGAATTTTTACTAGACATAAAACACAAATACACTCTAACCTTAAAACACATATGCACATAATTCGACTGATTTTATATCAACCACAAAACACAAGTGCATCCTTAAATTAGAACTAGCAAACACATATGCACAAAATAAAAATATATGCACTTTTAATACATTCAACTAAAAACTGTAAAAAAACACACATGCACTTTCAACATAGAGTACACATAATCGTTTGCACTCGATTGCCTATTAACATGTGTCGAGTAAGAACGAGGTAAAACATCTTTCATTCACTTTTTATAGGCCATAAGACACATATGCATACCCTTTCATTCACTTTTTATAGGCCATAAAACACATAGGCACACCATTTCATTCACTTTTTATAGGCTACAGAACACATATGCAAACCTTTTCATTGATTTTTTTACCAGCAATAAAATGCACATGCACTCTAACCTTAAAACACATATGCACATAATTCAATTATTTTATAATAACGAAAAAAAACACAACAAAATGGAAAATACACTCTAACATACAAGAAGTATAACATCCTAAAAAATCCATGCGCCATCAAAGTAATACGTAATTATTAATCTTAAAAGTACAACACTTTCAATAAGTGTACAACACCTTCAAATCTGAAAAATCATAACTTAACAAAGGCATTTTTTTTTCAGAGAAATGCAACAATTTATTAAACACACAAAACCAAATTACAAAATAAAGGCATCTCACATCCTTAACAAGTAAATTAAAGACGCCGAATAGCCATCAAGAATTCAAGACTTGTCATCATATTATGAAGAAATATAAAACATTGCTTATCTTCTACCACATAATATTAGTTGTATCTAATGTAATCTAATAATTGGTAAACCTTATCCCATATCCATTGATCCCTATAAATAACTTATCATGACCTGATGGTGTATTGTACAATTTTGACGTTGTTTATACAGCTTGTCTTGTCTAGCTAGTAGAACATATATTTAGAACTTTTATAAGCTTCGAGTCACCCAAGAGACCGAAACAAAACCTGCACCCAAAGTGCACAAGCATACGAACCAAACAATACCCACTAGATCTAAAACCAATGATCTCATTTTCCTATGACCTCACATCTAGAAACTCACCATCCTAATAAAGGACATGACCCACCATATAAATGACAATCAATTAAACAATGGAACATGCCATCCAGTAGGACATCAAGTGATCAACAAACACTAAAACTATGACAGTTACTATATTGTCCCAAACTGGACTTACTTGATGGAAATAAAAAAAAAAAAAAAAAAAACAACTTTTATAGTTTTTACCTCAAATCAACAAAACGTAATCTGAAATTTATAAAAAAAATAAACCGCTTGAAAATCAATATACCTGAATCTTGACGACACTTGTTTTGTTTGCATTATTACATAAGTTCAATGTGATAAGAACCAAAGCAACCACAGCTAAGGCGGCATGACCATTGACTTCTTCTACTTCGGGGTTGCATGACTGACTCCTAGTTCTTCTGGAAGATGAATATGATCTCCCACCCATTGGCCCACCAGACATAGCCAAGGCGACATAACCATGGCGATGATGACACAAAAATAAAAAACCAAATAAAACAAAAGTTAATAATGACTGGTTTTTGGAATGCCTCGATAGCATTTTTTAATGATCTCCAGATGACTTCAGTGTGAAGAGTAGCAAATGTCTTTTCCAAATAACTTATACCCCTCACCAATAATAACCATCATCGTTTGAGAGAGAAACTAGATCTGAGATGAATTTTGTGTGAGAAGGAGATGGTGGCGGTGGTTTTGTTTGGGAGAGAAACTGATTTTTTTTAAACCTAATTGTCATATGGGAATATGTATTTAGTGGGGTGGTTTTAAGGTGATATTCCAATAATGCCCCTTTAACACTTATAAAATTAAACATAAATTTCTAATTATTTACCTTTATGCCACACTCATTTATATCCATTGATCAAAAAGCTGATGGTTTAGATTGGTTCTTGCAGTTCTCGCAATTTATTTAGTTCTGAAAATAACCTTACACTATATGTGTATATATATATATATATATATATATATATATATATATATATATATATATATATATATATATATATATATATATATATATATATATATAGTTATTGTTATTCATTTGTTGTAAAGTGCGATGTTATAAGCACTATTGTTATGAGCTTAATATAGATTTAGCATCGAGGAGGCCACCTCGGTCACAGTTGAATAATGAAGTTGGAAGTGTGCCCAACATGACGTCCTCTAATGGCACATCTACCTGGTAATATCATGATCCGGTTTCTTAACTTCGAAACTTGAACTTTGGGTGAACGGTAAGTGGTGATGACTTAGTTATAGATTTAGACTATCTGCTTTATTTTATTTTACACCCATTTTATCCCATGTCTTATCCTACCCTTAGTCATGAAGCGTGTCTAGGTGATGCAACGAGCAATCTTTGGTGTCTTGGACATGGATTTGGTCATGTATCATTGATTTTGTCCACTTCGCCACGACATGTTAGTAATGACAAATCACCCTTAACCTTTTTCGTGTCTACCCATATTGCCTTCGAGAATTGTTTTGTCCTTAACTCTAGTGGTGAAGATTTGTGTAACTGTCAAGCTTATGATATAATACATGCTATGATTGTGGAATGAGTGATCACCCTGAAATTGACACTTAGAATAGTTGAGAGATTTGAGTGTTTTGTTCCCATTTCGTGAGGTGTTCGGCTTTATTTTATTCTAGCATAAGGGATTTGTAAACTTATATTTTCCAGGTAATGGGAGATGTCTTTTTAGGAATCTATCTAATAAGGTCTACTTGAGGGCAAGTAGAATTCAAATGAGGGGATATTTGAAAACATCAAATAGTCCTGAATATTAAGTGTCAATTTCCCCCGATAATGCTCATATTTTATATCATTTATATGGATTTACGCTTGTTTTCCCCTATATTTCACTTTCAGGTAAATTACGAGCATTGGAGCTAAAGAGACGCGGAGTTTCATCGAAGATATATAATAGTATGCTCATTTTGAAGATGTTACGGCGTATCTCCTCTCACATTACGCCGTAACAGAAGCGTGGCTCAGAAAACCAACTCAACTGAAGATTACGGCGTAACTCTTTCCAAGATTACGACATAACCAACTAGATCAAATGAGGTTCCGCGCCGCTGCAAGTTACGCCGTAACTATTGTCTCATTTACGGCGTAACCAGGATTTATTGAAGATACGGGTTAACTCCCTCCAGATATTACGACGTAACCAGCATTTTTAGTGCAAAATACGAAGAATTGCATGTTGCGGCGTAACTCTTAACATTAGTTACGTCGTAACCAGATCTGGCCTATAAATACCCCACGAATTCCAGCATTTCAAAGCATCCCATTTCACACACAACATCAGTGAACGTGAGTAGAAGTCGAAGGCATATCTAGAGGAGCATACGGAGCTATCTCCAAGGGAGAAATCACTCCCCTACGATAAGCATTAGCATTTTATCTTTTCTTTACTTTCAATTCATGTATTTCGTAATGTTAAACATTGAATCAATTATTTTAGTTAATATGAGTGGCTAAACACCTCTGGTGCTGGCCTAGTTATGATTCCTTAATTGTTTTGTTTATGTTTACATTGCTTCTATATAATTATTTCTAAGTGTATGCATGCATAATTTGTTGGTAGCTACCCTTGTTTCGGTAGTTTTGAATGGCGGTAGTGGCTAGTTACTTAGGAGATATGACCAACTGACCCTAAGTAGGTAGATTGAGTGGGAAGGGTAAGATATGACCAACTGACGACCATTTTTGCTTGTGCGATTTGACCAACTGATCACCTACCGTTTGGATGAACTTAAGAAGTAGGGGATGAGTGTTTAAGATGCTAGCGCCCGGGCACTCATTATTATGAATCTTGCATGTAGCGGTACTTAATGACTTGACTTAGGGGATTAAGAAAAACTGGACTTACGACGGGTCACCTGACTTCTCCAGTGGGACCCTTTGGTGATAGGTTAGAACGAACTGACCAAATGCTGTTCTAGGATGAGTAACTATGTTAGCACCCCTCTCCTCTATTGATCACAACCCTCACCTTTATTTGCTTTCATTTTTTTTTTGTCTTTAGTAGTTAATTAGTTAATTCAATCTTAAAATCATATTAAAATCTGTGACACCTAGACTTAGTTAAAATCCGTACACATAGCTCTTGGGACGACCTCGGTTTTATCGAAATACTACACTACACACGACCGGGTACTCTGCCCGTTAGTGCATTAGGGTCGACCATAAGTATATCGAGAACTTATAAATATTAAAACCTGGTCAGTAAAACCTGCATCATATATATATATATATATATATATATATATATATATATATATATATATATATATATATATATATATATATATATATATATATATATATATATATATATATATATAAAGTACCAGAAATGACTTAATTGCAAAATCTGTGCCAATAGACCTTCTGCATCCCAAATCATAAATAACTTAATACTTGCACATTGCACACCTGATACTTCATACAAACCAAAACGACGCTGCCAACTAACATGGTTACACACATTAATCATTGTCGTTTGTTATCTTATAAACCCGATGATGCTACGTTTAAGTTTAACCCAACGCAAATGATCACTACATGACTAAAACAAAACAAAACAAAACAAAATAACACAAATTGAAAAAAACTTCTATCAAAAATACAAATAAAAATGGGTAAACAAAAAACCCCCAAAATAAAAATTAACTAAACCCTAATTACTAAAAAAAATTAATCACAAAATAAAACGAAACTGCAAACATGAATGTGCACAATCTGAAAATCCAGGGATCACATATGTAACTTCTGAAAAGTATTATCCAAGGGCCAAACATGTCATTCTCCAATATTCAAGGGACCAAATCTGTCATTTTTTAAAACTCGAAGGACTGAAATTGTAATTTTCCAAAAATTCTTATAAAGACCAAAAATGACAAATTAGAATTACCAAAGGACTAAAAAATATTATTTTTCCAATTTAAAATGTCCAAGGGTAAATTCTGTCAGTCTTTGAAATTCCAGGGACTAAAGTTGCCATTTTTAAAAGTTGGGGGACTGAAACTGCCAATTATGCAAACTTTGTTCGTTTTTCATTTGTTTTCGATAATTTTGCATATGAAACATATAAAACACAATTTTGAGATATTTTCAGTATTTTGATGCATTTCGGAGTGTTTTTAGATGTTTTGCAGTTCAGATTTGACCAAAAATGATGAGTGAATAAGCACTCATCAAATCCCCCACACTGAACCATTGCTAGTCCCTAGCAATCTTTTGAGAAAACATAATGGATTTGAATCTCTTTACCAAAAGCCATTACTTCTGGAGTAGCCAAATGTTTTAGTTCAAGTAAGAACTATGGTACACTGATAACCATATGATTTTGAGCAAACCACCAGCTTTCAACGGTTTTGATTTGTCTTTACCAGAAGCCGTTTGCTTCTGGACTAGCCAACTCTTAGATAAAATATCTTTGGTGAGTCGATTACCAATTATGGTTTTCCAACTGCCTTTACCACAAGCCATAAACTTGCGGGCTAGCCAACTCTTCACTAATTAAAGATATGGTGAGCTGAACACCATACAATTTTGGGCAAATTGCAAGCCGTCAACGGATTTGAGATATCTTTACCAAGAGCCGTTTGCTCCTGGATTAGCCAATCCTTTTGTTTATTAGAAATGGCAGACTGATAACCGTAAGCTGAGTAAGTGCAAAACACTTACTCCCAAAAAAGAATTTGGCCAAAAATGGGGGAATTCCCCCCACACTAGAAATGAATATGATAAAATTCGTGAGAATTCCCCCCACACTAGAAATGAATATTGCCCTCAATATTCAAAGTACCGGCGGTTATGCCGAAACTGAGAACGTAAAAGGGAAATACTACGGCCATTATTTGATTTTTTTTTTTTTTTTTTTTGGAAAACTTTTATACAACAGCGGGGGGGGGGGGGGGGCAACTCCCCCACACTAGGGTGGTAGAAAGTAGAAAGAAGTCAGAAATACGGGTGAAAACCCATATAGTGTGCTACTGTTTTTGATTCCCGAGTCGCTAGCTTAACTCGATCCCCGCATTCATTGGTTCATGGGGAAAGTTTGTATATCCGGGACAACCATGGATGGTATTTCCCCTCCAAAATAATGTTTCAATCTATGTCCATTCACCTTGAAGTTTGGTCCGTCAGTTTGAGATAACTCGACGGTGCCATATGGAAAAACTTTGGCAATGGTGAATGGACCGGTCCAACGGGTCTTAAGTTTCCCCGAGAAGATTTTCAATCTAGAATTTAAAAGAAGGACTCGGTCACCTACGTTGAAAA
Source organism: Chrysanthemum seticuspe (assembly GCA_019973895.1). Taxonomy (NCBI): domain Eukaryota; kingdom Viridiplantae; phylum Streptophyta; class Magnoliopsida; order Asterales; family Asteraceae; genus Chrysanthemum; species Chrysanthemum seticuspe. The sequence continues at coordinate 306,203,492 of BPTQ01000005.1, forward strand.
CGCGGTTCTTTATTTTTGAGTCATGGATCTTCTTTGACTTTTCTTTATAGATCAAAGAGTTCTCGTAGGCTTGATCACGGAGTTCATTTAATTCATTGAGTTGAACTTTCCGGTGATCACCCGCGGACTTAAGGTCAAAATTGGCATGCTTCAAGGCCCAATAGGCTTTGTGCTCGAGCTCGATCGGGAGATGACACGCCTTTCCATACACAAGCTTGTAAGGAGTACACCCGATGGGTGTTTTGTAAGCGGTGCGGAAGGCCCAAAGTGCATCTTCAAGTTTGTCCGACCAAGAGGCACGGTTTTCACCTACGGTCCTCTCCAAGATTCTTTTCAAGCCACGATTCGAAACTTCCACTTGCCCACTAGTTTGTGGGTGATACGCGGTAGAAAGACGGTGAGTGACACCGTACTTAAGCATGACTTTTGCGAATTGGTCGTTGCAAAAGTGCATACCGCGATCACTAATGATGGCACAGGGAGTTCCGAAACGGGTAAAGAGAGACTTCAAAAATTTCACAACTACTCGGGCGTCGTTGGTGGGGAGCGCTTTCGCTTCCACCCATTTAGACAAGTAATCAACCGCCACGAGTATATACTTGTTCCCTCGAGAAGACGGGAACGGACCCATAAAGTCAATGCCCCATACGTCAAAGATCTCGCACACTTGAATGGCATTTTGAGGCATTTCATCTCTTTTAGAGATGTTGCTATGACGTTGGCAAGAGTCGCAAGATTTGACGAGGTCATGGGCATCTTTGTAAATTGTGGGCCAATAGAAACCGGAATCAAACACCTTTTTAGCGGTGTAGTTCGGGCCATGATGTCCCCCCGTGGGTCCATGATGACAAGCCTTGAGAATTTCATTGGCTTCTTGGCCGTGAACACACCGTCGGATGACTTGATCCGCACAAACCTTAAACAAGTAGGGGTCGTCCCAGAAATAATGCTTAACATCTTTGAAAAATTTGTTCTTTTGTTGGGACGACATCCCTTTCACAACAAAGTTACCCGCATGATAGTTTGCAAAGTCGGCAAACCATGGGGTACTCGAATTTTCATGATGAGATACCACATTAAGTATCTCGAGAGGAAACGTTTCGTTTATTTCCTTTTTCTCGAGCACACCTTGATGTGGATTTTCAAGACGAGAGAGATGATCAGCCGCTAGGTTCTCCGCTCCTTTTTTATCACGGATAATGATATCAAATTCTTGTAGGAGGAGAACCCATCGGAGCAATCTCGGCTTTGCATCTTGCTTAGCAAAGAGATATTTGAGAGCCGAGTGATCCGTATACACTATGCTTTTGGACAAGATCAAGTATGGCCGAAACTTCTCGAAAGCATACACCACGGCTAGTAATTCTTTCTCCGTCATAGTGTAATGTGCTTGAGCTTTGGTCAAAGTTTTGCTAGCATAATGTATAGGCTGGAAATGTTTTGATTTTCGTTGCCCCAAAACGGCACCTATGGCGAAATCGCTTGCGTCGCACATAAGCTCAAATGGTAATTCCCAATCGGGGGCAACTAGAATTGGTGCTTCCGTGAGCTTCTTCTTAAGAGTTTGAAACGCTTCAACGCACTCATTAGAGAAGACGAAAGGAGTATCCTTTCAAAAGGTCGGGTCATAGGCCGGGATATTTTCGAAAAATCTTGAATGAAACGACGATAGAAACCGGCATGACCAAGGAAACTTCTAACTCCTTTAACGGTTGTGGGATGAGGTAACTTTGAAATGACATCGACTTTAGCTTTGTCAACCTCAATCCCGCTCTTAGAAATCTTATGGCCAAGGACAATTCCTTCCTTAACCATAAAGTGACATTTCTCCCAATTTAGACAAAGATTCGTGTTTTCACAACATTCAAGCATCTTGTCCAAATGGGAGAGACATGTTTTGAAAGAATCCCCAAAGACCGAAAAATCATCCATAAAGACTTCCATAGTATTTTCGATCATGTCATGGAAAATGGCCATCATACACCTTTGGAACGTACCGGGAGCATTACACAAGCCAAAGGGCATGCGTCGGTACGCAAATGTTCCATAAGGACACGTGAATGTGGTCTTTTCTTGATCTTGTGGATCAATGGGAATTTGGAAGTAACCCGAGAAACCATCGAGAAAACAATAGTATTCATTTCCCGCTAATCTCTCAAGCATTTGGTCCGTGAAGGGTAATGGAAAGTGGTCTTTACGGGTGGCTTCATTTAACTTTCGATAGTCAATGCAAACACGCCATCCCGTAACCAATCGAGTAGGAATCAACTCGTTTTCATCATTTTCAACAACGGTAATGCCACCTTTTTTGGGCACACAATGAACCGGGCTAACCCAAGGACTATCCGAGATAGGGTAAATCAATCCGGCATCGAGAATTTTTATGACTTCCGCTTTGATAACCTCATGAATTTTAGGATTCACCCTTCTTTGGTGTTGAACCGCCGGTTTGAAGTCATCTTCCATGAGAATTTTGTGTGTACAAAATTTCGGGTCAATACCCTTGATGTCGGAAAGGTTCCAAGCGATGGCTCGCTTGTGTGACTTCAAAACCTTTATGAGAGCGGATTTTTCATCCTCACTCAAGTCTTTAGCAATGATGACGGGTGATCTATTGTCACCCTCCAAAAATGCATACTCGAGATGAGGTGGTAAGTCCTTAAGTTCGACCTCGGGAGGATCATCAGATTTTTCAATCGTTTTGATTTCCTCTTTATGAAGTTCTTGAGGAGGGAGTGATGAAGGATCTTCATTGAGCAACTTCTCGATGAGAAGAATATCTCCCTCAATGTCGATGGGAGTGTGATCAATTTCCCATGGAACAGAATCACTAGCCAAGTATGCTTCAATCTCGTCCAAAATAAAGTCACTTCCCTCAAATGGAGTGAGGGGAGGGGAAAAGAGAGCAACGATGGGATCAACCGAAGTGGGATTGCCACTCGAGAATCCAAGAATTTCTTGAGAATACTCCTCCGACACAATGTCAAGGACATCAATTTTGTTGACGGAATTGTCTTCATAATTGGGGGAGTATTTCGTAACTTGATTGAGATTGAAAGTAACGGCTTCCTTGTTCACCCTCAAAGTGATTTCCCCTTCATCAACGTCGATCAATGCCCGACCCGTTTTTAAGAAGCACCTCCCAAGGATGAGGGGAACTCGGGGATCGGCATCAAATTCGACAACAACAAAGTCGGCGGGGAAATGAAACTTGCCTACTTTCACAAATACATCCTCGGCTATACCTAGCGGACGAGAACTTGTACGGTCCGCAAGCTCGAGGATCATACATGTAGGTGTAAGCGGAGGTAATGAAAGCTTTTTCCACATGGAGTGTGGCATCAAGTTAATGCTAGCACCAAGATCGGCCAAGGCGGAGCATTGAACTATGCCTTGAAAATCACATGGGATGAGAAATTTTCCGGGGTCTCATAACTTTTCGGGAAGCTTTTTAAGGATAACCGCCGAACAATTTTCGTTTAAAGAAGTTTTAGCCATTTCGGAAATCTTTTCTTTGTTATTCAACAAATTTTTGATTGTCGGACCGAACTTTGGCATTAGAAGAAGAGCGTCCGCGAAACTAATCTCGAAGTGCAAATCTTGAAAGATTTGGATAAGCTTCTCCATTTGTTGAATAGTTTTATCACGGTGCTTTTGATCATTAAGCCTCGAAGGATAAGGAAGTGAAGGCTTAGGAATGGTCATCGGAACAATGGGTTCCGGAATTGGAGGTAAGACCACCGGAGATTGGACTTGTGCGGTACTTCGTGGGCTTGAGTTATGCACCTTGTCCTTTGATACCTCGGTTTCTCGTTCCACATCCCTCACCGGAGAAGGATTAGGCATCGAGGGTCCCTCATAAGATTTACCACTTCGGGTGGCAATAGCATTCAATTCACCTTTTGGGTTGGCAATGGTATTACTCGGAAGAGCACCCGAAGTTGAAGCTTGATTCTTTTGACTCATGAGACTAGCAAACATGCTTTCAATCTTGCTTTGAGATTGATCAATTTTGTTACTAGTAGCTCTAAGCTCAGAAGTGAAATCATTCTTCAAAGTGGTAATTTGATTTTGCATGGACACCATCTTAGCTTCATTGCTTTTGATGTAATTAGAAATGTTAATGGAAGCTTGAGGAGGCTGGGCATGCATATTTTGTTGAGGAGCTTGGAATCGGTTTTGATTGAAATTTCCTTGATTTTGAAAACCTTGATTTTGATTTTGAAAATTCCGATTCTAACTCTGATTTTGATTGAACTGATTATTTCTATTTTGCACATTTTGATTGTTCTGATTTTGATTAAACCCGGGTGGTCCAAGGAAATTGTTAGAACGATAGCTTAGAACGTTTCGGACCCCTTGCGGTTGGTAGTAATTACCTCCCGTATTGTAGGAACCAGAAGCGGCATAAACGCTCTCTTGAGTGAAGCCACCGGAGGCTGGACACTCAAAATAAGGATGTGGACCACCACAAGTTTCACAACTCTTGTTTACGACATTCACTTGTTGATTGTTATTATTTTGACTCATTTTAAGTACGGCACTGGATATTTCTTCAATCTTTTTAGTTAGAGTCGTATATTCCGAAGATGGAAGGGTGGTAGATCTTCTTGACTCACTCCTCTCGGCTGAGGAATCCCAATAATTGTGGTGGGCAGTCATGTTTTCAATGAGATCATAGCACTCTTCGGGTCGCCTTTTCATAAAGGTACCACTGGCAGCAGCATTGATTGTGTCACGATGTCTCAATGTTAACCCGTTATAGAATGTATCTATTTGGGTGACAAGCAACATATTGTGGTTCGGACATCGATCAATCGAAAGCTTATAGCGTTCCCATGCCTCAAATAAGGACTCATCGGGATGCTGCCGAAAATTACTGATTTCATTCCGTAGTTTCGTCACCATCAACGGTGGAAAATATTTCGCCAAGAATTTGGAGATCATTTCATCGAAACTATGGATTGAATTTTTGGGAAGACGATCAAACCATGCGGTGGCATGAAGCGTCAAGGAATATGGAAAGAGGTATAAGCGAAGGGCGTCATCGGTGACCCCATTTTGCTTCATACTTTGGGTGACGGTGAGAAATTTGTCGAGATGCTTGTTGGCATCGTCACCCGGTGATCCGTGAAATTGGCAAAAATTTTGGACTTGTTGAATCATGTGATGCTTAAGTCCAAAATTCGTGGCCTCGATGTTGACCGGGGCAATTGGACCGCCCCGTCCATCCATCGTGGGTTGGCAAAGCTCCTCCATCGTTCGGAGATCGGGAGCTTGATTTTGTGGACCAGGTTGTTGGACTTGAGGTCCGTTCCCTAGGTTATGTGTCATTGTGATTTGTTCGACGGTACGTATCTCGGGTACGTTTGCTTGGTTACGGTTACGTCTACGAGCTTGCGAGCGAGTGCGCATGCACTTCCAAAAACAACACTTTCAATTAAAACAAAACCGAGGCAAAACACAGTGAACTTAAACCAATAATCCCACGTGAAATGATCACTTCTATAAGTAAAACGCACAAAGGAGCGGAGAGACTTTGTAGGTCAGCGCGAAGCTTATTAAAAACCCATCTCTTTTCAGCCGCAATTTAATGTCAGACCGTCCTTATACCCCTCACACAGTTTGTTAAATCGATAAAAGTAAACCAAAACACGAGCGACACAAAGGCAAGTTTTAAATCTTTAGTTCGGGAACTTATAATGATAACACCTCAGTTGAGAATGTTATATTGATTGTGTCTTCTATTTATTTAAAACAACAAGGAAAATCTTTTTATATTTTTAATCTTTTACATATATATACAAAGAAAAGAAAAATATTTTTGTATTTTGTATTTTTAAAAAAACAATAACTTCACGAGGAAGGTTCTTCAAGTCACTAATCGCAAAAACTTCACGATATTGTCGCAACACACCTTCCCGGTAGCGGCGCCAAAATTTGACTCGTGTAAAGTGAGTGGTGAAAACAAACACAATATCAATATATCAAATTAACCGTAAAATTCGACAAATTAACCCTTTAGGAAAAAGGTCAACGTGCCAAACCTCACGGGTGTGATAAAAGTGATACAGGAAAAGTGATTTCCCGAGTCGTGTCCCAACGAGGTGTGAATGGAAGGATTCGTTGAGTTTCGTGATTTGAACTTGAATTGGTTTTTAATGATATGTTTGATTTGAATTACGATTCTACAAATTAATTAACGGGAAGGTAATTAAGGCAAGGGAACCCTAATAAACTAAAAATAAACTAATACTAAGCCTAAGGAATGATAAAATTAAACTACACTAAGTCCTAGGGTGCAAAAACTAAAAAACGTAAAAACCGAGAAACAACCCGAGCCATAAACGTAAAAGTTTTGTTATTTAAGGGCTACGGGTGTGAAATCAATTTTCCTACGTTCTATTTGACTAAAAATAATTTTAGAAAAAAGCCGGGAATTTTTTCGACTTTTAAAATAATTATTACGAATTTAAAACTATTTTACTCTAATTAAATGATTAAAAATATTAAACTTATTTTGAAAAATCTGAAAAATTCACAAAAACTACTTCTAACTAAGCTGAACCTAAGAAAAATAAGAAACAGTTTGGTTGTTTTATGAAATAAGCTGCAAATAAGCCAATAAGTGCTTATGCTAAAAACTGCCAAAGTGTCCTTATAATGTTGATTGTGCAAGAAAATAACGAGACAAGTCCCAAGGGCAGTTGGTTGTGTGGTGTTGTGAAGTGGTCATGTGCTTTGAGTGGGGAGACGTGGGTTCGAGTCCCACCAGTCACCTTTTTTTTTGAAACATTTTTTTTGAGATCTGCTTTTGGAAAATCAAAAGTGCAATCAAAATATAAAAGTTTTGTGAAAACTTAGCTTCAAAAAACTTATCAATAAGCTGTTAGACTCAGCTTATTCCAACAGTAAGCAAAAATTACAACCAAACACCCTTTTAGCTTGAGAACTCAATAAGCAACCAACCAAACATCATTTTTTTCAAACAAGCACTACCAAACACCCATTAAGCTATTATAGTACGCACGAATTTGGCTAGAGAGGCAATAAAATGAGATCTAAACCATCATAAGAAGGGAAATCAGTTGGCTTCTTAGAAATGAACTAGAGTATCTTAAAATTAGGATGAATCTGAGATGAGCACTAAAAGTGTTCTAATAAGCAGTAATGAAATCCAAATAAGCTAAATCCTAAAGTCTTTAATCTATACTACCTAAAAAAAGAGCTTAAATCTAAATAAACTAAACTGAGACTTCAAATAATAAGCTAAAAAAAAAGAGAATCAATGACCTAAGCATGCTGATGTGCAGGCTGTGAGACAGCTTAAGTGAGCCTGTTTTGAGCTTATTTTCAACTGAAATAAGGCCTTGCACAGCAAACAAAAGCTACAACAACAAAGTTAGACCAGCATAGATTCAAGAAAAACAAAGTGAGACCCAAGGATAAGCTGTTTAAAGCTTGAAAATAAGCTGAGATCAGCTAGCTGTGGCTGTTTTTGGCTGCTGGTGCAGAACCAAAAAAAGTGCGAGAAACGGTTTTTCACTTCGATTTAAACTAGGATATTAGTAACTGAGAAGTAAAAAAAATGGACACAAGTAGAGATTGGGTAATGGATACTTGAGAAAATCACTTGCTAACAATTTTGGACATCAAGCAGGCTGAGAAAAATGGCCAAGATCAGCAGCCTATTCAGTTTCAATTTGACAGAAAAACACTTTTTTTTTCAATTCTTACTCAAACTTTTGCAACCATTTTCCAATCTTTACAACTAATCTAAGACTCAAAAAGGCATTTGAAATAGCAAGTCAAATGGGTGAAAAGATGAATTTCTTGACCACTTTTCTTTTTGACCCAAACACCCTTTTAAAACAGATTCAGTTTCAGATCTTAAAAAAAAACAAACTCTCTTGATGAAAGCTGCAACTTAATCCACACTTGTTTGGAGTTTTAAATTCTACTGAATGCATAAAAACTTATAACAATGAACTATAAAAGAAAACTTTCATTAATTCAAAGGTAACATTACATTAGAAAAAAAAACATAAGACTGATTTTTAAAAGCTAAGAAAAGGGTGCCATATACTTGGCATACAACATCCTATTTATACTAAAACCCTAGGTCTTCAAGTCTTCTTCTCTTGTGCTTCTTCTGTGAGGGCAGTCAAGCCAAAAACTTCACTTGTGCTTCTTTAACTCAATCCAAGCCCTCCAATATTTAGGTACAATTAAGCATTAATCTGAGCCATTGGTTGGGGTCCTTTTGAGCTTGGATTGCCACAGTGGCAATGGATTCATGTGACTTTGTCTTGGGTAGGGGAATGAGTAAGATTGGGAAATAGGAGCTACTGGGTAACAGGGATGGTGGAGGTTTTGGGATTTGATGAAGCTGGGTAAAAGAAAGTTTGGAGGTGGAGTGTTTTGGGATGGTGGGTTATCTGGGAAGCAGAGAAAGCTAGGGTATGTGGGGAATGGTAAAAGGGAGGAGCAGGGTTTTGTTTGGGCGGGAAATGGGGAAGACAGGGTGTTGGGTTTGTTAACACTTTGACTGGATTGGGTTGACCGGGTTAGAGTTAATAACTTGGACTGGGTGGGAGTTGGGCCTGGATAAGAGTTTGGGCTCAAGTAGGTTTAAGGTTTAGGTGTAACTATTGATCCATTAAGCATTTAGGGACTAAATGTGCACAATCTGAAAATCCAGGGATCACATATGTAACTTCTGAAAAGTATTATCCAAGGGCCAAACATGTCATTCTCCAATATTCAAGGGACCAAATCTGTCATTTTTTAAAACTCGAAGGACTGAAATTTTAATTTTCCAAAACATCTTATAAAGACCAAAAATGACAAATTAGAATTACCAAAGGACTAAAAAATATTATTTTTCCAATTTAAAATGTCCAAGGGTAAATTCTGTCAATCTTTGAAATTCCAGGGACTAAAGTTGCCATTTTTAAAAGTTGGGGGACTGAAACTGCCAATTATGCAAACTTTGTTCGTTTTTCATTTGTTTTCGATAATTTTGCATCTGAAACATATAAAACACAATTTTGAGATATTTTCAGTATTTTGATGCATTTCGGAGTGTTTTTAGATGTTTTGCAGTTCAGATTTGATCAAAAATGATGAGTGAATAAGCACTCATCAAAACACTTACAATTTATACAGGAAAATCACCAAACACCTTGCATCTTCAAACTATCAACAACTACAATCGATTATCGATCATAAATTATGAACACCAAACCCTCGTTGAACCTAAATAACCAAAAGGGCAAATGGCAAAAAAAGGCATCAAAGTTAGGGTCTATTTCCAATTAAGGTATTCTACTTTTTTTCTTGCATAAAAAGGTATCCAACAAAATTTTTTGGCGGATTTGGGTTTTTTTACTAACGTCCGTTAACCCACTTCGTTAGTATATTACATATTTGGTCCTTGATTTTGTAGATTCATTTTATGCACCATCCCTCCTCCTCCACCGTCCACCACCACCCTCCTCCTCCACCAACACCGTCTGCCACCATCACCTGCCAACACCACCCGCTGCCACTACCACCGTCCACCACCACCCTCCTCCTCCACATGAATTGAAAGAATGATGCAAGAGATGAATCAATGGCAGAGATTAGACTTCGTGAAGCTTCTGAGATCAATCCCCAATCTCCTGCTCAGCTATATAAAGCCCATTCCATCACAAAGAGAATTCTATGAAAATTATTGAACACATCCATTGATCACAGATTTAGCTATTTGACATGAAACTGCTATGAAAATGCTAATGAGAAGTAAGCTAAAAGCTAACAAAAAGCTTTCAGAAGCCATAAAAAATACTAAAAACAACCATGATATACTAACCAGACCAGAAACAAGCACATATAAGTAATCAAAGAGCATATTTCTCCAATAAGCACTTATAAAACTACATTATCTAAATAGTCCTTACAATTAATGGAAAAACACTCAATAAGCTATGTTATAATCTAAAACAAGCATAAGTACTACAGGTAAACCTAAACTAGTCCTACTCTATTCTTAAACAGTTTTAAATAAGCAAAGAGCAATTTCAAAGGTCATCTAAGAATAATAACAAGGCTGCTGATGCAGCAAAACAATCCTAAGAGCAACTAATTGCAGCCTCTAATAAGCTCTAAAATAAACTCTGAAAACCTCCAAAAGGCAAAACAAAAAAAACTACCTACTCTACTGGAGGAGCAAAAAAAACTAGCTTCTTAATTCCTAAGGATGAGCAGATAAGTTGCTTGAAACTAAGCTACTTGGACAACAAATATAACTGATGCAGGGCAGACTGATCAACCAAATCACCATCTTTGAGAAACAAACAAACTAAGCATTTGATTTTTTTTATTTTTTTTCCTTTTAGGAATAGTAAAACTACATATTGAAAATGCTATTTTTGTTTTTTAAGAATTTTTATAACGACTAAAAATCAGTTAAAAAGCTGACAAAAAACTGCCAAATGTCACTAGTTGGGACAGAAATAGATTATGACAGATAAAAATTATCAAGTGAATAACTCATAAAGGGGCTTGAAAACTACAAGTTAAGACCAAAGCAGCTTCAAAATTAGTATACAAACTCAATTTACTCATAATGCACTTATCACAATCATAAAAACTTAAGAAATAAGCAAAATCTAAACACACCTTTTAGTCCTAACTTGCTTTCTAATCTAGAAATCCTGATGAAATATAACATAAACAGAATTCAATTACCTTAGACTAAACCTATACTCAACATATAACACTTTAAAACCAGAAATTATACCAAACTGAATTGACCCTGAGAATTTGACTTCCGTTACTTTTGTTGACTTTGTTGACTGTTTTGTGAAATTTGAAATAAAACCAGATTAATGCTTAGATAAGCTCACATTAAGCTATAGTTAGCTTATGTGAGCTTATGGGATCAAGTAAAAGAAGTTGTAACAAAAAGTAAAAGCAATTGAGATTAATCCAAATAAACTGAAATTCGCATTAAGTATATTAAAAGTACAATTCAAAAACTGAGATTACAAAGATGATTTAACTTTAGGCAAATGGCTTTGAAAATGCTCATGTAGAGGAGGACGGTGGTGGTGGCGGGTGGTGGTGGTGGACGGTGGTAGTGGCGGCGGGTGGTGTTGGCAGGTGATGGTGGCAGACGGTGTTGGTGGAGGAGGAGGGTGGTGGTGGACGGTGGAGGAGGAGGGATGGTGCCTAAAATGAATCTACAAAATCAAGGACCAAATATGTAATATACTAACGAAGTGGGTTAACGGACGTCAGTAAAAAAACCCAAATCCGCCAAAAAATTTTGTTGGATACCTTTTTATGCAAGAAAAAAAGTAGAATACCTTAATTGGAAATGAACCCTAACTTTGATGCCTTTTTATGCCATTTGCCCTAACCAAAAACATTCAATCAGAAATATATACCACAAATAAAAAACATTTACGTATATTAAAACGAAAGCAATGAGCAAAAATTAGATATCAGAACTAATTTACCTAGATATTTGATTGAAAACACACACTACCAACAAAGTTTGCATATACAGAAAAAAAAGGGGAATGAAAAAACGTATATAGAGGGTAAAAAAGAAATTAATAAAGGTTAAAAATATTAAAATTAATTGAATTTTAATAATAAAGGTTAAAAATATTAATTTATAACAAAATGTTACATTTAATTACATTTTTGTACCCTATATTATTATCAAACTGCATGTATGGTCCTTCAGAATTAAAAAATCCACTAATACTCCCTAACTTTAATTTCCAATTGCATTTTTAACCCCTTGGTAAAATAAAATTACTAAAATACACAATGTCACAATTTTAAAAAAAGGATACTTTGGTCATTCAACAACAACCAAAAACAAAAAATACAATCTAAACTTGACAAATAAGACTATCATTGCACTTTCAAAATATGAAGAACCAAACCTGCAATTTCGTAATCCCACATAAAAAATGTAGTAATTGCCACCGATATATACTAAAAAGAGTAATAATCACTAGAACGACGGAGTAAGAGTAACCAAACCTGCAATTTCCCAATACCACAACGAAAAAAGCAAAATATTGCTTATACATATTATTTATTATGCTAACATAAAATATTTCTTTCTATACTTAATGCATTCGAGGTATGTTTTTACCATTTACTATTTTCATGATATGGACACCTCTAATAAAACTTACAAATTTCTATACGTTATGTATTAGGTCAGTTAAAAGCGAAATAAACAATATCATAAATACAAATCTTCATTGGTAATCTAATTATTAGTGTTCTCATTAATAATGGACGTCCTTAAGGACATCTCATAAATTAGGTTCATATGAAAAAATATGTTCACACTATATCAACAAACATAACATAAGCACATTCTACCTTTTCTTTATTAAACATAAACAATTAACAACAAATAAGAAAACCAAAACAAATCAAATTACTAACCTTTTTTTAGTCGTTTAATATATTATGCAAAACATCAATTACACATCCTTAACCTTTCATTTAACTTTTAATTACTTTTTTGTATATATATGATAAACAAAATCATAAAAATAAAAACCACAAGTCATATCCGTCCATTTACCTTTTCTTTATTAAACATAAACAATTAACAACAAATAAAAAAAATACAAAAACAAATCAAATTCCTAACCTTCTTTTAGTCGTTTAATATATTATACAAAACATCAATTACACATCTTTAACCTTTCATTTAACTTTTAATTACTTTTTGGTATATATATGATAAACAAAATCATAGAAATAAAAACCACAAGTCATACTCGTCCATCGGACGGGTTTTGACACTAGTATATATATATATATATATATATATATATATATATATATATATATATATATATATATATATATATACATATATATGTATATATATATATACTATATATATACATATATATACGGGTATATATATGTGTGTGTGTGTGTGTGTGTATATATATATATATATGTATATATATATATACATATATACTAAAAAGTAATTAAAACCCGTACGATGGACGGGTATGACTTTTGGTTTTTATTTTTAAGATTTAGTAGAACAAATATATACTAAAAAGTAATTAAAAGTTAAATAAATGGTTAAGATCTATAATTGATGTTATCATAATCTATAAAACGGCTAAAAGCAGGTAAGTATTTTGATTTTTGGTTTTTATTTTTAGGATTTAGTAGAACAATTATATACTAAAAGTAATTAAAAGTTAAATGAAACGGTTAAAATCTATAATTGATGTTACCATAATCCATAAAACGGCCAAAAGCAGGTAAGTACTTTGATTTGTGGTTTTTATTTTTAGAATTTAGTTGAACAAATATATACTAAAAAGTTAAATTAAACGTTTAAGAACTATAATTGATGTTACCATAATCCATAAATCGGCTAAAAGGAGGTAACTAATTTCTAACATTTTGTTCTAAACAATATTAATTATGAACATCTTTTACATTTGATAATATTATTAACATTTATTATTATTATTTTGTTTTTGTTAATTATGTTCATTTACTTATTGTATATAGGTGCTTCCAGCTGGTTTTTTTTTTTTTTACCAAATTTAGATAATGGTTAGATGATGTTGTTATTGCCGGTTTTTGTTTGAAACTCTATACAAATTGTTAAATAAACATATTTACACATTGTTTTTTACCATGAGTGTTGTTATTGCCGTTTTTTTAAACTCTATCCAAATTGTTGAATAAACATATTTTCACATTGTTTTTTAATTGGTTTTTAGAATATTTTCACTTGCGAAGCGCAATTATATATGAATAATATTGTGCTAAATCCAAAAACCTAACGAATAAGAATATATGTATAATGTTTTCTTCAAAATTATTATAGGATAAAAGGGCCTAGCCCGGTTTGTTTGTTTAGGGTATTAGTTTCTGTTATTTTTGACGATAAAAGTATATTGTTGGAACCCTAATTTGTACTTAACTTTAATGATATTGACAACGAATACATGATTGATTTAGGATTTTTCCAGATGATTAATGCTGTTTTTTTTAATAATCAATTTTATATTTTTTTTCTTAAATGCATTTTTTGCATGTAATGGTTTTTTTTCAAAGTTGTGTTACAATATTTATCAATTAAGCAATCATAGCCATCTACTATTGGTTCATTTTAACACATTTTATACTACTCATCTCATTTATATTTTCGAGACATGCATTTCATGAGTTTGATTTAGTATTTCTTTTCTGGTTACTTTCAATATTAGTTTCTGTTTGTCTAATATCTTCATCAAAGGTATCTAATCTTTGTATCTCTTTTTTTTTTTGTTTTTTTTTTTGGGTTTGTTGGTTTTTATTTTATCAGTGTTTGCCTGATTGTGTTAGGTTTTGTTAATGCGGCAGTTTTGGGTTTATTATATAGGTTTATTGTATGACATTGTTGTTGCTTTGGCTAATTGTTATCTGATTATATGTGGTGTTGTGGTTTGTAAAAAGTGAATGGTCCCCATAGCGGGCATGATTTGTGAATATTCTTTTAATGAAATTATATAACATACTTATGCATTCATATTGGTTCCATCCATGTAAACATGGCTTATGTTGTCCTGAATAATTTCGCATATCTCGCCAATACCCTTTTCATAAAATCCATGAATAGCTTCCTAATAAAGATTAAGGTAACAAAACAAAGTAGCCCGTGAATACCCATTTCTTTTCGGCCTCAATTCTCTCTTCTTTAATCTTAATTTGCCTGGTAGAAGAGAAGTAATAAAATGAACACTTATAGATTACCAATTTCATGTGTCTGAGCATTAGAAGTAACATTATGAAAAAAGATAAACAATTTCATATAGCAACAACAGATAATAATCACCAATTATTAAGCGTTTTTGTGACAACCCGTACTTCCAGGTCATTTCTCGAAACAATTCATGCTTCACTATTTCAACATTTATCGTAAACTAGGTTTACGTGTTCCAAATTCGCGTAACCTTTAAGGTTTAGCGGCGAATTCATGATCATATCATCACGAACATTTCATATGGACTAAGTTTAGTCTACATTTCATTAACATCATTTGCATCATATTAGTTCATTCATGACATTGCATTTCCCATTAAAGGCGTAAATTTTATATTAAATAAACGTTATCGCGTGAGTTATTATTTTGAACATTTAATCCGTTACTTCTAAAAATGATCCCGATATATTTTTATACTTATATTTAGTTTATAAAAACTATATTTTAGTTTACCTAGTGTTCTAAATTTATTTTGTATATAAATCGTTAAAGTTATATTATTACGACGTTTTTCTTAAAAACTACACGAAAATTATTATTTCACTCAAATTATGCAAGAAATGTATTTTTACAAATTTTATGACCTCAATACAAATTACTTTGATCCATTAAAATTTATTTCCAAATAAAACTACCCTAAATGCTTAAATGTGTATATACAAGCTACCATTTATCTTTATTTTAACTTGCTAGTACTTACACCTTTCTATACACAATATAAAAATATATATATATATATATATATTATTGAGATACATCCCCCCCCCCAAAACCGGCCATGTGGGGAGGGTGCATCATTAAATGGGTTGGTAATTTTTCTTACAAGTATAGATTCATACTTCAACTCCTTTTCAATTATTCATTCATAACAATCATTCTAAAGTTAGGAAAAACTTTCTTTCTCTCTTGTTCTCTCTTCCAAAACCGGTTCTTCAAGTAGTGTAGCAAGGGATCACAAAAATTTTGCAAGCTCAAGTATTCACAATCTAGATCACACTCTTATTAAGGTTTTGAAATAAAAACCTAGGGTGTTTAGGCTAAACCTTTGTTCTTTGCACCTCATCATAGTTTACTTGTAAGCATATCATTTATATTTTTCATTTTTCCTTATCATTTCATATTTATCTCTTCATATTTGGAGCAAGCATGCAAGACTTATGTTGATTTATACCATTTTTATATGATTTTTAGTGTTATATATATATAAAGGTCATCCTATAACTATTCCCTTGGTATATATTGGTCTTGATGATGTTTAGGAACCCATGACACCCTAAGAAGGTGTATGGTAGGATTAGAATAGCTTTGGAGTTGATTTGAAGGGATTGGAATAGGTTTAGTACGAGAAAAACTATTTTCGACAAGTATTAAAAATGGTCTGTTCTTATTTTGTTTTTCTGGAAAATCCGACAGTAGGCACGAATTTTTGGCCTTGATATTTAGAAAATATACTTTAAAACGAATCCGTGGCCACTTGAACGGATTAAAACGGAGTTATAACGAAGAAGTTATGAATTTTTCAAGTTTGACGACGAAATATACATTTTCAGAAAATTTCAGCAACCTATTTTTATGTTGTACGAGTCAAAAACGAGTCCTAAGCTTTACAAATTATTTCGAATTATCAAAAATATATTAGTATACTTTGATACGAAGCTAAGGACATATAATACGTAGAAAACGGATTTGAAACGACTAAGATATACACGTTTTCATAAAATTGCCGTAACTATTATTTTTAGAAAAACTATATTATTTTACGAGACCAGTGTTACGGTAACTAAAACGACCATGTTGAAGGCTGTTTTTAAAGTTGATGTGGAACTTTTTGTAACGAGATGTCTTCTAATAAAATCAAGATCACCAAGCATATTTTCTAAAACGACCAACCGTTTGTATAGCGGAGTTGTAATAAATTAATTACGGTTGCTTAAACTTTGCCGAAACTCACTTTTTACACAACACTTGGACAAAATCACCATATTTAACCTCTATTATCTTTATGTTCGAGACCTCTATGACGAAAACTCATGAACTGAAACTTCTATATTTTGATACAAACTTTCCAAAACCGTTGAGTTCGTTTCCTAACGTTCGACGTACACCATTTTACGACTAGTTTTTCGAAGCCATTTTTGTCACTTTCACGAAATTTCCAACGACATTATTTTACGACGAAAAGTTGAAATTTCACAATAAATCATTACGAAACCATTGTAGGATGACATTTTGACGTAAATACTTGTAAAGTGATTTAATAATGGTCAAGACGTCAAAAGAGTATTTTTCGACGATAAGTATTATTTTCAAAACTCACAAATGGTATAAATAACATACGAAATACATGCATATCATAACATCATAACTCATTACATATCATATCATTCGTAATAGGTCCAGATTAAAGTTTCCCGCTATACCTCAGTGTACTCACTCTTGTCATCATACCAGTTTATCAAGTGAGTTTTCATAGCCCCGATTTATTCAAGTTTTACTTATTTCAAACCTACGGGGGAGAATACATTGCACAACATTTTTATTACGATACCAAGTATGTTAAATTCATTTACATTGCTTAAGTTACCACGTTGCCAGTTAAATGTCCCCAATTCATATGCATGAGCCGTTAATTTCCTAGAAGCGTGTGTGAGTGGATAGATCTATCGAGGATGACACCTCCATCCGGGTTGGTGAATCCCAACAAGTCATACGGATGCATTTCATTTATAAACATTATTAGAGTTGTTTGGCAAGACACTCTGTTGGGGCGAACATCAGTCGGAGCTTCGGTATCATGCGCTTAAGCAATTGTAACATTTTTATGTGACATGATTGTCATACCAGTAACATTTTTATGTGACATGATTGTCATACCAGTAACATTTTTATGTGACATGATTTTCATACCAGTAACATTTTTATGTGACATGATTGTCATACCTGATCTATACTTGCGTAGTCGTATAAAACATTTACCTAAACCTATGATTTCTCACCAACATTATTGTTGACCGTTTTAGCAATGTATTTTCAGGTAACTAAGGCATTATCATCATGGCATGGTTAAGGAACCACCTTTTGAGTCGCGGCGTCGACTTACATCATTGTACATTATGGCACTTTCTTTCAAAACCATCGTTTGGACTTGTAATATATTTATATTTCCACAAACTTTGTAAACTTTTGGGACCTATGTTGTAACTCTGATTATTTTATTAAATCAAACGATGTATTTTCCAAACGACACTTTAGGTCGTTCAATATAACTGTGATTGTGATGCTATGACAGTCAATCCCCAGGAATTCCATTCCGCTGCAAAACAGGTAATTTGGGGGTGTGACAGATTGGTATCAGAGCTTCGGTTATAGAGAACTAGGTTGCATCATTGACCCTAGACTATAACTACATCATCATAGCATCTCATCATTTCATCATAAGTGCATGTTCACTTTGCATGCGATTTATACGTACATTTTTCGAGTTATTTACTTTTATTTCAAAACGATTGTCACATGGATGCCCTTAAATACCCATTCCATTATCTTTTCCTCATACTCTAATGTGGAGAATTCCTTGTCATTCCCTATCACAATTTTTATATCAACTGATTCATCACCGATAACGTCGAATGCCGAGATAAACCTTTAAGTAGGACGAAGTCAATCTCACTCCTTTGTTTCACCACTAACATGTCGAGTTACGCGTTACTCACACATTAAGTCACTAAACCATTATACATTTGAAACACTTACGACATCTCATAACCCATCTTCTTGGAATCCATCATTCATTTTTTTTTAAAGATAACCTCAAATCTATTATCTCATATCACCTCTCTTTAGAGCGCATATTTTTAACATGGGATTTAGCTACGTCTCACATTTCCTCTTGTTTTGAAGAATATATGGCACCGAAGAAAGCTACACCTGAAATTACTCAAGCAGCTATTCAAAAGTTGGTGAGGGATAGCATAGCCGAGGCTCTAAGGATTGAAAGGGAAACGGTGGCTGCTGCTGCTGCTGAGGCCGCGGCTGCTGCTGAAGCCGCTAGGCTTGCTGCTGCTGCAGGAAATGCAGGAGGGTCCGGAGTTAAAAGCTGTTCGTATAAGGATTTCAAAAGTGGAGATCCCACGAAGTTTAGAGGTACCGAAGGAGCCACTGCCATGGTTCGATGGTTCGAGAAATAGGAGTCCGTGTTTTTGCTATGTAATTGCCCGGATGATTGTAAGGTCAAGTTTGCTACGAGTACACTACTTGATGGAGCATTGTCGTGGTGGAACTCATATGCTCAACCAATGGGAATGGAGAATGCTTTCAAGCTCACTTGGGAGCAATTCAAAGGTTTGGTAACAAAACAGTTTTGTCCGCGTACGGAGGTGAAGAAGTTGGAGACCGAATTCTATGAGTTGGTAACTATTGGGTATGACATTGATACTTACATTCGAAGGTTTCAAGAATTGGCCGTGTTATGCCCATCTATGGTTTCAGATAATGAGAAGCTACTGGAGGCTTTCATTGAAGGACTTCCCGAGATTATCCAAGGTGATGTGATTTCATTTGATCCACAAACGATTGAGGAGTCCATTCGAGTGTCGCAAAAGCTCATGGCTCAGGTAGTAAAGAGAGGCGAAATCGCAAACATCAACCGAAACAACAACAATACCAACAACCACACCAACTACAACAATAACCAAAACAACAACAACAACGACGATAACCAAATCAACAACAACAAAAGAAAATGGGAAAATGACCAAGGAGGTTATAATAACAACAACCAAAACCGTAACACTAACCATCATCAACAACAGAATAGAAGGCAAGAAGCTGCTATGGTTTATGTTGCTGCACCTAGAGAAGGTAGAGGTTATGCTGGAACACACCCATTATGTAATCAATGTAATTTCCATCACTCGGGTCCTTGCCCTGCCAAGTGCCACAAATGCCAAAAACCGGGACATCTAGCCAGGGATTGTAAAGGTAAAGCTATAGTCACGTGCTTCGGATGTGGGGAGCAAGGACACTATAGGAATCAATGTCCTCAAAACCAAGGTCAACAAGTTGAAGGTGCTCATGGGAATGCATACATGTTAGGAGGAGGAGAAGCTCGTCAAGGTATCAACGACGCGGAAGACTAAAGAAGTTCGGAAACTAACAGTATTATTTCTCCTTATGTACTATGTCGTACTAAGTTTATGTTTTCCATCGTATCCGAATCTTTATAACTTAAGATGTACTACTTTTGCTAAACCACTCGTTGTAAAATATTCTCATCTATCGTACTTATTTTCTTTCCGATTTGTTATTACTTATGAGAATCTTACTTCCTTTTACTTTAACTATCATTTTAACGACACGGTATAAATCCTTGTAAACATTGAGAGTTATAACAACTAAACCGAACGTCACATCATCGTTCCTTAATTATACATAGCCTAGCTAACTATGTCTAATTCTGGAGGGATCACGTTATGTTGGGAGCAGTTATTTATAAATCTTAGTGCAAGCAAAATTTTCACATGTTCCGATTCAAAATGTTACTTATGAGAGATTCATCCGATATTTTCTTTACTACAATGTTTTGTACGCTCTCAATCATCGATAACCATAACGACAATTCCTCATGTCTTTTCTCCTCGTTATTCATCACAAACTCAAAAATTCGATAGACCAACACGAACTGAATTCAGGGACTGAATTCCTTTTTGGATGGGCGAATGTGACAACCCGTACTTCCAGGTCATTTCTCGAAACAATTCATGCTTCACTATTTCAACATTTATCGTAAACTAGGTTTACGTGTTCCAAATTTGCGTAATCTTTAAGGTTTAGCGGCGAATTCATGATCATATCATCATGAACATTTCATATGGACTAAGTTTAGTCTATATTTCATTAACATCATTTGCATCATATTAGTTCATTCATGACATTGCATTTCCCATTAAACGCGTAAATTTTATATTAAATAAACGTTATCGCGTGAGTTATTATTTTGAACATTTAATCCGTTACTTCTAAAAATGATTTATATTTAGTTTATAAAAACTATATTTTAGTTTACCTAGTGTTCTAAATTTATTTTGTATATAAATCGTTAAAGTTATATTATTACGACGTTTTTCTTAAAAACTACACGAAAATTATTATTTCACTCAAATTATGCAAGAAATGTATTTTTTACAAATTTTATGACCTCAATATATATTACTTTGATCCATTAAAATTTATTTCCAAGTAAAACTACCCTAAATGCTTAAATGTGTATATACAAGCTACCATTTATCTTTATTTTAACTTGCTAGTACTTACACCTTTCTATACACAATATATAAAAATATATATATATATATATATATATATATATATATATATATTATTGAGATACATCCCCCCCCAAAACCGGCCATGTGGGGAGGGTGCATCATTAAATGGGGTTGGTAATTTTTCTTACAAGTATAGATTCATATTTCAACTCCTTTTCAATTATTCATTCATAACAATCATTCTAAAGTTAGGAAAAACTTTCTTTCTCTCTTGTTCTCTCTTCCAAAACCGGTTCTTCAAGTAGTGTAGCAAGGGATCACAAAAATTTTGCAAGCTCAAGTATTCACAATCTAGATCACACTCTTATTAAGGTTTTGAAATAAAAACCTAGGGTGTTTAGGCTAAACCTTTGTTCTTTGCACCTCATCATAGTTTACTTGTAAGCATATCATTTATATTTTTCATTTTTCCTTATCATTTCATATTTATCTCTGCATATTTGGAGCAAGCATGCAAGACTTATGTTGATTTATACCATTTTTACATGATTTTTAGTGTTATATATATATAAAGATCATCCTATAACTATTCCCTTGGTATATATTGGTCTTGATGATGTTTAGGAACCCATGACACCCTAAGAAGGTGTATGGTAGGATTAGAATAGCTTTGGAGTTGATTTGAAGGGATTGGAATAGGTTTAGTACGAGAAAAACTATTTTCGACAAGTATTAAAAATGGTCTGTTCTTATTTTGTTTTTCTGGAAAATCTGACAGTAGGCACGAATTTTTGGCCTTGATATTTAGAAAATATACTTTAAAACGAATCCGTGGCCGCTTGAACGGATTAAAACGGAGTTATAACGAAGAAGTTATGAATTTTTCAAGTTTGACGACGAAATATACATTTTCAGAAAATTTCAGCAACCTATTTTTATGTTGTACGAGTCAAAAACGAGTCCTAAGCTTTACAAATTATTTCGACTTATCAAAAATATACTAGTATACTTTCATACGAAGCTAAGGACATATAATACGTAGAAAACGGATTTGAAACGACTAAGATATACACGTTTTCATAAAATTGCCGTAACTATTATTTTTAGAAAAACTATATTATTTTACGAGACCAGTGTTACGGTAACTAAAACGACCATGTTGAAGGCTGTTTTTAAAGTTGATGTGGAACTTTTTGTAACGAGATGTCTTCTAATAAAATCAAGATCACCAAGCATATTTTCTAAAACGACCAACCGTTTGTATAGCGGAGTTGTAATAAATTAATTACGGTTGCTTAAACTTTTCCGAAACTCACTTTTTACACAACACTTGGACAAAATCACCATATTTAACCTCTATTATCTTTATGTTCGAGACCTCTATGACGAAAACTCATGAACTGAAACTTCTATATTTTGATACAAACTTTCCAAAACCGTTGAGTTCGTTTCCTAACGTTCGACGTACACCATTTTACGACTAGTTTTTCGAAGCCATTTTTGTCACTTTCACGAAATTTCCAACGACATTATTTTACGACGAAAAGTTGAAATTTCCCAATAAATCATTACGAAGCCATTGTAGGATGACATTTTGACGTAAATACTTGTAAAGTGATTTAATAATGGTCAAGACGTCAAAAGAGTATTTTTCGTCGATAAGTATTATTTTCAAAACTCACAAATGGTATAAATAACATACGAAATGCATGCATATCATAACATCATAACTCATTACATATCATATCATTCGTAATAGGTCCAGATTAAAGTTTCCCGCTATACCTCAGTGTACTCACTCTTGTCATCATACCAGTTTATCAAGTGAGTTTTCATAGCCCCGATTTATTCAAGTTTTACTTATTTCAAACCTACGGGGGAGAATACATTGCACAACATTTTTATTACGATACCAAGTATGTTAAATTCATTTACATTGCTTAAGTTACCACGTTGCCAGTTAAATGTCCCCAATTCATATGCATGAGCCGTTAATTTCCTAGAAGCGTGTGTGAGTGGATAGATCTATCGAGGGTGACACCTCCATCCGGGTTGGTGAATCCCAACTAGTCATACGGATGCATTTCATTCATAAACATTATTAGAGTTGTTTGGCAAGACACTCTGTTGGGGCGAACATCAGTCGGAGCTTCGGTATCATGCGCTTAAGCAATTGTAACATTTTTATGTGACATGATTGTCATACCAGTAACATTTTTATGTGACATGATTGTCATACCAGTAACATTTTTATGTGACATGATTGTCATACCAGTAACATTTTTATGTGACATGATTGTTATACCTGATCTATACTTGCGTAGTCGTATAAAACATTTACCTAAACCTATGATTTCTCACCAACATTATTGTTGACCGTTTTAGCAATGTATTTTCAGGTAACTAAGGCATTATCATCATGGCATGGTTAAGGAACCACCTTTTGAGTCGCGGCGTCGACTTACATCATTGTACATTATGGCACTTTCTTTTAAAACCATCGTTTGGACTTGTAATATATTTATATTTCCACAAACTTTGTAAACTTTTGGGACCTATGTTGTAACTCTGATTATTTTATTAAATCAAACGATGTATTTTTCCAAACGACACTTTAGGTCGTTCAATATAACTGTGATTGTGATGCTATGACAGTCAATCCCCAGGAATTCCATTCCGCTGCAAAACAGGTAATTTGGGGGTGTGACAGTTTTCTAATTAAGCAACTTATTAAACACCTGGCAGTGATCAAAGTACAATAACTTATAATCCAGGATAACACATTGTAGATACGAATGAATGCACCCCTTTTTCATGGCCATTTGGCCACTAAGAAAATACAGAATGGAACCTATTAGGAACGGTTCATGTCAGTCATGACCACTCACTGTACAGGGCCTACTTGATTATGGTCCTTCAAGTTGGTAACAACATGAATCTTATTTTTCCATATGAAACTCTTTATTGAATAAGAGCGCGTCTGTGAGCCATAACAAACTTTAATCCAAACTTGTTTATAAACTCACTCATGTAAACGGTATATGCGAGTATTTCTTCGTGACTAACCTGGGATCGTATAAAAAAGACTCCTGATCAAGCTTTGCAGCTATGTAGCATTCAGAATACGCGCATCAACATTAATCTGTTAAACAAATATGATAACTAAAAAACTCTGAAACATATTTAAAGTCCAAAGATTTGTATATTACAAAGCTTTCCTTGTTCAACTGCTAAATTAACAGTTAACTTCGCTTAACTCACAGCTAACTTGGTGTTAAATTTCTTGAGCTTTCCGCTTAAGGTAACCAATCTATTAACAACTTCATACAAAACGTTATTGCGTACATAATTTTATCAACAACTTCCCGCCAATTGTATAAGTTCACAGTTGTGTAAATCAAAAGTTTCTTATTTACTTCAGAGTTTAATAAATACACAGTTGCCCAAGTTCATAGTTATGCAAATCTGCAGTTACTTAATTAAGTTCACCGTTTTGTTAATTCAAATCTACTTAACTTCACAGTTTAATAAACCTATACATTCACTTGAGAAAATATATGATCAAAGTCTTACCAATAACCACATATTATCAAAGGCTTAACATTACTCAAAAAACCCTAATCATCTTTAAACATCTTTACAACATATAAGTAAAGCAAAACCATATATTACAGATGATTACCTTGTTCAAATGCTAAAATCACTGTTAACTTTGTTAAATTCATAGCTCCTATGAAGTTAATGTAAGTACCCATTGAATATCAATGCAATATCTACTTTCTGATAATGTATAACACTCGACCCAATACTCAATATGGCTGCAACATATCATATTATATGCACACAAGAAAGACATACCTATACCACCCTAAGCAACACCATTGCAAAGAAATCTCGCGGATTAGTCTGCGACACTGAATTAGTACTGCAATAAGATTATTACTTTTTTTAATAAAAAGATTTGTATTTTTGTTTAATTCCAGGAGATCTGAGTGGGAGAGTAGATTTCCTTTCCCCATTGAGTGTTGTGTTCATAGCTACAACTTGCATGGGGTTTCCATTTCTTTTCGAGCACGTGGGTAGCTTCTGCTACTCGTATCAGTTGTTTACAATTCTCTTTTTCCCAGTCGAATAGCATATATACAGAGTCTTACCTCATTAATGACTCGTATTACTATAAACATCGTTTCTTGTAAGGTTGTCAAAGTTCTGTGGAAACTGCACAACACGAGCAACAGGTATCTGAGAATCATGGCTAATTCTAAGTTGGCCGTGATTTAGTTATCATTGTTTGTTAGCCATCAGATGATATTCATGTTTGAATTAATTATCATGCATCATGGTTATGAGTTAGAGGTGACTTGCTTTAGTCACTAAAGTGTTTCGTGATTCACAAGATTCAAGATCCAAGATCCAAGTTTGATCACCCGAACAAAACAAATAGGTTAGTACTTTATGTGCTTATGTATTAATTCATATACATCAAATGGGATCCCTAATGGGACATCATTCCGCTGCGTATACTCGTTAATTATTAGTTATTAGATCATTAAATTCCAACATAAAGTACGTACTACTGACCCAAAAAGTTCATATATGAAAGTGTCTTATATCATTTAAGTGCAGCTTAGAGAAGTAACTTTAAAGGTTAACCTGACTAAAGATGAATTTTTTCTAACTCATTTGAAAAATTAAGTTAAATATGTTTTGGCAATAACATGGAGATGTAATAAAGATATACCTATTTCATACAAACGGCTTGAAAGAGCAGAACAACCGAGGCCTTCTGTGAGCCAAAGTAAATGAAGTAGTAAAACAACTGCACATCTTTAGATTCTCCAACTCCAATGTAGCTTAAACCATATTGCATAACAGATTCCTCTTCATAATGGTAGGCAGTAGTAGGAACTTTATGTTGCCTTTAGAAAAAATTTAGAATAATAGGTACATGTTTCATCCAATCTAATACAAATTATAACCAAATGATAGTATATTCCTACCAGCTGTTAATTAAAGAGCATATGTACCTTATTGGGAACAAAGTTGCAAGGTTTCTAAAAGAGAGTTCTAAGAGGTTGTTTTGGGTGGCTAATTCATCTTCACCGTGCTTGTATATCCACATATCCGTAAGCCTAGCGAATGACATTACTGTTCAAGAATAGATATAACATAAATAAAAGAGTACATATAACTGATTTGAAAAGGTTATACCGCTAAAATTATACACGGTAACCCCGTTGCTTCCACATCCGTTACGTAAATATACCTAACAGACTGCATATGTTGTCTTTCATCCGAATATCCCACTCCTTGTTTATGCAGTGACCTGATCCAAACACACATTTTTTCTGCCTAAGTATTAACCAAATACACATTCTTCTAAACTTTATAGTTGACTGATCCTAACACCTATCTATGCACAAGTATTAAAAGGTATTGGGCATCTTCAGGATTGCACATTGATGAGTTAACAACAACTTTATGAAAGTTAGGCATCTATTAATTCAAAGGTACCTTGTTGTAAATAATATAACTTGCGGTACATATGAGAATCAATTTCTAACTGATGTTTGCAGTATTTTCACATCATGGATTGGCCTGAAAAAGAATAAGATGTTGAGAGGGATAAGAAAGAGAGCATGCTATCTAAAAGTAATAAGTGAGATGAAACAAACAAAATGAAATCTTGGACAAGGTCAAGCACGCCTGTGATAATATTAGTAATCATGAACCCAAATTTTGTTGATTTTCAGTATGTGTCTTTCTTTTCACGTGGGTAGACTTGTGGCCATACCTATGAACTATTTGGTGACATAATATAGAAACAAAATTAAGAAATAACGCCACACTCGCGATGACGCTATTGCGAACATTTAAGTGCATATTTTATGGCTTAGCAACATAGTGGCCTTTGCCGCCGTTTAGATATTACTATATATACTAAAACACATTCCGTTGCACTGTGGCTACAGTGCACGCGCAACTTCCAGTTTTGGCACTTTTAGCCCCTGAGGTTACTGCTCAATTGCAAAGTTAGTCCTTAACGTCCGTTAACTAACAGTCGAGGATTAAATTTGAAACGTAACAATAACTTGAGGGGATATTTCTGTGCAAATATTAAGCAAAAACAGCCCCTGAGGTTACCTTTTTTTTTCACCGTTAGTCCCTAAGGACTAACGTTGCAACAGCCCGTTAGTTTCAGGGACTAAAAATGAAAATGTTACTGCTACAGTACATAACAGTGCAAAACAGTGTTTGCTACAGGGCACGTATAGTTTGGAATAGTGCGTGCACTGTTCATCCGCAATTTACACTTTTGGTCCTTCAAATTAGCTTCAAATCGTACCGTTACTCCCCCGTTATCGACCTTTTGCAAATTTCGTCCTTAATAACAAAAAAAAAAAAAAACAAAAAAAACAATTTTTTTTCCGACTTAGATTAAACACAACACCTCCGCCGCAACGCGCGGGTGCCCCCGCTCGTTTGTTCTAAATTGGGTATAAAAAAGAAAATACAGCAGGATGGTCATGACTCACGGACCTATTGAACCCACCATTATCAGGATATGCTGAAACCAAAGAAAAATTGTTTGCCTCGTGTATTTCGCAGTCTTCAAAAGCTCGAGACCTTCTTTGTTTTCCTACATATAAAAAGAAATGAAGTTCTTTAATAAATCAACCAAGTACGATATTGAACTTTGATTATAAGAATATATTGTCAAGAAGAGACGAACCTGAATGTTAGGAGCAAACCACCTTCATCGCCAACATTGGTGGCGTCCTGAGCTCTGCACTCAAAGTAGGAATACCAACAATCAAAGAACCATGTTCAGTTCCCATAAGAATATCTGGTGCCAGATAGTCAGGTGTACCCATAGCAGGCCTTTTCTAAGCCTTTCTTGCTGACTTTCAGATAAAGATGATTCAAATTCATCATGTTTTCCCATTATTGATGTCCCACTGACTGCTGGACCCGACAGATCATTTGTACTATTAATCAGACCAACCTTTGACAGGCCAAAATCAGTCAACTGCAAACCATGTAAGAGTTGCTATTAGAGTGACTCATAAACAATGAGAAAGATAAATGGTCTAAATATATAAGATAAGCTATAAGAGGTTCTCTTTTTCCAATAACTTAGCTAATAACTTAAGCGACATGTTTAAAGCACATACCTTAGTATGACCATCATGTGCAAAAGACAAATTATCAGGTTTCAAGTCACCGTGAACCACACGTAGAGAATGAAGATATTACAAAGCAAGCACCTGCATACAATAAATGCAATGTTTTAATCTGACCAAATACAGGAGGCAAGTTACTAATGAATGGGTCAATTTGGGTTATGCTACATTTCTAACAGATCACATGACTAAAAACTTAGCTGAGGTGGAAACAGGCATGTATCATACGGATACTATTTTTGACAAAAGGTCCTTACTTGATCATTCCTTTGAGATATTTCCTTCAAGTTTGTTGAAAGTTATAATTTTTTACTTTCTAACATTTGAGTGAATTGTTTTTTAGCTTCTGCCACATTACTTTCCGCTTCAGCCAGCAACTTCTGATCCTATTGGTCATTGAATATCACATAATTGTTGTATGTATTACAATAAAGAACAGGATAATAACTATAGACATGGATAGAAAATAAAACCTCTAATTTTTTATGTTATAGTTGTTTCCCTCTTTCCTTAAATGTCAAAACAACCTGCTTCTTTTCATGAAGTGAGATATGAAGCTAACTCAATTGTTTCTCCAATGAACCTAAATGCTCTTCATGCTTCACAATCTACTTTCGCTGAGTATCTATTTTCTCTTACTTCCCATGTATCTCTGATTGAAGATTTCTGATACTCTCAGTGGTAGCAGTTCCAGATTTCGAGTTCTTCCACTTAGTCTTGCTGCATTTTTAACGATACATAATGATTAGGCATGATATCCTCACATGCTGATATATAATTTAACAATAAAAGATACACAAGCCAATATGGGTAGGTTTATGTACTTTCTCACCTAAAAGATACACAAGCCAATATCGATAATTAGAGCTGAAGAATAGTCTGGTCAGCTAGGTAAGGTAATGGGTCCAAACGGGTCAAGTTTGGTTATTGTCCATCTTTATTGATCTTAATATACAATAGATATTTATATAATTACAAAACTGGATTTTAAAAGTAGAAATAAAGTGATTTAAGAGGTTGCAAGCAATTACGTACACTGTGGGTTACTCTTTCCCCATTCAACTTCTTACCCAATTCTAAAGTTTTACCATGGACCCGTTATAGTTATATAACTCAAATGAACCAAATTTGAGGTAGATAGCTACTCAGAGCATGATAAAAAACTAAAAATATAATATTGTATACCAAGAAAAATTCAGCATAAGATCCAAAAGTCAGGGCAGTTGCCGGTTAAATTTAAAAGGTGAAGAGCTGAACAATCGCCATAAACAATATGTGCAGTCTGAAACTATACGTAATGAAATATGAAAGTCGTGGCCTTTTAAAAAGAGCATGATACTTACTAATTGTATCAAAGCATGATACTTCCAGTTTTTGCTGATATGGAATACATAATATCCAGTTCCTTCTCAACATCAGTGACAAGGAGTTTCACATGGGATATATTAAGTTTTCCAAGTAACAGGGGATCCTAAAAGATAAGAGCAAAAATGATAAAACAAATATCCTTGCTACACAGCCAAAAGATCAATTAGTTAATATTGTGGTCAACTAAAATTGAGCAAGTTAGAATAGAACTACCAACACATATACACTTGAGCTGAAAATAATCTCTAACCTTGTTAATAAATGCTTCTGCAAGCTCGTCAAGAGTGAAGGACTGGGTATAGAAAGGTATGTTGCATATAGAAAGGTGGATGGTTATAATAATGTATAAAATCGGCAATAGAACTACCATCAAGACCTTCCCCCTTCCTCCATAGCTATTGAATGATGCGAGTGTCGGTGTCTTCCTTTGAGTTTCCTAATTCCAGAACAATGTAAGAAGTATTTAATTGACCATTAAATAAACTATAGAAGATATAGAGATGGACATATTATGGGGTACCCTTTGTGCAGTTTCTATGCTAGTTATCCATCTAAGGAGTTTTGCTGCTCAATTCATCTGGTGACGTGTGCAGAATAATTAGGTATTAGAAACCTTATTATGCATACATATGTCATCTAATACTTATAGAATTGATAACTCTAGAGAGGCAATAAGTCACTTGCCTGTCATGGATCATTTCCATTTTAGAGTATATTGAAAAGGGGGTGGGGTATATTCTCGTTTATAGTTGAGCATCACGAGGAAAATTTGTGACACGACAGGACGGTAGAATGCAAAACATATCGGTTCGAGAGCTGTAGGATTTCACTAATACCTGCGGCAATAAAATACATACAAATTTTAAATTGTCTTATTATAAAAAATAATGTTTCATACAAAATTAAGTATGTCTAATTTACCTTCCAGAGTTGTTCCATTGGAAAAGTGATTCTTTATAATCATAGTTATATCGGTTTTCAATGCACCCCCAAGTTCAAAAATTTCAACAACAAAGGGTATGCACAAATCTGCCCGCACCTTTCCATCCAGACAAAATTGATGATATAACGGGCCGGAGTTCCGTGTAGAGTGGCTCAGCCTTTTTTCAAACCAAAACCGTGCATGGCAGCTTTTGCATATGCAGTTACACGCATCGAATGCCTCATATTCTAGCGGAGGCCCTTTAAATCAAATAAAGAATATATAAGTATCTGACATATAGTAATGAAAATCGTAGCAAGATGGCTCAACAGTAATGGAATACATCCAGCTGACAATACCTCTGGCAACGGCCCTTGCTGCAGAGCCATTTGATCTCCCCATTCGCGGAACTGTAGTTGTTGGACCTTGCTGGCGTCTCAGGTTTGGTCTGCTATTTGTCTCGGATCGCGTTTCTGATACGTTAAGAATCATGTTCATTCAATGAATTCACCATCGGAAGATAACATTTAGCAAAATGAATATGCAAAGCACGTAATCAAAGTAGCATAGGTCAGTATGTTTGGCAGACCTGTATGTCAAGTACATGTTCCTAAACTCTTTGTTGCAGGCGTTTGCGCACCCTGCGTCAACGACACCAGACAGGTGGTATATCCATCCCTCTTTCCGATTCATCCAATGATGGTGTCACACTTAGAATCGCATAGACATAAAAAAATGTAACATGAGTACTATGAATAAAATCAACCCAACTCATTATCCATTGTTTACAAATGAGCGTAGATACCATTGTGAACACACCTGTTCCTTTTGTTTGAGACATCGATGAATGTGATCCAAGTCCACTCGTTGGGTTCAATCTCATTTCTGACAATGGTTGTCCTTTTGATGTACCTGTAATAATATTGAACTGATTGTTTTACCATTGTAGTTATCAAGAAAAGATCACGTAAATGAATGCAGCTATGTGACACGACCGTCCGATTTAAATTAAAAACCCATTATAGTTTAACAACAAAGTTACAATAAAGTATGGTGTGCTCATTTACAAAGGCTGCAATAGAAACAGAGATGCAAAATCTGAAACTCTCACTACAGTTTTCAGATATGAGAACTTACCATATAACTAAGGTTATAAAAAGGAGTATTTACCTTCCACAATAATTATGCCATGTCTAATGCAGGTTGCGCAATTGCAAGCTCCAAAATGGCTCGGTCACTCTCAGTCTCCATAAAGATCTTTCCAACTCAGCATACTTGCTCCATGCGTAGCAATTCTCAGGTGACCACTCCAAATACTTTTCGTATAGCTTCCGACAACGGTCCATGTTACCAAGCTACAGCTCAATCTCAATATACTTCTTGAAAATTTGTGATTTTGAGTGGTCAGACCAAGAACATACTATAAAAGTCAGCAAAATGCTTAATAACTTGGAATTTCAATCTATACCTTATCTTTAGGAGCAATCCCATTTGCATTCCCAAGAATTGCACCTGGACCTGAGGGATTTAAGCACTCATTATACACATCCCTCGTTCATTGAACATCGTGTGCATCAAGCTCTTCATACAAAGCATAATTAATTTATAAATAAATGTATCATTGCCAAAAAAAATCATCTGCTGGAGGTACATTACCAATTGCTCTATCATAAACCTCTCGGATCCTCTGTTTGTTCCCAACACTCTCCTTTAGTCGTACATAATCAAACCATGAATCATAATTCCGCAGATTCTTTCTAACTTCCTCCTCCTATTGAAACCTTCTTTTCCTAACAATTGCATCTTTAATGCTCTCTCGATCACCGTACTGTTTCTCGAAAGCAACAAACTGTATGTATAGATCCTCAGCGGCCTATTAAACATATCATCCAAAAGAAATTAGCTGAATTTAGTAAAATAGCATAAATCATTACCTCATGTTTTCTATAGTTGAGAAATCACTCACATCAAAGCTGATTTGGCCACTAATGGAAAATGTAATGTTTAGAAGGGCAAATTTTTCTCAAATGATTTCCACCATTTTTGGGCGAATATTACAAACATAATGCTTACCGTGTAGATAGATCACATGCATTTGTAACTTTTTAATTATGGATGGACAAATTATGCAGAAACAGTGGATGCATCTGTATTTGTCACAGACCAATGTCAAATACAATAAAAAAACAAAAAGAGAAATGCACATTAGATCGTGAAAGAGAATACCAAACACATGAACACTGACCTACGCTTGCAGCAAGTTGAACAGCATCAGAAAACTAGAGGGGGGGGGGCTTGAATAGTTTTACCGATTAAAACTTAGTTTTAAGATATTTAGATCGACTTATGTCAATCTATTTAAATGTGTATGTTGGATGTTGATAGATAAATATGGAAATGTGTAATGCAAAGGTAAAGAGTAAGAAACACAAAACCACGACACGAGCGTTTATAGTGGTTCGGCTACAAGGACACCTTCCTTGCCCTACTCCACTCCCCGGGTCACCTACTAGAGAGTTCGTAATCACTACACGACACCAACTCCTTATGGCGGAGAAGCCTTCACAACGGCGCCTACTCGTTTTCCGGTACTGGGCTAGGCACCGGGTTCTTCCACAAGGTAGAACAACACCTATCACAACGTCGCCTACACTTTATCCGGTACAAGGCTAGATACCGAGTTCCATTACAAAAGAGGAACTACTACTCAACACTAAAAAACACCTATCCCAAAGGAGACCCACTCCTTATTCTGACATCATCAAGGATACCAATATCCTTGGACATAACCTATCTCTATTTGTACATCGATGCACCTCATCGATTGTACACCCTTGGCATCTTTCACTAATGCCTCTTGACTCGACTTCTAGGCACCCTTCACTAATGCCTTTAACACGGACGTTCGACACCTTTCACTAATTCATTCGTCTTGAATCTTTTGGCATCCTTCACTAATGCCTTTGACACGGACGTTAAGCACCTTTCACTAATGCTTTTGTCTTGACTCTTTAACAAGAGAACCTCAGTAGTCTTGATGATGACGAAGCATGGCAACTCATGGACTTTAGATTGCTCGACTACAAGAGGTGGTGATCTTGCCTTTAGGAGGAACCTAGAGAATCACACTAAAACAAAACACAAACTACATAGAAAGATTCTTAGTATCTGAGGTTAGAAGGTTTACAATACTAGGAGAAAGTATGTGTGGGAGTGGCAACCCAAAATGAAAAATGGCTCACTATTTATAGAAGAAAATATTCTACTGTTCCACGGATCCCTTGCTTGAGGGATCCGTCCAGTGTAAACTGGGGGAACCGTGGGACGCTCCTTTTTGCCTATGGGTTTTGGGTCATGGGTCATGGGTTATGGATCATGGGTCCTAGACTTTGGACCATGGGTATCCAAGTAGATACAATGTATCTAATATGTGCAATGCATCTAGTCCATGGGTCATGGGTTAAATCCATGGGTCATGGATAATACCCATTCATGACTTATGCATGATGTCATGAAATGGGTTATGGGTTATGATCCATGGGTATGGGTCATGGACTTTGGGTTATATCCAACTACATTCAATGTATTTGGTCAATGGGTCAAATACTTAAACTTCTACCCATTATATTACCCATTATAATACATACCAATTATGTGTATATCTACCCAATATGTAAACACTAGTTGTTGTACATATGTATCATAAAATCACTATTACTTTTTTAGTGTTTTATGTAAAAACGTAAGTGTGTTAGTAAACTATTGGCTCAAACCATTTACGTATTTTATTTGTTTCGTTAAAATGATTTTACGTTTATTATTGACAAAACATTAGAAGATCGTAAAATGTAAATAAACATTTTTACGGCTTATTTGTATTAACAATCGTTGATTAGAGATGAATACAACGGCCATTCTCTTCACCATGTAATAGGCAAGATTAAATGGCCTTTGGTGAATGAGGCAATATATCATTTGGACAAGACATGCATTTGGATGGTCTTTGTTTCCAACCAAACTAATGACATTTTTCCTAAGAATTTCTTCCCACTTTCTATAGATGGGATGCATTTCGAAGAGTTCCATTTGAAAGGGATCACGGTGAATAAGCTCTTTGTTGCGGTTGAAGCGAGATTGGTCGGCTCTAATTTGGAAAATGGTATCTCGAACAATTACGGGGTCATCAAGAGGAGTGCGGTAGATTGGTTTGGAATCTAGTGCAAAGGATTGAGTGGATATTGCCCAATCTTGGGAGTACATACAAATTCCTTCAAAATTAAAGGAATGCGGAGGATTTGTGCAAATGTGTTGAGGGGTAGAGTAAAGTTTTGTTTATTGATGATAAAAGCGATTGAGATGCTATCATCACTATTTCTAATGATCCTAACGCTTTTGTAAAATTCAAAAATAAAAACCGGAAAAATTTGTTCATCAATATCAAGAAGACAATCAAAGTTGATTGCCGAGAAGGCTTGACGAATGTCGGTATTTTCAAGGAAACATTCATTGACCACACGACCTTCGTGGATAAGTCGTTTTTCAAGTCTTTTGAAGATTTTACGATCGGTTTTTGAAAGCCCCTTTTTTCGATAGTATTTGGTGAGGTAGTGAACGGTATCATGGTGGTCTTGTTGGGTAGCTTTAGGCATGGTTGGTCCTAGAAAAACAAATATTCCAATTAGGTATAATTTGTTGAGATGGGTTTATGTTTTTGATTTGTATTAACAATGTTGTAAGCATAATGGAATATTAGTTATGTGAAAACCTTTTCTTAGTGATTAATTTTGCAAAACCTAATTTCACCAATTGATTAAAAAATATTGAAAACCATAAACCCTAGGATGGGGATGATGAAGATATGAACATATGAGTGTAATTACTTACAATGATGTTCTAGAGTAAGATGCTTGAGGATATGTAGCACTATGGTGATGAAAGCAGCAATTGGGTTGTTTTTGTGTTTTGTGAGGAGAGGGAAAAGAGCATAATTGGTTTTGAAAAACGTATAGTTGGTTTTTGTCACACGGTTCCCTCGGATCCCTTGAAATTGGGATCCGGCTAGTACAACTTGAGGGATCTGGCTACTGTGGACAGAAAGAGGGTGTTTGGTGTTATTTTTGTAATAAGTTATACACTAGCTTATGGAACAAAAATAGCTTTGAGGTTCCTAAATGAATATATGTTTGGTCAACCGGATTTGATAGGTTAATTATCAAAGATCTATTTGTGACGGAGGCATTAGTTTGAGATCTTTTTAGAAAATCAAAGAGGAATACTATTCCTGTTGATGAGTAAGTCGGGAAAGTGGCGAAAAAAGACTTTTTAGAAACTAGCAATTATTAACAAAAAAAATATCAACAAATTCATGTAGACGTAAACTAGCTAAGGATAAGTGAACATACCTCTACGATCTTGATATGGTTTATGGAGACCAATAAACCGAAATACTTCATGAGCTTTTAAAGTAATCCGTTGTACTTAGAATAAGTAGATTGCGATTACTTTTAGGCTCTTCCTTGAAAGATGACTTCGTTTTTCTTTGAATAGAAATGAAGACTTTAGAGAAATCCTAGCATGAAGATTTCTTGAAAAGAAGATGTTAGAATAATCTATCATTATCCAACATAAAAGAAGCAATTTGTTTTAAAAGATTTCCTTCGTTGTAGTTTTCAAACATACACGGATAGTATCAAGTTTTTAAAGTACAACATACTCTAAGAAACTTGGTAACGAAGCTCTGACACCAATTGTGGAAAACTAGAAGGGGGCTTGAATAGTTATACCGATTAAAACTTCGTTTTAAGATATTTAGATCGACTTATGTCAATCTATTTAAATGTGTATGTTGGATGTTGATAGATAGATATGGAAATGTGTAATGCAAAGGTAAAGAGTAAGAAACACAAAACCACGACACGAGTGTTTATAGTGGTTCGGCTATAAGGACACCTTCCTTGCCTTACTCCACTCCCTGAGTCACCTAATCGAGAGTTCGTAATCACTACACGACACCAACTCCTTATGGCGGAGAAGCCTTCACAACGTCGCCTACTCTTTATCCAATACTAGGCTAGACACTGGGTTCTTCCACAAGGTAGAACTACAGCTATCACAACGTCGCCTACACTTTATCCGGTGCAAGGCTAGATACCGAGTTCCATTACAAAGGAGGAACTACTACTCAACACTACACAACACCTATCCCAAAGGAGACCCACTCCTTATTATGACATCATCAAGGATACCAATATCCCTGGACATAACCTATCTCTATTTGTACATCGGTGCACCACATTGATTGTACACCCTTGACATCTTTCACTAATGCCTCTTAAATCGACTTCTAGGCACCCTTCACTAATGCCTTTAACACGGACGTTCGGCACCTTTCAATAATGCCTTCGTCTTGACTCTTTTGGCATCCTTCACTAATGCCTTTAACACGGACGTTAAGCACCTTTCACTAATGCTTTTGTCTTGACTCTTTCGGCATCCTTCACTAAAGCCTTTGACACAACACTTCTACTGTAACACCCCAACCCGACAAGGGTAAAGATATCACAAATACAGTTTCATATCAGAACCTTAAGTACTATACAATAGCGGAAGCCTTTACAGAACTTACAAAAGAAAATATAAATAACTTAATAATCAAAATAAATCTAAAATACCTATTTCAAATCTTGCTCTCAGCTCTACTCTCAACCCATATCAGCTATCCCATAAGCTCATCTTGAATGCTTAACACCTGCCGCAGGAAAAGAAAATGCGGTTGAGCTTACAAAGCCCAGTGAAACAGATATAACAAAACAAAAGCTAAAACAGAACAAGACACAAATAACAAAATCACAACGAAATGAGAATGACGAATCATAGAGGATTCTGCAAAAGCACAAATATACAGAAATCCGAAAGAAACAAATGACAGATAAGAACAAAAACATAGCACATTACTAACACAAACACAAACACATCAAAAAAATAGAGTACCTATAAGCCAAACAAAAAATCTAAAGGCTAACAAAAACAATTCTAGAAAGTAAACATGGCATTGATACAAGTCAATTAATCTACATTTAACACACTTAATCCAATATTGTAACAGCGGAAATAGTAGTCAATCATGGCAGTCACACATGCAAATAGAAAACATAGTAGGAAAACTATAACTAAATAAGCAAAAGACATAGCATAGCAATTAGCAAATTATCAAAATGGACATCATAATTAAACCATTTCCCAGATCAAACCTTAATATAAGCAAAGTCTAAACATAGCAGATCAATCATAAGCAGACAGATAACTAACGAATAGGCAAAGTTTACAAAATTAATTGAACAATCATACGTACTAAACTTTCAGGATACTCAATTTCACACTAGCACATTCATCACACAGATCAACGAATTCACATAACGATAAACTAACATAACATCAGATGATAACATACGAATCATATTTAAACATATTAATCATATCCTAGCATGGTATACGGTAGTTACATAATCATATAAGAGCATAAACACATACAATAACATATAATAAACCTAATACATAAATATAAACACTTGAAAATACCGAATCATAAACAGAATACTTAACACAGACATAACAGATAAGGATTTAGTTAACTACCACGAGCCCAGAACATATCATATCAGAAGTAATTATCTTATTCGAAGGGGTGACCTCGGAATACCTTATATAATATGAGGGGAGACCTCAACAACAAATGGAGTAGCTAGCTCCCAGAATTTGTGATAACGCGTATTGCACACGACATCATTCACCAGACAAATCATATCAGATAACAGATCAGATCTAGGATGCATCCATACGCCCCAACAGACAGATAGTGGCCATACTATCAATAAACAGATAACAGAAAGGGATGTGGCAGAACATCACTCTACTGCCCTAGAGTCATGTCAGAGGTGCATCACTGACACGGACCTGGAACCCCCATGACTAGTGAAATATTGGCTCGGGTGTCAGACTAACTTAGGTCAAACGGATTGTCATAAATGACACAGATCATAATTCATCATAAATGTCAAACAGATTTACAAATCAGAGTTTTCATATCATAAGTTCAAATCAGATGTTTCATGGTTCAATAAACAGAGATTTCAAATAAGCAACGGATCAAACAAATCAGAAAGGGTTCATATCAAATGTTCAGAAATCAAAGGTTCATATCACAGTCACATATCATACGTTCATAATCAGATGTTCATAATCAGAAGTTCATAATCAGAAATTTATACTCAAACATAGCAAGGTTCAACAAACAGAAGTTCAGACAAACAGAGATTCACATAAATAGAAGGGAATCATAGCAATGGCATAGGGAATCCTAATAAGCATAAGGAAATGACAAGAAAAGGAGATCATGAGAAAACCTTTACTAAAAAGGTCAGAATATCTGTACCTTAACGCAAATGAGGGAAAAGCAAATGAATGAACGAACACGAAGATACGACGCCACGTCTCCTTCAATGAATCTACACGGATTAAGATTCGTATAATACTTATTAGCTCATTTTATAAGCTTCTTATGCCTTTGTAAGTGTGTTACTTATTGATATCATGTTTTATCTTTCATTTTCTTAAACTCATATTTGGACCAGACTTTAACGATTTTTATAAAATACTTACTTAGCTCAAATGAAATCAAGCAAAATCCCAGGGGTTCCCATATGATTTAAAAGACTCTCCAAGAATTGGTGGGTTCTATTTCCATGCTAAATGGCCTACGGAAAATCATAAGTCCAGACCGGTCCAGAACTCACCCAGATTTACACACACCAAAAGTATGGCCCCAACAAACACACTCACCCTACCCAAAACATCAAACCAAAATCTACAGGTGTCACACCGTATATAAATATCATATCCACCAAAGGAAAAGTTCCAGAACCTCATAGATTAAATACTAAAAATCATTTACTACATCATAAATTTCAACTCAGCAATTCAGATTCAGACACTCTAACTCCAAAAATATAAAAATCATACTTCCACGTTTGAAAATGATACATGACTTATTTTTATAGAAAGCTATTTCAAATTACTACAATTTAGACTCAAGAATCACTCAAAAAAATGAAAGTATCATCAGATAACACCTAGATGAATCCAACCTAAATTTCAGACCCGTTTTCTCTGCTTTGACACTTGATCTTGTAAAATTCAAAAATACGACTTAGACAACTCCAATTTCGACCAAACCACTTGGAAAACTTAACTAAGATATAAAATAAACTTTTCCAACAAAAACCCAGATCGTTGCACTTATTAATTTCTATCTATAACCCACACAAATTCGACATATGATGTTGTCCAGTTTTAGGGTTCATATTAGGCCATCATAACACATGTTTAGACCATTAATTACACTTAGGGTTCCATTCCAATTAGGTTTTCGAATTTATTAGGCATGATAACATTCATATTTGTTTTATATAAACATAAGTGTGTGTCGATTGGCTAGCACAAACAAAAGGAAGACCATGAGCATACCTTTAGGCAGAATTTAACGAGACCAAAAGAGCACCAAATGAGACTCACAGATCAAAATGCAAAGACCCAAGAGCACCACAATCAAAACACCTCCAAACTCTTCTTCTTCTTGACCTTGAGGCTGAATAAAATGTTAATGGAGGCTGCTAGGGTTCGAATGGAGAGGAGATGGGATTTGATGCCGCCACTTTTGGGTGAAAGTGAATTAGGGTTTTGGTGTGCTTCAATTTTGTGGAGCGTATAATGAAAAGGAGGGGGAAGGATACCGGTTTTGATGAGCCAAGGGAAAACAAAGGCCAAGCCCAAGTCCAAATTCCAATTTATAACTTAGATGGGCTTTTACATTAAAGTTTATATGTGTTTTGTAATTTATGAATTTTTCGGTTCATGTAATATATAAATGTTGGGAATTATGTGAAGTTTGATTATGCTGATATTAATGCTGAAGTGTTTCTACTGAAGAGAAGTGGATTCTGCCGAAGACATAATCTGCTGAAGTATAATAGTTATTAGTTTGTTTCTGCGGAAGTGTTTATTCCGTATTTAGTTTATTTAGTGTGGATATACATGAGCTTTATTAGGAAGTGATTGTGTATATCTTATTTAGTTTTATGATTATACGTTTCTTGGAAAACGGTTTAGCGATATTGTTTAGGGTTCCTTGTCTATAAAAGGAACACATTAGAAAGAGTTATGTACCGATTGGAAAAACTCAGTTTTAGTTAATATAAAGATCCATAGAG
The DNA here is from genome assembly GCA_019973895.1 of Chrysanthemum seticuspe. Classification (NCBI taxonomy): domain Eukaryota; kingdom Viridiplantae; phylum Streptophyta; class Magnoliopsida; order Asterales; family Asteraceae; genus Chrysanthemum; species Chrysanthemum seticuspe. The sequence goes on from BPTQ01000005.1 coordinate 306,244,303, forward strand.
GATCAAGAAGTTCTTAGTTATTTGTTACTTGTGTTTATATTCCGCTGATAAACATTAGTAGTAGAGAGTGTCTTTTATTGTGCTTGTGATTACATAGGCATATATAACGATCCACGAGCTCAAGATCTATCAAGGTCTTTGTTTGATTCAACAAGTGGTATCAGAGCCTCGTGAGAGTCTCTACGATACTAAGGACAAGCTTTTTCTAAACACCCATACAACCATAACAAAATCATCATGCCTGGTTCAGATGTTGATACTGAACTCACCAACAACCAAAACTCCACCCATCTGCAACAACTAAGTCTCTCTAATAGCAATGCTAAGTTTCCTTACCTTAAAAGGGAGGAATATGATCTTTGGGCTATGAAGATGCAGAACTGGATCTCCAACATTGATTGGAATCTATGGCAGATAATTATGAAGGGGAACAGTTTGAGGAGAACTACCACGGATGGTGCTGGTAATATGATGAATGTTCCTCCCAAAACTGCTGAAGAGTTGCTGGCAGTTCAGAGAGAAACAAAGGTCAGAACTATTCTTCTGCAAGCTATTCCTGAGGATCACTTGAGTGATTTTCACTTCATGCAAGATGCCAAGGATATATGGTTAGCAATTAAGGCGAAGTTCGGTGGGAATGAGGAGTCTAGGAGACTGAAGAAGTCCATGCTCAGACAACAGTTTCAGGACTTTCAAATCTCTGAAGAGGAAGGAATACACAAGGGTTATGATAAGTTTCACAAGATCTTAAGTCAGTTGAATCAGCTACAGGCAAAGCCGGATAATGATGACTGTAACTCTAAGTTTCTGAGGTCATTACCTCCATCCTGGCTACATGTAAGCATAGCTTTAAAAGCTAAAGGTGGTTTGGATATGTTTACCTTTGATGAGCTGTACCACAAACTTAAAGCTCTTGAACATGATGTACGAAGCCCTTTTCGATCATCTTCTTCTGCTAGTCATACTGCCTTTGTTGGAGCCTCTACTCCAAAGTCTAGCTATGGTCCAAGCCCATATCCAACATCATCTTATGCTGCTCCTTCATCAAGCTCTCTTCCTAGATCCAGTGGAATCATGGAAGATGTTCTTGGATCTTTCTTTGCTGATTATGATCCTCAGCAGGATCTAGCCTATGAAGATTTTGATCAAGTGGACCCACTTGAGATGGAAGAGATGAAGCTGAAGTGGCAGTTGGCTATGCTTTCCATGGACATCAAGAGTTTTGAGCGAAGAGCTGGAAGAAGGTTTGGATTCAAAGGACGTGATCTAGCAAGGTTTGACAAGAGGAAGGTTAAATGCTTCACATGCCAACAGATGGGTCATTTTTCTAGAGAATGCAAAGACAGGAAAGCTGGTGATGAGACAAGATACACTTCTTATCAGCAGTATCAGAAGGAGGCAGGAACATCAAAGGGATCAACTGCTTTGGTCACTCTTGATAGCAATGTGGACTGGAAGCAACATGAGGAGTCTGATAATGATGGTCCTGATAATGTTGGGTTGATTGCAAGCTGTACTTCAGAGGATAGGCATGATCAGATTGCCTTGATGGGCATCTCTCAGGTACAAAACTGTGTGTTTGGTTGTAGTGAGCGTTATAATGAACTCAAACAAGCTTATGATATTATGGAACCTAAATATAATGAATGCTATGTGGAAGTAGAAGCTTATAAACAGGCTTTAAAAACACTAGAAAGACAAAAGGTTTGGTTTCAGAAGAATGAAATAGCTTATGATGAGAAAATAGGTGTTTTAGAAAGAGATCTCGAATGTGCTACAAATGAATTAAAATGGTCTGAGAAGTTAAGAGCAGATGTAGAGTCAGAAAATCTAGAGCTTAAGGAGAAACTTAAGGAGGAAATTGCTAGGAATAATGAATGGATGATGAATGGTAATAAGTTGGCTAGTCTCATTTATAGTAGTCAAGCTCCCAATTCTACAGTGGCTTTAGGCTTTAAGAAATATGTAGGCTTAGAAGCTAGGGATGACACACGTAAATCTACACCAGCAGGCCTAGCTAATTTTGTGAAAGAAGGTGACCTACATGCTGTACGTGGACCAATTAGAGGTGAGCACATGCCCATTGACCTTTCCACTCTTAATGACTTTGATGGATCACACCATCTGTATGGCAAAAAGTCAAGAGACTTGCCAGACCCTAATACTTCTACTAATGACTTTGTCTCTTGTGTTAACAGTGACAAGTCCTCCAAGCAAGGGTCTACAGAGTGTGATTCAAATGACAAGTCTGACCTTCCCAAGTCTTCACCCTTGCCTGCACCCAAGACTACCAATAAGCATGACAGAGTTGCTGCCAAGGAATGCACTTCCAAGACAGTTGCCTCTAAAGACTTGCTTTTTAATTCTTTGCATAATAATACTGTTAAAAACAATTCTTTTCATGGTTTTGGTTTGAATACTTCTGCTTGTAAGAATACTTCTTTTGGTTTGAATAAATCTTCTCTTCAGAAGAAATGTTTTGTGTGTGGAAGTAAATCTCATTTAATTAAGGATTGTGATTATCATGAGCAAAGGATGAGTAGGTGTGGTGATTCTAGGAAATCTAGACCAATGTGGACAAATGTGAATGAAATACCACCTTATGTTCCACAAGCTACTAATTATAATACTTCCTTTCCTTGGAGAAGATCAATTGGAAAACCATATGTTCAACCAACCAGTGAATATTTTAAAAATGGTTTTTGGCCTAGATATGTTAACCCTATGACTGATGGGAGAGGGTACTGGGATACTGCTGTCAAGACCTCAGCAGGTTGTTCTTGGAATAAACAGAGACCTAAGTTCCATTGGAAACCCAAGAACAATAGTGGATCTTATACTTCTACTTGGCACAACTCATATGATCCACAAGGCAGGTTCAAGTCAGCAATGACTTGAGCCTCCATAGTGTACTAATTCTCTGTATATTTTTGTTGTTGTAGGATCATCCCCTTAAGCATAAAGATGTTGGAATAGTTGACAGTGGTTGTTCTAGAAGTATGTCAGGAAACAGGGACATGATGCATAACTTTATACCCATTGAAGGAGGAGGCAATGTAACCTTTGGAGGAAGTGATGGACGAATTACTGGAAAAGGGACCATCAAAACACCTCAGCTGGACTTTGAGAATGTTTATTATGTAAAGGAACTTCAACACTTTAATTTGTTTTCAGTCTCACAAATCTGTGACACTAAGAACAAAGTACTCTTCACAGAGGATGAATGTCTTGTGCTGTCTAAAGACTTCAAACTCCCAGAAGAAGCTTCAATTCTACTGAAAGTTCCTCGCAGTCACAATCTGTATACATTCAACTTAACTAATGTCCAACCAGCAGGTGACTTAACATGTTTGGTGGCTAAAGTATCTGTGGATGAGTCCACCAAATGGCACAGAAGGATGGCCCATGTCAATTTCAAGACCATCAACCAGCTCTCTAAGCTGGGCCTCGTTCAAGGTCTTCCTGCCAAAGTGTTCACCAATGATCATAACTGTGTTGCATGCAACAAAGGAAAGCAGCACAGAGCCTCATATAAAGGTGTTCCTGTTACAGCAGTAACCATTATTTCTGAACCTCTTCAGCTGCTTCATATGGATCTGTTTGGTCCAACTAAAGTGAGAAGCATTGATCATAAATATTTTTGTCTGGTGATCACTGATGGTTTTAGCAAATTTTGTTGGGTATTCTTTCTAAGGACCAAAGATGAAACATCTGAAATATTGAAAGATTTCATTACCCTTATTGAGAATCAGTTGAACAAAAAGGTGAAAGGAATTAGGTGTGATAATGGTACTGAGTTCAAAAATGCCATTCTAATAGAACTCTGCAGAATAAAGGGAATCAAAAGGGACTATAGCACTCCAAGAACCCCTCAACAAAATGGGGTGGCAGAAAGAAAAAATAGAACCTTAATAGAGGCTGCAAGATCAATGCTAGCAGACTCTAAACTTCCTACCATGTTTTGGACTGAGGCGGTTGGTACAGCTTGTTATGTACTCAATAGAGTGTCCATTACTAGACCACATCTTAAAACACCATATGAACTTCTTTTTGGAAAAGTTCCTGTTATTCATTACCTTAAACCGTTTGGCTGCCAAGTGACAATTTTGAATACCAGTGATCCTTTGGGCAAATTTGATGAGAAAGCTGATGATGGTTACATTGTGGGGTATTCTGCTCATAGTAAGGCATACAGGGTTTACATTGTATCTGCTAAGAAGATTGAGGAGACATTGAATCTGAGGTATCTTGAAGACAAGCCTAATGTTCAAGGACAGGGTCATGTTTGGTCATTTGATCTTGATTACTTGACTGATTACTTGGGTTATGCTAGACATATGGCTAATCAAAATGCAGATTCTGAAGCATCTCCAACTACTAATGCAGACACTTTGGATGCTCATTCTGACAGTGGGTCTGATGATGAACAACCCATTGTAGTGCCTTCCTTCTCTCCTAACAATTTTGTAGGTGACACTTCTAAAGATTATACTGATGTGGGTGAAGATGAATTCTATTATGCTGAGGACCTTGCCAGACTGAAGAAACAAGAGTATGCAGCCAATTTAGATGCTGAGAGGAATGTTGAAAATAGTACAAGTGATGCAATCAGTGGAAAGTTCAATTCTGCTGAAGGTAGTTTTGTTTCTCCTCACCTCTCCAATTCGGCTGAAAGACATGTTGACTCTACTCCTATTTCTACTAGAGTGTCAACAGACCTTGGAGAACCTTATACAAGGTTTCCAAAACCTTCAAATCTTGGTCATCATCAACCTAAAGCAGGCATCTTCAATACACCTTCCTATGATACTGACTTTGAACCTACTGTGACTAACCTTGATTCCTCAATTGATGTCAACACCACCACTACTACAAGGATCAACAATGTTCATCCACAGTCTAATATAATTGGTGATCCTAATGCACCTGTTAGAACAAGAGGTACTGTGGCACGTTCTAAATATGGACAGGTGGCTTTTGTCTCTTATGTCTCAAATCAGCAGAGAGACAATCACACAGACTATCAACATTTTCTGTTTGCTTATTTTCTCTCACAAGTGGAACCAACCAGTGTTACTCAGGCTCTTGAAGACTCAAGTTGGCTTTAAGCTATGCAGGATGAGATGCAACAATTTTAAAATCAGCAGGTTTGGATATTGGTACCACTACCTGATGGAAAGTATGCTATTGGGACAAAATGGATTCTGAAGAATAAGAGAGATGCTCGGGGTGTTGTCATTAAGAACAAAGCCAGATTAGTTGCACAGGGTTATAGACAAGAGGAGGGGATCGATTATGATAAAATGTTTGCACCAGTGGCAAGAGTTGAGGCTATACGGATTTTCTTAGCTTATGCATCCTATATGGGCTTTATGGTCTATCAAATGGATGTTAAAGGAGCATTCTTATATGGTGAAATTGAAGAGGAGGTGTATGTCACTCAACCTAAAGGATTTGAAGATCCAGATCATCCTAATCATGTTTATAAGGTAGTCAAAGCTCTCTATGGACTACATCAGGCACCTAGAGCCTGGTATGCTAGGCTCTCTACATTTCTGCTGAAGCATGGTTACAGAAGAGGTGCAATAGATAAGACTCTTTTCCTAAAGAAGAATTCCACTGACATTATTCTTGTGCAAGTCTATGTGGATGACATTATCTTTGGATCCACAAAGGAAGCTTGGTGCAGGGAGTTTGAGGAGCTTATGAAGGGAGAGTTTCAGATGAGTGCAATGGGAGAGATGACTTTCTTTTTGGGTCTTCAAGTTCAGCAGAAACCTGATGGTATCTTTATCAGTCAGGACAAATATGTGAGGGACATCTTGAAGAAGTTTGGTATGGAGGGTGTAAGGACTGCTACTACACCTTATGAAGCTCCAAAGACAAAGACCAACAATGAAGCTGATCCACCTGTGAATGTTCATTTGTACAGGTTTATGATTGGGTCTTTGATGTATTTAACAGCTTCAAGGCCTGATATTACTTTTGCTGTGAGTGTTTGTTTGCGACATCAAGTTACTCCACTGACTTCCCTTCTCAATGCTGTTAAGAAGATCTTTAAGTACCTTAAAGGCCAACCTTTTCTAGGTCTTTGGTACCCAAAAGAGTCTCCTTTTAAGTTGGAAGCTTATAGTGATAGTGACTATGCTGGTGCTAATCTGGATAGGAGGTCCACCACTAGAGGTTTCCAATTCCTTGGAAAGAGATTGATTTCTTGGCAATGCAAGAAACAAACTATTGTGGCTACCTCATCTACTGAAGCAGAGTATGTGGCTGCTGCTAATTGCTGTGGACAGGTTCTTTGGATTCAAAATCAGTTGTTGGATTATGGGTATAATTTCATGAACACAACAATTTTTATTGATAATCAAAGTACCATATGCATTGTTAAAAATCCAGTTTTTCACAGTCGAACAAAACATATTGAAATCAGGCACCACTTTATAAGAGATGCATATGATAAAAATTTGATAAATGTGGTCAAAATTCATACTGATGATAATGTGGCAGATCTGTTAACAAAGGCTTTTGAAGGACCAAGGTTTCAACACCTTGTGGTCCATATTGGCATGCTTAACCCTTAACTGCAAAGTTTAAGGGGAGGCATAGGCCTCAGGGGAGGATTTGTGTATAACTTTGCATTTTGCTATGTTACTTTGTATATTTGGTTGTTTTTAACTAACTCTAACCTGCTAATGTAATTTTAGTGTGTTTCTTTGTTGGTTTGTGTATGTTTATGTGTTTGTTTTGCAGAATGGTTGTCCCTGATCAGTTGAGATATGGTCAAGATAGCTTAAGCTTGTTTCTACTGAATTCATTGTGCTGAAGTGTGTTATTTGTTTCCTCTGAAGTTGAAGTACTGAAGTTATATGATTCAATCAAAAGAAGTACTGAAACAAATAGATCATTCATTCATTCATTCAAGAAACAGTTTACAGATTACAGTTTTCAGAGTACTAGCAACATCAAAAACATCTACATGATCAACTAGTCCTAATCTATTACATATCATCCGTTCCAACATCTAAATTGCAGTGAAGATGAGCACGATGAGTATGACTGCTCACATCTTTCACACTAAATACTGGCTATGCTTTTGTGATGAGCATAACCAACCCTAACAGATGCTAAAGATCAAAATGGAGAGGATGGATTGATGAAAACGAAGAAGCTGAAGCTGATTGTGGTAGAGAGATGAGAAGGAAAGATTTTCATTTGTGCATCATCTACTCTTTCCATCATACAACAACTTACATCATTTTCCTTTTTCCATTCCCTTATACGATATGTGATGATGCACCAAAACCTGATGCAGAGAGACCAAGCACCACCTTTCTACCCATAGGAAGTGGTGGATTTTTGGCTCGTGGCCTTCGTTGAGGCCTAGGTGCTGAGGGTTGGGAGTAAGATGTTCCCTCCTTATAGGAGTCATCAGAATCTTCAGCAGATACACTTGGTTTCTCAACACTTTCATCTTCTGATGAGGAGAGAAAGGGTGACTTCTTTGGTAGTGGATATGGTTTTGGAAAATAGTGAAACCATGGATTGGTATCTTCACTAGATGATGATGATGATGAGGATTTTGTTGTGAGATCTATGATCTCAGGTTTGGTACTCATGTTGATTATGGTTAATTTTGAAGGATTGAAGGAATTAGGGTTTGAAATATTATTTGGGGATTTTTGATGAAGAAGTCAGTGTGCATTGGGATTGTTTTATAGCCGGGTTCAAGTGGTAAGAGAATTAATGCGTGTGGGTGAAACAGTAAAAAGATATTTACTGAAGCTTCGTGAGTAAGTCATCTGTTTCTGCTGATTGTTTTACTTCAGCAGAATGGTTTTCATTTCTACCGAAGATATAAGTGAATGCGATTAAAAGTAGAAATCCACGTCAGCTTTGGTCAACTTTGACCAAAATTGGGAAATTTCTATTTATTCTCTACGGCATATTTTCGCTCCACATTAAGTGATTCGATTATTACTCTCATTAAAAACACTTCCTTTTGTGCAACATCTTAACCCTAATCTTCAAAATCTCTCATGGCGCTTCAATTTAAACATGATCATAATAAGGTTGCTTTTCTTGGAACTGCTCGAGGAGATGAGGTGTATAGGCCGATGATTTCTTTCTTACTAAGATCAAAGATTTTGTATGCATTGACGCATTCTCCAAATGCTATATATGAAACTTTGATTACTCAATTTTGGGCGTCGGCAGAAAAGAGAGGTGATACTGAGATTGTTGCAAGTGTTGATGGACAAGTGTATGTGGTGACAGAGGAACTGATCAGAAGACAACTTCGCTTGGATGATGAGAATGGAATTTATCATTCTGATTCTACGATGGTATTTGAAGGGCTTAGAGCGATTGGATATCAAAGTACGAGGACAGATATGTGGTTGAAAAATAAGCTTTGTCCTATGTGGAGGTTCTTGGTTCATACGTTGCTACAGTGTATGAGCAATAAGTCTGGAGGATGGGATCAGTTTTCAACACAAATGGGATGTGGTATTGTTTGTTTATCTAAGGGTTTGACTTATAATTTCTCTAAGTATATCTTTGATAATATGGTAGAAAATTTAACTAGGAAAAAGGGTAAGTTTTTGATGTACCCTAGGTTCTTACAGATGATATTGAATGTTTCTACACAAACCCAAGCTTTTCATCCCATAAGTGTTTTGACTCCTAAGTTATTTGCTACAATGAGGACTAAATTTGAAGGGACACATTTTCCTTTGTTAGTTGCCATGTTACCTCAGGAGAATGAGACTGCTAATGAGATTAATGTTGTTTTACCTTCTTCCAATCCTGCTGATGGAAATCTTTCAGTAGATGGTGATGAGGGTCCTTCTGTTGTTGCTGAGGCATCTATACCTTCATCGAGACCATGTCCTAGTCCAGCACTTATCCAAGTTCCTATTGATGAAGTTCAAGTTCCTATTGATGAAGTTCATGATCAAATTGATGAAGTTCAGGTTGATACTGATAGATTGCCTACACCAAGTCCTGTTAGGACTCCATTTGGTGAAGGATGTTCTAATATTGATCAGGTTAATGTTGCTCCTGAACAGTCTACTGAAGTTCCAATTTCAACTGAGCAATCACCTGATGCTGATGAGGATCCTATTACACTTACCTCATTATATGCTCTGATGAACAAGCTTACAGGTGAGGTGACTGGTCTTAAGAAAGAACTTGCAGAAACTAAGTTTATTCTTGGTAATAAGATTGTGGAATTGGAGACTAAAGTTGAGCACTTGGAGGAATTACTAAGTCAGAAAGGTAAAAAAGAGTAGGTTGATTTCTTCTGAGGAGGAGGATGAAGAGAATCTTCATGAATCTCTTGAGATATTGGCTGATGTGGCACTTACATCTGATGTTTCTTCTCCTATTGCTAAATCTTCACGAAGAAAGGAGTCTAGCAAGGAGCCTATTCTATATACTAGCAAAAGAAGAAGACAATCTTTGGATAAGGTATCTGCTGACACTTCAAAGGAGACACATATGGTTGATGCATCTGCTGATGATCTAGTTAAGGAGGTTGCTTCTGATCATGGTCAAACTTCGTCTATACAAGAACAACTAAATGTTTCACCTTCAGCAGATGACGAAGAGGTTTTTATTGCTGGGAGAATGTATAAGTTGAATGCTTCATCTAAAATTTTCTCTACACCAGTTGAGGAATTGTCTCAACCTATTTCCTCTGATGTGGGTTTGATTGTTCCTTCTGAAGCTCACATTGGTTCTGCTGAAATTGGTTCTGCTGAGACATCTTCTGAGAAAGGACAGGACCCTGTGATTGATGATCTGCTGAATTCAGGAATAGTGACTGAAGAACAAAATCAAGCTCAGGCTAGATTGTTTGCTGATTATGAGAATATGCAGAAGAGTCGTATTGTGGCTAAATTTCTTCAAGATCAGTATGCTTCTAATTTGTCTCCTGAAAGGCAATTAGAGCTTGATGCATTCTTTCCTACGATTACTGATGATCAATGGGATGGTTATATTTCTCAAGGTGCATCTGATCCAAATCTTGCAAAACTTATCTTAGGAGAATCTTTTGATGATGATAATTTTGTGGATAAAATGGTGGCACTTGGTAATCAAAGGAAGCAAGAATCTGCTGCAAAGAGAAGAGCTCTTATTGATCAAAGAAATAAAGCCAAAAGAGAAAAACCTATGACTGTTGCTCAGAAGAGGAATTATATGAGGAGAGTTGTGAAGAATTCTGCTATGTATAATTCTGGTATGTTAATGAAGCAAATCATGGCTTTGTCTGATGATGCTTTAATTAGACAATATAATTTGGTTATGAAGTTTTCATCTTCTGGTTCTACTTCTTCCTCTCAATTGGAAAGTATTGCTTTACTGTCTGATGTTCCTACTGCCAAGAGACAGAAAACAGTTGAAATTGTGGATAATTTTGATATTGTTTTGCCTTCGGTGGTATCTCCAGTTGTTCCTTCTGATACAACTTCTGATGCTACTCCTTCTTCTGATATGGTTGTTTCTGCTGAGTCTTCTTTGGTTTCTTCTGAAATGTTGTCCAGTGTGGAGTTAAGTGATTCTCTGATTCAGGGGACTGATCTACAGCTTGATACTGATAACATTGTTGGTATGGGACAGCAGAGTTTGGTTACAAGAAGTTCTGATAGATTGGCTAAGAAACATGCTTCAAGGAATATTGATTTAGATCTCAAGGCTGATGAATCTACCTTTATTGAAGTTGGAACTGTTGATGATTTTCCTGAAGGAACTCATGTGGTCTTGGTTGATTGGAAAGCTGGAAAGCTTAACACTGTTTATAGGCTGGATAATACTGTTCTTGAGTTTAATTTCTTGAAAGACATTCTTCATTTGGTGACTAGACATGATTTGCAGATGTTGTATGAACATGTCATTCAGTATTATAAGTTTCATTCAGCAACTGGGTCTGGTTTATATTTGTTGGGTGATCTTCAGGTTATGTTTGATTCTCATTCTCCAAATGGTAAAGGATATTCTATTTGGAAGAATTCTCATAAGTGGGAGATTGAGAGTTGGAGATTTTATCCTCTGCCTTGTGTTCATGTAGTATAGACTACATGTGGGATGATTTTGTGTATGCTATCAGATAAGCTTTATCCTTTATCTGATACTTTTATGGAAAGGTTGCTGAGACACAAGTTGGAAGTGCCTCCTAATTCTGTTGGCAATGATGAACTGCATGCTACTCAATGTGTTGGTTTGATTAAAAATCAGCTTATGTCACATTAAGGTTCATCTTGTTTGTAATTCTATGGTTCGTTTGTAATATTTGTTTTGTTTATTTCTTAGTTAAAAAAAAAAAAAAAAAAAAAAAAAAAAAAAAAAAAAAAAAAGTTTTTGGTTTTATCTAACTTTTCTTGCAGGTTTGTTGTATATTTTTTTGGTTATTGACTCACCTGATATATACTTTGTGTATGTCAAAGAGTTAGCTAGTCCAAAGGGTACAGCTTTGGTAAAGACACATCAAATCTGTTGATAGCTGTAATGATTTGCTAAAAATCATAGGGTATGCAACCACCTATGCTTCATTGCTGAGTGTTGTATGGTTTTCAATTCACCATGGTTTATTCCTATTTGGAATCCAAGAATTGGCTAGCCCACATGTATATGGTGTGTGGTAAAGGCAGTGGCATTCCATATTTGGTTCTCAATTCACCAATTCTAAGAATTGACTAGTCCTGAGCAAACGACTACAGGTAAAGACATTTCAAATCCGTTTATATGGTTGCTGGTTTGCCAATAAATCAGATGGTTATCAGTGTACCATAGTTTACGAACTTAAACATATGGCTACTCCAGTAGTGATGGCTATTGGTAAAGAGACATCAAATCCATTTATTTTCAATGATTCACCTCTCACAGGAGTTAACACACCTGGATGTGATGAGAATAGTATGAAACTAATCTGTTTTGATGTACCTCTTGTCATTTGTTGCTGCAAAGATATGGAGTTTCAGAGTTTCTTCATCATATAGATGTTCTTTGGATTCTTTATTGCTGTTGTTTGTGCCCAATCCTCTGGTGCTGTCAGATCTATCAAGAAACTGGAACTTAACAAGTCAAATTCCAGTTTAGGGGAGGATTGTTGGGAATTATGTGAAGTTTGATTATGCTGATATTAATGCTGAAGTGTTTCTACTGAAGAGAAGTGGATTCTGCCGAAGACATAATCTGCTGAAGTATAATAGTTATTAGTTTGTTTCTGCGGAAGTGTTTATTTCGTATTTAGTTTATTTAGTGTGGATATACATGAGCTTTATTAGGAAGTGATTGTGTATATCTTATTTAGTTTTATGATTATACGTTTCTTGGAAAACGGTTTAGCGATATTGTTTAGGGTTCCTTGTCTATAAAAGGAACACATTAGAAAGAGTTATGTACCGATTGGAAAAACTCAGTTTTAGTTAATATAAAGATCCATAGAGGATCAAGAAGTTCTTAGTTATTTGTTACTTGTGTTTATATTCCGCTGATAAACATTAGTAGTAGAGATTGTCTTTTATTGTGCTTGTGATTACATAGGCATATATAACGATCCACGAGCTCAAGATCTATCAAGGTATTTGTTTGATTCAACAATAAACATGTAATATGTATAGACGTAAAGTGTTAGAAGATTTTATTTATTTTGTACATTAGGTTTGACAATCTTTTACAAGTTAGATTAAATTTTACATTTAATGAGCTTGACGAATTTTACATATTTTATAAATATTAAATAGAGGGCAAAATAGTCATTTAACGCGGTTACGATTTTTAGGGCTTTACATCTACGGAGGAAGAAAGAACTATCAACAAGAGAACCTCAGTAGTCTTGATGATAACGAAGCATGGCAACTCATGGACTTGAGCTTGCTCGACTTCAAGAGGTGGTGATCTCGCCTTTAAGAGGAACCTAGAGAATCACACAAAAAAAAAACATAAACTACATAGAAAGATCCTTAGGATCTAAGGTTAGAAGGTTTACAATACTAGGAGAAAGTATGTATGGGAGTGGCAACCCAAAATGAAAAAATGGCTCACTATTTATAGAAGAAAATAGTCTACTATTCCACGGATCCCACGGATCCCTTGGTTGAGGGATCCGTCCAGTGTAAATTGGGGGAACCGTGGGACGCTCCTTTTTGCCTATGGGTTTTGGGTCATGGGTCATGGGTCATGGGTTATGGATCGTGGGTCCTAGACTTTGGACCATGGTTATCTAAGTAGATACAATGTATCTAATATGTGCAATGCATCTAGTCCATGGGTCATGGGTGAAATCCATGGGTCATGGATAATACCCATTCATGACTTATGCATGATGTCATGAAATGGGTTATGGGTTATCTCCATTGGTAAGGGTCATGGACTTTGGGTTATACCCAACTACATTCAATGTATTTGTTCAATGGGTCAAATACTTAAACTTCTACCCATTATAATACATACCAATTATGTGTATATCTACCCAATATGTAAAAACTTGTTGTTGTACATATGTATCATAAAATCACTATTACTTGTTTAGTGTTTTATGTAAAAACGTAAGTGTGTTAGTAAACTATTGGCTCAAACCATTTACGTATTTTATTTGTTTCGTTATAATGATTTTACATTTGTTATAGACAAAACATTAGAAGATTGTAAAATATAAATAAACGTTTTTACGGCTTAGTTGTACTAACAACCTCCATAACTCAAAATCATCTTTCAAAACAAAGATAAGAAAACATAATGATAAAATACCTTACAAATTTGAACAACCCAAACCTACAACCTGAGTAAAATACCAAATGTCAAAAAACATTTAAAATAGATGCTTCAATGTAGCAAATCTAAACAAATTGCAATACTTTTTTACTAAAGCATTCATGCACACCCTTACTCATGACACATGAGATTCAAAGAGTATCACATTAGATTTTTGATTATCAATCCTCGGTTTACAGAGTTCACCCTTCTTCCTGCATTCCAAAATAAAATTCAAAATACAAATAAAAAACACTATATCAATTACAAAAAAAGTCAAGAAAATAGACATCTAAAATCGTAACATGTTAAATCAAAACACTATATCAAAACTTTTCTTCATGTGTCATTGAAAGGGCTTTTGCTAACAAAAACAAAATAAGATGTTAAATCGTTCTGATATTATGATTTGCAGGAGAAGCGGAAGTTGTTTTAGGATTTTGGGTTTTGGGTTTTTGGAAGGGTAGCGGGATTGAATAGAGGTTTAGTCATGCGATTATGTTTTCTCTTTCCTTCCGTGTTTTTCCAAGTTACCTTTATAGATTATAAATTGTAAATAAAATTTAAAGTAATGTGTTGGCGCAGTGGTAAGATGTATGTCAAACATTTTCATCACCCGGGTTCGAATCCAGATTCATGAATTTTTTGAAAAAGTAGCTCCGAAATTTATTTATGAACGCCAAAAGATTGCTTAGGTGGCATGTGTTGATGACATGAATGACATGGATTTTTCTTGAAAAGACCCTTATAATGAAAAGGCTAGGAAGCAATGACAGCTTGCCACGTGTCCCCCCTCCACCTGCTTCTCATTTATAACTAGCAGGGTTATTTTTGTCATTTCATCAATAGGGTATATATATATTTTTTTCCAGCTAATCTCATTATGACTCGCTTCATTTTCTCTGCTCCAAAACCCACCTCTCGCCACCGCTTCATCTTATCTGCTCCAAAACCCACCTCTCACCACAACTTCATCTTCTTCGTTTCTACCACCATTCACCACCTTATCTACCACCGTTAACCACCGTATCTTCACCGTCTTCTCCACCATGATGTCCAGCGTCTTCTCCACCATTCTCCACCAGTCCACCGTAGATTCATCATTCAAAACTGAAAGTAAGTTTTTTTAATGGTATTTTATTGTTACCATGACTCATTTGGTTATATGATCTTCTATTAAATGTAGATGATGTTTATTGAACGTACTTTGAATATTTTCTTTACTTTTTGTGTTGTTATTGATCTAAATATGTTATATTCAGAGTTTGATTCAGATTACACCATGTTTCTTTGTGGACTTGAAAACAAATCGGAAAAAAATAGATAAAAAAGTGATTAGGAATGATGCACACAAGGTGTTTGTTAAAATGTCTTTGTGATATCTAATAACTGTGATGCATCAACTATTAATCTGTCATTTATTTAGTGGAAAAGGCTTGTATGTGTAGTTGTATGCGTGATGCAACTCTTTTAAAATGTTGATGCAGTAAGTGTTTGTTTGTGGCAAATATATATTCTAAAATCTTATCTTTTTTAAGTGATGAGTATAAATTGTTTGTGTGTGTAATTGTATGTATGATGCAGTTGATTTGAAACTTTGATGCAGTAGGTGTTTGTTTGTGACGAATTTGAATTTATTAGCTAGTATTTTCGTTCTTTTATCAGGAAAAGGCTTGTATATTTAGTTCTAAGTTTGATGCAGTTGGTATTTGTTTGTGTAAAATTATTAGCTTATTTTCTGATTATTTATTAGTAAAATACGCTTGCATGTGTAGTTATATGTATGATGTAGCTGTTGTAGTAGGTGTTTGATTGTGAAAAATACGAATCTATTAGCTAATACGGAGTATTTATGTTATTAGACACATATGTGATTGATTGTGACTTGTTGTTAGGTTGATTTAGTTTAGCTAGTTTTAGGTTTTTGTAGAATTAGTTGATATAGAGGTGTTGCTATATGGCATTTTATCCGGTGAGTTTGTAATTTCGACTGGATGCCGATGGATTAAACATACGCGTGCACATATATATGTTAGTTTATATGATTGTGATATATATTTTGTAGCTTTTTGTGAGGTTGATTTAGATGAGTTGATTTTAGGTAAGCATGGTTAGGTAGCATTTTTCCAGTGAATTTGTAATTTTGTCATGATATCGACTTGTTGTTGGTGAAACACACCACGCGCATACTTGTAGACACATATTTTAATTGATACTATTTGTTGTTAATTTATGTTCATTAATTAGTTTATATGATTGTGATATATTGTAACTTGATAAGTTTGATGCATCCTTTGTACTATAGTAAAATGTTCATCTTGATGTATTCGGTTTTAACTATGAATGCATTTTATTTACACTTGTTTAGACTATTGGTGTGCAAGAGCATGCTGGTTTTTATATTTCTAATGATAATGAAATTATAACTTAGCATACTGCATCTTTCCTTTATATA
This sequence comes from Chrysanthemum seticuspe, assembly GCA_019973895.1. Classification (NCBI taxonomy): domain Eukaryota; kingdom Viridiplantae; phylum Streptophyta; class Magnoliopsida; order Asterales; family Asteraceae; genus Chrysanthemum; species Chrysanthemum seticuspe. The sequence goes on from BPTQ01000005.1 coordinate 306,260,516, forward strand.
ACAATAATAATGTATATAATTACTGCATCAACACTTTAAGTTCACTGCATCACAATAATCTTATCAAGTGCATCTCGACATATTACTGCATCACATATTTCTTATCAAATGCTTACGTACTTATCATTGAATCAACACTTTATGCTCACTGTATCATAGTTAACTTATTACGTGCATACAGACTTATTACTGCATCACACTTAAACTACACTTCATTGTTGTTATTTCTCTTAATTTCATCTTCGATTTTTATCTAGTGTATCTTACAGTTTATATATACATTGTAATGCAGTAGAATAACATGATGATGCACTAAAGTAATAAGAGGAGGACATGTAGTGTATGTGAAGAAAAGGAAGGCCATAATTCCATTAAAATTGCCACCATCGAAGAAAAGCAAGCAACCAGTAGAACCGACAAGAGCTGGGCTTAGAAGATCTCGTAAAGCTTAGAAGCATTATTTCAACATTCTTTTTTTCTTAATTCGCAATAAGTATTGTATAGATATTAAAGAATTACTTACAATACATGCTTTTTGTCCTATGATGTGTAGCATTTATTACCAAACATCAATAGTGTTTTTGAAATAAACTTGGCATCTTTCTGTTTTATAAATAACAGTTACTGCATTATGTTATTTCTTTAGTGCATTATGATGCAGTAAAATATACATTTTGATTCAGTAAAATATTCATTATGATGCAGTAAAATAATACATAGATGCAGTAAAGTATTATTTTGATGCAGCAATATGATAACCTTGAGAAGCAACAATATGTATAACATTATGATATATTAAATTAATATAGTGATGCAGTAAAATTATATTATGATTCAGTAGTATGATAACATTTTGATGCAGTAATATGATAACCTTATGATGCAGTGGAACAATATTGTGATGCAGTATAATTTTATTTTGATTTAGTAGTATAATAATATTGCATAGCAACAGTATGTATAACATTGTGATGTGGTAAATTGACATTGTGATGCAGTAAATTAACATATTGATGCTGAAAAATTATATAGCGATTCACCAATATGATAATAGTAAAATGATAACATTCTGATGCAGTATAACAATATTGTGATGCAGTATGATTTTAAAAAAAGTTATAGCATTGTGATACATTAGTTTATACATTGTGATGCATTAAAATTACATCATTGTGATGCACTTGATGTACACATTACAATGGACTAGTTGTATACACTATGATGCACGAGTTGTATACATTGTGATGCACTAGTATTTTCAGTACAACATGGTTTATAATTTAGTGCATCTATGTTAATTTAGATATCAACAACAATCAAAAATATTTAATATTAAACAAACACTATGTACAATACTTAGTATTAAACATTCCATTATCCAAAGTATTACATCTAATCATATTTAAACATTGTCTTTTAATAATCCACAAGTACATCCGAGAATCCTTGTTACGCGTTCAGTAATCCTTTGTACCATTCCGTCTTTCAACTTGAGTGTAGCATTTGGTATTAGAGGTTTGGAATTTACTATTTGCATCTTGTTATATGCCTTTGCGCCTGCCAAGACTTCCACCTTTTTCTAATTCATACTTGTAAGAATCATCTTTGCCGTGTACTTTTCTCGCAAGAGATGGATTTGTCCTCTTTGACCTGCCACTTCTTTCTTTAAGTATTCCTAAAAAAATACCATGACCCTTTTAAGTTTCCATCGCCTCAATAATGTTGCGGTAAACATCTCATTCCATCTTTGGTGTTTATTCCTCATCAAGTAGTCAACATACATGTTTATCTGTAATAATTTATAATAGAATATAAAATTAATATCATGTTTTCATTGTGATGCACTAATTATAATACTATGATGTAGTAGAAAAAAAAACCTAATCATCAATCAACTTTTACTTACCAGATCAACTGCATATTCATCATATCTTATATGTTGTTTTCGTCTTCATTTCTACTTGTAACATGATCAAACAAAGCCCATTATAAAACATCTACTGCATCACTTCTTTACATCAATTGCATCCTACATACAAATACACACACAAGCACATTTCGACAAATAAAATACACTAGGTGACCTAATTGAAGCTTACATACCGCAATATACACCTAATGCATCACTTCTTCACAACAACTGCATCATGCATATAATTACACACACAACCTGTTTTCCACAAGTAATACACCCTACACTAGGGGTGTCATTCGGGCTGACCCGACCCGAACCCGACCCGAGTCAATTCGGGTCGGGTCAATCGGGTTCAAAATTATATTCGGGTCAATCGGGTCAACCCGAATTGACCCGAGTTCTAAACAAGGTCGGGTTCAGGTATATATTTTTAGCCTTGACCCGACCCGAACCCGACTGACCTGGCTCAACAACACTATTACAATGTAAAAAACTCGGGTTGACCCCAAACCCGAATTTACCCGACCCGATTGACCCGACCCGAGTTGACCCGAACCCGAATTGACTCGACCCGAGTTAACCCGAGTTCTAAACAAGGTCAGGTTCGGGTACATTTTTTTAAGCCTTGACCAAGTTGACCCGACCCGAGTTGACCCGAACCCGACCGGGTCAACCCGAATAACACCCCTACCCTACACATTACCTGGTCGAACCTTATATATGACATAGATGAACACCTACTGCATCACTTCTTTACAGCAACTACAACATGCATACAAGTACACACGCAACCACTTTTCAACAAGTAAAACACAATATGCACTTATCAACAAATAAAACACACTGCGTCTAACCTAATTTAACCTCATATGCCACAAACATGTACGTACTACATCACTGCATGACACCAAATGCATCATCCATACAAACATATATACAAACACTTTTTGACAAGTAATAAACCGTAAGCGTTGCCTAATCTAACCATATATGCCACATATAAGAGCCTATTGCATCACTTCATCATTCTAAAACATATGAACACCTACTGCATCTCAATTCAAATTCTAGTGCATCACATATACAACCAAGAATACAAACACATTTACACACACACAAAAACCTACGCTTAGCCTATTTCATCCTTACACACGACAATTGAACAAACACCTACTGCATCTCAATTCATTTTCCAGTGCATCACACATACAACCAAGCATACAAACACATTTACACACATAAAATAACCTAAGCTTAGCCTATTCCATCCTTACACATGACAAATAAACACCTACTGCATCTCAGTTCAGATTCCAATGCATCAGACATACAACCAAGCATACAAACAAGTTTACAAACATAAAACAACATACGCTTAGCCTATTTCATCCTTACAGGCAACAACTGAACACCTACTGCATCTTAGTTCATATTCCAGTGCATTGCACATACAACAAAGCATACAAACACATTTACACACATAAAAAACTTACGCTTAGCCTACTTCATCCTTATATGCGACAACTAAACACCTACTGCATCTCAGTTCAGATTCCAGTGCATCAAGCATAAAACCAAGCATACAAACAAGTTTACACACATAAAACAACATACGCTTATATTATTTCATCCTTACATATGACAACTGAACACCTACTTCATATCAGTTCATTTTCTAATGCATCACACATACAACTAAGCATACAAACACATTTTCACACATAAAACAACCTACGCTTAGCCTATTTCATACTTACACGTGACAAATAAATATCTACTGCAACTCAGTTCAGATTCTAGTGCATCAGACATACAACCAAGCATACAAACAAGTTTACACACATAAAACAACCTACGCTTATCCTATTTCATCCTTACACGCGACAACTGGACACCTACTGCATCTCAGTTCATTTTCCAGTGTATTGCACATACAAACAAGCATAAAAACACATTTACACACATAAAACAACTTACGCTTAGCCTACTTCATCCTTATATGCGACAACTAAACACCTACTGCATCTCAATTCAGATTCTAGTGCATCAGGCATAAAACCAAGCATACAAACAAGTTTACACATATATTATTTCATCCTTACATGTGACAACTGAACACCTACTGCATATCAGTTCATTTTCTAATGCATCACACATACAACCAAGCATACAAACACATTTTCACACATAAAACAACCTACGCTTAGCCTATTTCATCCTTACACGTGACAAATAAATATCTACTGCAACTCAGTTCAGATTCTAGTGCATCAGACATACAACCAAGCATACAAACAAGTTTACACACATAAAACAACCTACGCTTATCCTATTTCATCCTTACACGCGACAACTTGACACCTACTGCATCTCAGTTCATTTTCCAGTGTATTGCACATACAAACAAGCATAAAAACACATTTACACACATAAAACAACTTACGCTTAGCCTACTTCATCCTTATATAGGACAACTAAACACCTACTGCATCTCAGTTCAAATTCTAGTGCATCAGGCATACAACCAATCATAAAAACAACTTTACATACATAAAACAACCTACGCTTAGATTATTTCATCCTTATACGCGATAATTGAACACCTACTTCATCTCAATTCATTTTCCAATGCATCACACATACAACCAAGCATAAAAACACATTTACACACATAAAACAACATACGCTTAGCCTATTTCATCCTTGCACGGGACAAATAAACATCTACTGCATCTCAGTTCAGATTCCAATGCCTCAGACATACAACCAATCATACAAACAAGTTTACACACATAAAACAACCTACGCTTAGCCTATTTTATCCTTGCACGCTACAAATAAACATCTACTGTATCTCAGTTTAGATTGCAATGCATTAGACATACAACCAAGCATATAAACAAGTTTACACACATAAAACAACCTATGCTTAGCCTATTTCATCCTTACACACGATAACTGAACACCTACTGCATCTCAGTTCGTTTTCCAGTGCATCGCACATACAACCAAGCATAAAAATAAGTTTAGACACATAAAACATACAAACACAATAACCTACTGCATCACAATAAAAATTAAAACCTACTGCATTATAATATGAAATACAACTGCATCAGCATTAAAATCTTATAGATGCATTCTAACAAACACCTTGTGTGCAGCTTTCCTAAACAAATTTTGTATGTATTTTTTCTTAGATCCAAAAGTAAACATGATGTAGTTTGAATTAAACTTGGAATACAACATGTTTACATCAATAACCACAGAAAAAAACGAATAATACATTCATCAATAACACATTTCGCCTAACCTAATCTAACCTTATATGCAGGTACCTACTGCATCACTTCAATACACCAACTACATTAAGTATTCAAAAACACACATATATTATTCCTAACAAAAAACACACTTCGCCAAATACAATCTAATGTCATATGCAACTAACAAGTACGTAGTGCATCACTTAAACACAACAATTGCATCACTCATACAAACATATAAACAAACACTTTTTGACACTTAAAATACACTATAACTAATATAATCGAATATTATTTGCCATAAAAGTAGAACCTACTGCATCACTGCTTCACAGCAGCTTCATTACTCTTACAAACACTTTCCCACATGTAAAATACACTATAACTAACCTAATCGAATACTATTTGCCACAAAAACAAAACCTACTACATAACTTATACAAAAAAATAAACAAACACTTTACAACATGTAAAATACACTATAATTAACCTAATCGAATATTATTTGCCAAAAAAATAGAATCTGCTGCATCACTTCTTTACAAAAAATGCATCATTCATACAAACACATAAACAGACACTTTTCGACATGTAAAATACACTATAATTAACCGAATGACAAATTATTTGCCACAAAGTAGAACCTACTGCATCACTTCTTTACAGCAAATGCATCACTCATACAAACACATAAACAAACACTTTTCGACATATAGAATACATTATAATTAACTTATTCAAATATTATTTTCCACAAAATAGAACCTATTTAATCACTTCTTTACAACAAATGCATCATTGATACAAACATATATTCAAACACTTTACAACATTTAAAGCACACTAAGAGTATCAAAATTAGAGTTCATACAAAAACTTATGAGGCCATCGTTAATGTAGTAATAAATCGATGCAGTAACAGATCGATTTGGTAACAAATCAATGCGGTAACAGATCAATGCAGTCAGATTTATGAAATAACAAATCGATGTAGTAATCATCATTGATGCAGTACGTTGCGTCGTTGATGTTGAATAATCGTCGATGAATTAAGATTTTGGAAAGAAATAATTAGGGTTTCTGTGTGATGAAGTGTGTCTTTTTTAGAGAGAGGTTTTTTTGGTAAAAAATGAATCGATTGATCTATCAGAAGAATAAAACACCAGATGTGTAAAATACACTAATATACAATTTACCCTATAGTTTCCATTATTTACCATCATGCCACCACACTTTTTGATCTCCAATGGTTAAGATGCCTTCCCACCCTTTTCATTTTAACAATCTTTCTCTTTTCATTTTAACAATCTTTTCATTATAACCCTACCCTATATATATATATATATATATATATATATGATGGTAGGGGCCGAAAGTAGTGTAGACGTATAGTGTAAAGAAAAGCTGAATAAGATAGATGCATTCATGTTTTCAGTGTCTAGCAAGCAATACACATAAATAGGAGTAGCAGATAGTGTTTCGAATATGTGAGCTGCTCCCATTCTGCTTCTGCTTTGTTATCTCCAGTCCAAACAGTCCCGTACCTTTAGGTACCAGGAAAAAAATACTCTCGATAGAACAAAATGCCTAGCGTTTACTCCTCCTCTTTCTTCCCAACAAAAAGATCTCAAAGCTTATGATCTGTGGTGAGCGTAAAAGATCTGGCGGGATAACCATTGGTGGGGTGTTTGAGACCTTACAGATCTGTTCTTCATCTTACCAGAAATTTGGCGGTGGCACCTGCTTGGACAGTGCCTTGAAGCTAACAGAAGCTCAGTGTGTGATTATCTTGCAGTCAATGGGTCAGTCAGTGCATATCTTCGAACTTAACGGTCACATAGTTTACTGGTCAGTCATCATTATGTTTGATTAGTAGATGATTTAAGGACTTTATTATATAGGTTCTAATCAATTGTTTGTTTTCACAATTGGTTCCATTCAACTAGCAGTGTATGATATATATGGATTTTGAGATAGCTATAAACCCGTGGAGATTTGCTATAACTTGATAACATAACAAGAATCTTCATATTTTCGCTTTAAAGTTCCACATTACTGATATTTTTGTTGTTAGGATCACAACAGATTGAATGTATAAATCAGGGTAAATAAGTAGTCAAATTAAAGTAATTAGAGATGAAAAAGTGCTCGTCTTTATGAACCATCACAATTTACTTTAAGCAGGAATGTATGAAATCATAGAATGGAAATTGAAATGCAAAACAGTCCATCCTTCTTGACATCTTTTGTCCAAAATTACTTTTACCCCGTTTGATTTTACATGTTGATTTCTTGTGAAATTAACAACTGAGTTTAATAATATTTTTAATTGATATACAACCTTATTAGATTCTACAAGACTTAATACCTCTGTTTCCTTGCTACCTTAATATACAACTGTAATATGCATGGATACCAGATGTTGGCTACTCACCAAGTACTCACGAGAGCCCTACTTCTCTGCCAATTTAGACAATCCTCCACAGCTGCAGCTTTAGCTTAAGATTATGATGAAGTTCTGCTAGCGTATCTCGAAGGCTTCCCTAAACCAGATCCAAAGTATGATGAGACCATTACTGCAATCCCACGTACACTCTCTCGGGGAGAAACATATCTGCCAAGGAGTGCAAGCATTGCGTTTGAGCTAGAAGATGGTCATCATGGAGGTAATAAATGGGTCATATTTGTCCAGAACAATCAGATTAAGAAGGTTGTAAATCACCTTGGCCAATCTTATCTTCTATCACGCCTCTTTGATCTAGAGGTTCGCCCTAATGATGATAGTGAGGATATCTTAAGAAAGTTCGGGTCTTGTCACGATGGGTATGCAATTTATAACTTAATGAAGATATTAATTTATTGTGATATTTACAATACACTATGTTATCTATAGCTTTATAAGAGATGAATGGTAACATTTTAATAAGAAGTGAACACTCTTTGTTGTTTTTACTCATCCAGGAATGGTAGCCAGTCTGACTAACGAAAGTGCTACAAGAAAATCAGTGTATTTTGCACACTGCACATCAGAAATGATATTTATCAGACATTTATTAACTAAAGAGCTGGAGAAGCTTGCAAGTTTATTGCTTGCAGACACTTATGTGTGACACTTTTGAAAGGACGTAATGTGTGGTATAGGCAAATGACCGCCAAGGGACAACTGAAGACTCCTACACATTCTTCATTAAATGGGTTGAAATATATCCTCAATACAAAAGTCATAATTTTTATATTACAAGTGAAAGCTATGCAGGTCACTTTGTGCCTCAGCTTGCTTCTCAATTGACTGTTTTGGCGTATTTAGTTGTCGCGTGTATACATTGATTACTATATATAACTGCCGAGGAGCCAAAAGCAGTTGCAAAATGCCATAAATCTATGTGAGGTAGTTGACATTGGTCAGAAACAAGTCACAATAAGTGAGCACAGTGAGGTTTCAGCTGTGGAGTGTGACCGTAAGCGGTTTTATGAACTGCAATACCAACCTCAGGTATAGGATTGTAGATGTTTTACTTATTTTAATTTATGTAACGTGATCTACCAAAAACTTTTTTTAAAAGTCTTTGCAAACCATTGACTGACATTTTAATCATAAATTTAAAACTGAAGTGCTGATAACTTTTCATACATCTGTTTCAGGAATTTGCATATCCACTAACGTGGCCCTCAAATGGTCAGTTGTTGTTGGTTCACCAAACATTGGTTACCATATTCTTTGTCGACCGCACCCGGATTTGCTGCTTGAAAGAAGGCATTTTTTACGCCTATCACAAGGAAATTGCAGCTATGAAATCTCACCACTACGGCCAGTGACCGATAAAGGTTTACCCAGTCCCACTATTGGCTAAGGTTGTGACGCCGGGGCTCTAAGATACACAGACAAAAGGAATAATAATCGGTTTGCAAAAACGTTTCGACACACTTCATGGAAGGCTTATGCAGGGACAAGGGCATGAATTAAAGAAAGATTTGCTAACCGAACAATAAGTGAGTCCTTAGTTTGACAACATTTTTCATGCGGTGTTGTTCCATTTTACCGACAATGGTTTTCTATATGCTTTTTATATGTTTAATGTATGTATTAACTTGAAGAAAGGAATACCGGAAAAAAAAGATCCATCATCTTCCAGACCTGGCGCCTTAAGACATGGCTTTTGAGAGCTGATGATGAAACACATGCCGAATATTTTTCAAGTATATGTGAATAAGTAAGAAAGCCGAGAAGGATAATCTAGGAGGAGTTGCGTATAGTAGTGCAGCAAGTTATATAATGTTGTTCAATCTGGTGGTGGTGACAACAAAAGCCAAAACCTACGCATCGTGAAGGAGTTTTTAGGCATCGACACAGGTTTGCACTCCATTTAACTCCTGCCTTTTTTTTATCCGTCAAAAAATAAGAGGTTACTAACAGGTAATGGACAGTTGGCCCAGCCTCATATTGACGTGGATTTTGAGGAAAACGTAGCCTGCCAGATCATAATCTCGAATGCTTACAACCGGAACTGTGAATGCTGCTTTAACGGTATGGTTTAAAAAATCGTGTATTGTTTGTGCATTTATTCCAGTGATTGGATCATTTTGTTTCAAGACAAATATCAACAGCAGGTAAAATGACTTACTATAAGCTATAGGGTCAACTGTTGTGAGTCAAGGTAGACGGGAGACGGGTACAAAAAACAGAATAGGGGTGTTTGGATTAACATATATAGTCAAAGTAAGTCAACTACATGTTAACTATAGTAAGTCATTTTACCTCCAATAATTATAGTTGACTATAATCATAATGTTAACGTAGCTAATTTTTGTAGGTAAAATGATTTTTGCTATTATTGGAGAATAATTATAGTTGACACTAATTATGTGAGGTTAACATTTTAATTTTTGAGCAAAGTAAGTCAACCATAATCATAGTCAAAGTAAGTGAACTATAGTCAGAATAGGTGATTAACTAATGCAGCTAGGTTAACATTTTGTAGTTTACATCTACATGTTAACTATAGCTGACAAATATCATCATGTTAAATGAGTTACTATAAGATATAGGGGTGTTTTAATTAACATGTAGTTGACAGCAAAAGATTACATTTTGTTCTCTAATATAGTTGACTATTTTTGTCCTTCTCCAATTGATATATAAGCCATTGTGTTAATTTTGTTTGTGATACATTTTGTTTAACAAGAATATTGACTGTTGTCTGTGTCAAGGTAGACGAGAAACATGTCATTGGCTTCAAATTATACCACTGTTAGGATCAAAGCGCTTGAAAGAAAAACTATAAAGGGTAAATTTCTTTTTCACTTCATCTAAACATAACGGAATGTATGGATTTGGAATCTTGGATCTGCACCAACAGTTCTAAAGATTAGCATTAATATCGTTTTACTATTATATGCAGATTCAAGAGAACATGAAGGCGATTGATCTCATTCCTAAGCTTACACCTGATGCGACGGTCAACCACTAGCCTGCTATATTGTGTACACATAAAGGCATGTTCCTCTATTATGGACGATAAGCGTTAGGGCATCAACCATTCGCATGTTTATCGCCAACAGGGTCTAATAAAGACTATGGAGTGGTACACAAACAATCTTGATTAGTGGGGTGATGTCTCTGGTGCACTCCTTCCTTATCCACGAATGCTGATGATCCCTATGATGTGACAACACAGGGAGGGTATCTATATCACATCCCCACCTAAAAATAAGCCGGGCTTATTTCTTGAATTTTGGCTTCTATATAATCTCTTGAGCTTAATATGAACTTTCGGCCTAAATAAATAAAAGGAATTAAAGATTTGTGAAAAACATAAAGTATTGCCTCATTTTGGAAAAGTGCTTATTTTCAGCTTATTGGCTTATTTCAAATGTAGTTTTTATGTGCTTGCGGTGAGTTGAATTGAATTATTTTCAAAGGTTTCATTTAAATGTAGTTTCTTGACAATTTTTAAAAATATGTTTAAGTTAACAAAAAACAACATACAAATAATTATAACTCATGCCCGCCCATTGGGCGGCCTTCGATGTTATTTGTACTCAAAATTTACTTCATGTCTATATAAAACTCTGTATATATTTGGCTCTCAAACATTATCACAAGTTGGGTACAAAGACCGGACAACTTCATGTTGGTCTTTCAAGAGATAAGACGAAAAAAGGTTTGAAGATTATTTGTTGTGACAAAGACGATTAATACATGAAATTTGCAACAAATGTCGTGTACAAAGAAATTTTATTTTGTAGATGAATAAAATGATCATCTATTTTTTTATTTCGCTATGACGATTAATAAAAGTTAAGGCCAAACATTGTCCCAGATTGGTTTGTTTCTACAAAAGCCGGTATACTTATATTATTTAATTGTTTCATTATCTTTTATATGTATTACACTAAACTTAGTTACTTATATTTTGTATGTTTTTATAATTTACATTCACGCAAACCATACAATTATTTATAATTCTAAACAAAAAAAACTAAAACCAACAACTAAAAACCAAAGAAACGATTGTTTTATAATATTGTTTGACAATTCTAAAAAATGTATTTCAGTTAACAAAAAAACAACAAACAAATAATTATAAGTCATGCCCGCCCATTGGGCGGGCTTCGAAAACTAGTATATATATATATATATATAGTGTGAGGTTATTTTCAGAACCAAATAAAATGCGAGAACTGCGAGAACCAATCTCAACCATTGAATATTTGATCAAATGGCTAAAATGATTTGTGGCATTTTTGTAAATTATAAAACTATTTTTGAATGGTTAATAACCAAGCGAGGGGTAAAAAAGACATTTGATATTAATTATTTGCAGTAACCGTCTTACCGTATTTATGCATTTGGATGGATCAATTTTACACAAATAACCTAAATGGATATTACCATTAATAACCCATTCTACTTGCCGTCATATTCTTCAAATCCGATGATTGCTACTATACAGGTGCATGCATCTTTTAGAAATTCTATAGAAAAGTTATAATTAATTATTTACTTGGTTTTTTGCTATTGGATTGTTAGAATGTTTAAGTTTCATTATCTTTTGTATGTTTGATTCTATTATATCGAGATCTCGGTGCACACTCTAATTTCTCTCACACACGATTTCTACCATGGACAATCGAAATCGTTTGTTCATAGCTTTTTTTTACATATCGATTTTTTTTGCTGTTAATTAGTAAAATCATTTTTTCACAATATCGACTTTTTTTGCTCTTAATTGTAATCGAAATATATGTTCGATTTAAAAAAATTATGGTTTTTGATATGATCATAGATCGGATCTGAAATTTTTTGGCTTTCAATTTGATTTTTTGGGGCTTTCGATCTAAAAACGAATATGTGATTCGATCTCAAACTTTTTTTGGTTAATAGTTATGATTTTCGGGGCATATATGTTTCAGATTTAAGTTTGGTTGTACATCATTGTAATATCATATGCATGTATGATGATAAAAAGTTCATTGTTTGGTAATGAAATTCGAGATCTAGATCTGGTTGAGATTTCTTGTTATTAATTTATTTAACAAGTGAATTGAATATACATACATATAGGAAGTTGGTTTTGTTGGTGATGTACGAAATCAGGAGGATGCAAAAAGAGTTGTTGAATCGACGGTCAAACATTTCGAAAAACTCGATATCTTAGTCAACGCTGCTGCTGACAATTTCCTTGTTTCCCCGAAGACCTCTCCCCAAATGGCTTTCGCATAGGTATACTTTCTTTCATTCTATTATCACTCACTTCGCGTTTTTTTCTTCACTTAAGTCACTTTAGTTATTAAAAAACTGATATGAATACATGAAAAGAGTATTATTGAAATATTTTGTAATGTTGAGCTACAACAGTGATGGACATAGACTCTGTTGGTACATTTACAATGCACATATGTTCAAATAGAGGTTGTTGTTATTACTTTGCTGCTTTCAATTGCAATTTGTTGTATATCACGTGTGTTTTGTTGAAGTTAACAAATAGAGGTTGTTGTTCTAGACTATACTTTATTTATTAGTTATGCTGTTTCAATGTTGTTTAGGTGTATACCATAAGTAGTTTTAATAAACTGTATACCACAATTATTTTTTATTGCTTTCATCATCTCAGTGTGCACATGTGTTTTTGAGTGTGCATATGTGTTTTTACAGTTGTGAATTTGAAACCTTCTATGCATATGTGTTTTTACAGTTGTGAATTTTACAGTTGAGTGTGCATATGTGTTTTTACAGTTTCTGAAGTTTACATGGATTTGCAGGTGTTATCAAAGTGCATATACTTTTTATTATTCTTATCGTCTCAGTGTGCACATGTGTTTTTGAGTATGCATTTATGTTGTAAATTGTGCATATGTATTTGCTACTTGCTTATGATTAAAAAAAATATTTTTTTGTAGTTTCAGGTACCAAACATGTTTGATAAAGATGAGGACCATGATTGATATAAAGAGTGCACATGTGTTTATAACAAGTAAGATGAGCGAGACGATAAAAACATATGTGCAGAAGGATTAAAAATACATCTGAAGATTTCATGGTTTCTTGAACTACGCGAGGAATACATGTGCATGCCTAAAAGATGAACCAGCTCTTAAAGACATTAGATTATGCACATGTGCAAGCTTCACATATGTGTAATAAAATTGAATTCAAGTGTAAACATACTGATGTTTGTGATAAATTTGAATATCATTTCACTAGAGTAATACAATTTGTAAATTTTGAAATTGCATAAATCTATTATTAAAATGTTATTGTTTGTATTTATATTAGTGTAATATTTCTTAAAAATACATGTGCAAATACAAAACATATATGCATAAATGAAAAATACAATTGCCATATAATACAAAACACATGTGCACATGATGTTTTTTTAAACAGGAAAAAAAAAAAAAAAAAAAAAAAAAAAAAAAAACTAGAATTTTGGGAACTATAAAGAACGTTTTTTATAGAAAAATCAAAAATAAAATAAAAAAGTATTTTTACCATTATACCCTTTTGAATTATATAATAAAATTTAATATCCAAAAAAATTTGATTGGTTGATGCTGGTTCTCGCAGTTCTCGCAATTTATTTGGTTCTCACAATAACCTCACCCTATATATATATATATATATATATATATATATATATATATATATAGAATCTAGATCAAATAAGATCATACTTAAAGTTGTTAAAATGAGATCGAACTAAAACTTGACAAGAGATATTCTCCTTACAATAAAAATAATTTTTTTATTTACTACAACTAAAATTGTTAAAGTTTCGATAGATTTCTTTTTAAAATTTACGAAACCTAGGTGATACACTTTGATTAGTAGTTTAATGTGTATCAGGTTTTTGTATGTGTATCAGGTTTTGGAATATTTATTAGTGTAATGTGTATCAGATGTATCACTAATCCAAACTCATGTATCATTTGGTTATTAGTTGCTAAAATGTTAATTTGTATTAAAATATTATTTTTTTTGTGTATGATTGCTAAAATTATTATTTATAAATGTTTTAGTGGTTTTTTACATTTGATCTTATTTTTACAACTTTAAGCTTGATCTCACATTAACCCTCCCCTATATATATATATATATATATATATATATATATATATATATATATATATATATATATATATATATATATATATATATATATATATATATATATATATATATATATATATATATATATATATATATACATATATATATATATATATACATATATATATATATATATATATATACATATATATATATACATATATATATATACATATATATATATATATATATATATATATATATATATATGTATATATATATATATATGTATATGTGTATATATATATGTACATATATATATATGTATATATATATATATATATATGTATATATATATATATATATATATATATATATATATATATATATATATATATATATACAAATATATATACATATATATACACATCAAATCTGGTCATATATATACACATCAAATATGTATACACATAAAATCTGGTCAACTATTATCCAATGGTTGAGATGCCTTCCCACCCTTTTCATTTTAACAATCTTTTCATTATAACATATATATACACATCAAATATGGTCAACTATTATCCAATGGTTGAGATGCCTTCCCACCCTTTTCATTTTAACAATCTTTTCATTATAACCCCACCATATATATATATATATATATATATATATATATATATATATATATATATATATATATATATATATATATATATACATATATATACATATATATATATATACATATATATATATATATACTAGGCGAGTACCCGTGCCTAGCGGCATCGATTTCTAGCGGCAGACAATTAGCGGCAGCTGTGTCTAGTTTTAACAAAGTTTCGGCGGCAAAGACTTTTCTTTCGACAAATTATTTTGTAGCGCTAGGGAATTCTTTTCTTATGGAATGGTTAGCGGCAAAAATGTATAGTAGGGTACTCACGTAATTTTGAGGACAACGATTTTTAGATCCGACAAAATTTTGAGGGCGTATCATTTTTTTAACAGATTTTTTTGTATCGTAAGGGAATCATTTTTCGGTAATATAATTTTAAGTTGCAATGTTTCTCTAATGGCTTGGTTGCGTTATTCTTCTGATAGTATCGTTTTAAGTTGCAGTAGTCAATTAAAACTTTAATTATAATATATTCGAGCGTTGTATTTAATAGCGGAATACCCGCGCCTAGCGGTAGTGGTTTCTTGATTCGAAAAAATTTCTAGGGCGAATCATTTTATCAACAGATTGTTTTTATTTTCCGTTAATATCATTTTAAGTTGCAATATTTCTCTAATGACATGGTTGCATTATTTTTCTGATAGCGTCGTTTTAAGTTGCAGTAGTGAATTCGTTTTGAAGGATGTTTGTGTGATGTCGTGGTTGCATGATGGCGGTTATGTATAATCTAAATTAGTGATGGCGAGTTTGCATAGGCAGCGGTGATCTATCACTTTATAAAAAATCGTGTTTTGCAAAAACAATAAATCTCAGATTTAACTTTTAAAAACTTTACACTTTTAAAAAAACTTTAGAAGTTTATTGTACCAAAACCCTTCAAAAGCCAAACCTTTATAAAACTAATTTGACATGATTTACTTTTGTTGAAATTAGTATTCTCAGTATTATTACATTTGACTATGAATCATCGGTGGCCCATTCAAATTGCCTACAAGTATATTTGAGTTCATACTTCATTACTAATTTTATCATGTATGGTCATTCTCATTCAAATTGTCCTTTCACTTTATCACGCCAAACATCTCGAAATCATACAATCTATCTTTTTATCATGTATGGTCATTTTCTTCTTTTTCTTTTGGCAGCGAGTCAAATAAATATTTTCAAAAGTTATTGACCCAAAAAAATTTATATGTCGGCACTAATTATTAGTGGTGTCAAATAAATATGTAGTGATGTTTTTCAATTTAAAGACTTTGATGGTCAAAAGTTTCAAAAGTTCTTTTGGCAGTTAGTATCATTTCTCAATACATCTTTGTACTATTTTCTTTATGTGTGTATGTTTGTTCATTATTTTTTTATCAAATCAAACTAAACCTACATACTCCAATATTTATGCTTTTGAAATAGCATAGTACAGTATTACATATCTCCATAAAATTTCAAAAGTCTTCAACCACTTTGTAAATATTCGAGGTCTTAACTTCCTTAATCGAGGTACTTTTTGGACAAAATTCAAATACAATTTCCCATCAACGTCAAGGTCACAACTTCACAAGTGGTACTTTTGTGACTTCCAACATATGCCAACAAAGACAAACCATTAAACAAAAAAATATATAGATCTATAAATAAAATCATTAAATCCACACAAAATATATATATATATATATATATATATATATATCTTTAAAAGAAATTAAAAACTTATGGATCTTTAAAAAAAATAAAAAATTACGGATTCTTAAAAAAAAAACTTAAAAAAAATACGGATCTTTACAAAAAATTAAAAACTTACGGATCTTAAAAAAAGAGTAATTAAAAAAATAATGATGTAAAAAAGATATACAAAAAAAATTCGAATCTTTAAAAAAGAATTAAAAACTTACGGATCTTTATAATAAAAAAAAATACGGATTTTAAAAAAAAAACTTAATAAAATGGATCTTTTTAAAAAAAATAGATCTATCAAAAAAAATACGGATATTAAAAAAAATTTAGATCTATTTTTTACGTAACTATTTTTTATCACCAAAAAAACCCGTCTTTATAATCAAAAAAATTACAAATCTATTTTTTTTAAGACCAAAAAACGCGTATTTATCCAAAAAAATTACGGGTCTATTTTTTTAAGACCAATAATAGATCTACAATAAAATTATATCTATAAAAAAACAATATGCATTTTTAAAATAAATATATCTCTATAAAAAAAATACGGATCTTTAATAAATAATTAGATCTACAACAAAATTAGTAGATCTACAAATAAAATCATTAGATCTACAAAAAAATGAGATCTTTAGAAAAAATTAAAAGCATCACGGATCTTTACAAAAATAAAAAATACTGATCTTTTAAAAAAAAGTTAAAAATTACGGATCTTTACAAAAAAAAAAAAAAAAAAAAAAAAAAAAAACGTATTTTTTAAAATAAATTAAAAACATCACGGATCTTTAAAAAATGATTGATCTATAAAAAAAAATTGGGATCTTTGAAAAAAAATTTGATCTACAAAAAATTAATAGATTTACAAAAAAATAATATCTATAAAAAAACAATATGTATCTTTAAAAAAATACGCATCTTTAAAAAGAAAAAGTACACATCGAAAAAAAATATGCATCTTTAAAAAATACGCGTCTAAAAAAAATACGGGTGTAAAGAAACCAAAAACGTCGGGTCATTACAAAATAATTAGATTGACAAAAAAAATAGATCTAAAAAAAATTGGGATCTATAAAAAAAATTAAAAACAATTACGGATCATTAAAAAAAAAAAAAAAAAAAAAAAAAAAAAAACTACGGATCTTTGAAAAAAAATTAGATACATGACGGATCTTTTGAAAGAAATTAGATCAATAAAAAATTAGAGATCCTTGAAACAAATACATCTACAGAAAAGTAATAGATCTACAAAAAATCAACATGCTTCTTTAAAAAAAAATACGCATGAAAAAAAAAAAAAAAAAACAAAAAAAAAACGGGTGTATTGAAAAAATACCAAAAATGTAGGGTGGTTGGTTGGTGGCGCGGCGGGTGGTGCTGCTGTGTGGTGGCGGCGGTTGGGTGGTGGTGGCGGCAATAGGGTGGTGGCGGCAATAGGGTGATATTTTGTTGGAGAGGTTTTTTTTAAGATGAGAATGAGAGTGAATGTGTGTGTGTTTTTGGTTGGGAGATTGAAAGTGAGTGGTTTGTTTTTTTTAGAGGGAGATGAGAGTTGATAAGTGTGTGTTTTTTTAAATAAAAAATATAAAGGGGAAGTAAATAGGATTGGAGGATGAGTTTTTGTTGGGTATTGGTTTGGTTTGGTAATTTTTAGGATTGTATGTTGGTTTGGTGTGTGTAAATTTAGGCTTGGATATAGGTTTGGATGGCTGAATCTTAAAAATGGAGGGTTGGGTTTTGGTTGGGGATATGCATGCTTTATAGATAGTATATATATATATATATATATATATATATATATATATATATATATATCTATATATATGTACAGATTTGCGTTCATGTGGTGACCAACTTTAAAATAAAAACAATAGGAACCAATAAAAATAGGACATGTGGCGTTTCAAGAAGAAAAAAAATCAAAATTAATTTTAAATGTTTAAGGGTATTGTAGGTATTTTATGTCCACCTAATTTACTTCCTAACTTTCTCTCATAACTCCACATTTATCTCTTTCTAATCCTCTCCATTTCATTTTCAAGATCTGACATAACAGGCTAATCTCCCTTCTCCTATACCGTGATCCATATATGAAATCTTAACAAAAAAACAAGAAGATCAGGCCATGCTTATTGAATAGAAAAATCCAAGCAAATATCCGGCAACACAACCATCGCTTGGGATTTCGTCCTCCATAACCACCACTGCCTAATGATCGTTGCCATGGATGTAGACTGCCCCTCTTTTCCGGTGGGTGGAACTCTAAAGAATATTACTGGCTCTAGCCGCCATCGCTACCAACGTTAGATCAAGTCATCATCAGAAGCCCTACACCTGAAAACTAAAAACAGCCTAATGTGGGTGTGTATTAGTAGTTTTGTTTTGTTTTTTTTTGAAGACAACCACTATCAGGTCTGAAACAAATACCCTCCGTTGTTGTATACTTGTATGTCAAACAACTATGTGTTAAGAATCGGTCAAATGGGTATTTGTGTATAAATTTCCAGTGAGGCTTCGAGTTTAACATGGGTCGAGGTGTAATTTTATGGCTTTAATGTATCAATTGTCGGCATTTTGTTGTAATGATAGTCGACAAAAAAATGTGTCAAAACAAAAATGTTTACCAATGTGTATTTTTTTTAACCGCCGCCTCAGATTTGGCCAGATGCCGTAACCAATGTGTATTTTTTTTAATACGAGGTTTTCAGATTTGGCCAGATGCCGTAACCAATGTGTATTTTTTTTAATACGAGGCTTGTAATTACTTGCATCAAAAAGTAAGTATGTTATGTACAATGGAGGAACAACAAAGTATGTTGTGTTCAAAGGTGAAACATGTCGTTGTATGAGACTTAAAAAGTCAAGCTTATGGTTGATTGCACTAAATTGCAACATGTTTTCACTTCTGCCACCATCATTCAAGCCGCCTCGAAAGTTATTCCATCAATATGGTTTCTGTTTCAAGCTAAACCTGAAAAGTTTGTAGATCAATGGTCGTAACAAATGGGTTTTTGTAATTTGTTATTGTTTTGGTTTTTGGAATCAAATTCAGCATGGTTATTGTTGATTTTTAGTTTTTGTATCATCATGAAATCAAACGTGGTCATGTCTATAGTCTACCTCAATTTTAAAACTTGTCAAAAACCAAGTGTGTCATTATATATATGTATCATGAAACTAAGTGAGTCATTATAGATGTTTCATGATACGAAGTGACAAAAAAATGTGTCGAAAAACTTAATGTGTTACTACAAATATACGGAATATCATGAAACCTAGTGTGTCAAAAAAAATGTGTTAAAAAACTTGGCGTGTCATTATACATATATCATAAAACCAAGTGTGTCAAAAGACTTAATTTGTCATTAGAAACGTGTCACTAAAATTAATGTGTCACTATAAACTTATCAAAAAAATTGCGTGATAAACATAATGTATCATTACAAATGTACTAAAATTTGGTAACGTGTCACTAAAAATGTACTAAAATTTTAATGTGTCACTATGAGCAATGTAATCACGTATCAATAAACCAAATGACGTAATGTTTGTGTACGAGTAAAATCTATGTTTAATTGCATCATACTTTAAATAAATAAATAAATAAATAAGAAGAAAAAAAAGAAAAAAAAAAAAAAAAAAAAAAAAAAAAAAAAAAAAAACTGGAGGTCTTAGTATCGCAGATAAAGCAAAAATATGAAAAACGCATTATGGATCACAAATAATCATATCCATAAAGAGTTGATAAAAAATAGAACAAGACAAAATAAATTGATGATCATGAAATGTTGAATTTTTAATAAATGTGTTTTAATACGGTGGTCCTTAAATCTGTATATCGCAACTGATTTGATGGGTTTCGAAGTTTGAAAGTCAAACACAGCTAAGATGGTTTTATTAATGATGCATTTTGCCATTAATTTTTAACTTAATTACAAAATTGACATTGATCTAACTTTTAATACATGAAACCATCATCGGTACATCTAACGGTCAAGAACGGTTCTTATTGTTTTTATTTTAAGGGTGGTCACCACAAGAACGCTCCCCTATATGTACATATGTATATATACATATATATATATACATATATATATATATATGTATATATACATATGTACATATATATACATATATATATACATATACATACATATATATATATATATATATATATATATATATATATATATATATATATATATATATATATATGCATATGTATATATGAACATATATATATATGCATATGTATATATATATATATATATATATATATATATATATATATATATATATATATATATATATATATATATATATATATATATATATATATATACATATGTGATATTATGAGAAGGGTCCTTATAATGAAAAAGGTAGGAAGGAATCTGGAGGTGACATGTGTCACCTTGCTACATCACCATGCCACATCACATCTTCATTCCACCTCACCAACCACCCCTCCCCCGGCCCCAACCCACCCACAAATTTGTAGTTTTTTCGCTTGTGGTTCGAGAAAAGTAAGATCGGATCGATCAAGATCTTAAGATCCTATGATCAAGATCAGGATCCTTTTAAGATCCTATCTCGCAAAGATCCTACGTAGGATCAAGATCGTTTTTGCTTTATAGTGTCGTAAAATCGTAAGATCTTAATATCAAGATCGGGATCTTAACAACCATGGTTTTAAGGATAAGAAATGTCTAACGCTTTTTGGTTAGACCTAAAAATGGTCATTAATGACAGAATTAAACTATTAAGTAACCATTCATGAATGTTTCTTGCTTTGTTGTGTAATTAGAGGGTAAACACGGTGGAGTATTTCATATTCCATGATAAAAGACAAATGTTTACTTGTGGCAATTAAATCAAACTTAACCACTTCTTTTTCTAGAATATGGTTTCGAATTGGTAGTTGGGGTAAATTAAAAACTTGGTGGTTTGAAAGTGTTGTACAATCATGTACACTTCATGTTCTTGAATTGGTAGTTGGGGTAAATAAAAACTTGATGGTTTGAAAGTGTTGTACAATCATGCACACTTCATGTTCTATGAAGTTGGGACCAATTCAATATAAATGACCAGATTTTGCCAAAAGAATAAACTCAAGAGGTTTTGGGTGTAATTTATTATTATTATTATTATTATTATTATTATTATTATTATTATTATTATTATTATTATTATTTTAATAAAACATCATTTCATTAGAAAATCATAGGGAATTACAAGAAATTAGTGGAGAGCCGAGAAAATCATAGGGAATTACAATATATAAAACATCACTTTATTATTATTATTATTATTATTATTATTATTATTATTATTATTATTATTATTATTATTATTATTATTATTATTATTATTATTATTATTATTATTATTATTAGTATTTTAAAGGGGTTTACCCCGGTAAAAAAAAATTTGGAAGTGTAATTTTGTTAATTGTATAATTGTATATGTGATTGGAGTCTATATTTTGTAAGCTTGTTTGACAATAATAATGCGTAAAATACCTCGTGTATTGCCCGGGTATACCGATATAATAACATATACGTATGACATATCTATATGTATATTAATAAACGTGCATTAAGTGTATACTAATGTGACATATTTTAAAAGATATACTATAATAAGGATTAAGAGTCGTGCATTAACAATACAATACCCGTGAATTGCTCCGAAGTATCAATATCATAATATTATAAAACAATCTATATATGATATCTTTGATGTGCTATCATTATGCTTGCTCTAAGATAGCTAGCTAAGTAAATGAGGATCGAGTTTAAATCAGAAGACTATTCCTAATACTACACTAACATTAATCATTCAATTAATCTACCAAAAATATACATTACATTATTACGTAATCATAAATTGAGAACATATATACTATTTTAAATTTTTAGTTAGCTATATTTGTACCCTATAAGCTGCGGAATTTGATTTGTCACATCATTCTATGTGAATAGTCAACCCGTCATATTTTGAAGGTGCACTGCAAGAATGAAGAAGGATATTAATAAATGATAAATTGAGTTTATTATAACTAATGTTAAAGATAAAAACAGATGACAATAGCTAATGATAGTGTATCAACATTTTAAAAAGATTTAACTTGATGGCTAACTTCACCGAATACAAGGAGCGTAGGATTTTGAGTGGGGTGCCTGCAATTATATGCATGGTATTATGGTTAAAAATTTGTTGAACCAAAAAAAAAGAAAAAAAAAGAAAGAAAAGAAATGCCATCTTAATTGGTCAAATACACGTAAAATTAGTTGTTCAAACCAAACCTAATATAATAGGAATGTAGTTTACCTTCTATAGATATTCAAAATCATGGTATGTCACTAATTAGTGATTATAACGACTGAGATTATAAGATAGATAATCTAATGGCTAAAGTGTGTTTTTTTTCAGTTTATCGGACGCACTATCGGCAATATATATATAGAGTTAGGATCAAATAAGAAGATTACTTAAAATAAGAAGGAATAAGAAGAACTATAACCGCAAATCCGAGATGCACCGACCTAAATTAGATGCATTCCTATAATCTTATATGCATTATAACTCACCATAGCTTTTAATCAAATGCATATACGTATATTAGATGCATTTCTTGATTTCTCTTGTTTTTTGTTCCTCTGCACGTGCCAAAATCATGAAAATCAATTTGCACCATCTATACATCAAATTAACTTTCGAAACTCAAGATGTTGCATCTATATGAATAGAAATGCATCTAATTCAAGTCGTTGCATCTCAAATGCGTGGTTTCGGTCACTTCTCACCACTTCTTATTTTAATTTACTTATCACTGGATCCCTACTATATATATATATATATATATATATATATATATATATATATATATATATATATATATATATATATATATATATATATATCTATACATTATATATAAGAGGAGGCATGCCACATAAAATGCCACTTGGCATCTCATAATGCCGTGTCATATTTCCATGTCATCATTGTATTTATGTGGCATTTTTTTTTATTTTTTTAAATGACATGTGGCGTTTTAATTAATATATACTAAAATTCGAATAAATTTATCTAAAAAAGACATGTTATTGGATTCGAACTTGGGTTGTTAAGGTGTTTGATAAATATTTTAACCACTACACCAACACATTACTTGGAATTTATTTTGCAACTTATAATTTATAAAGGTAAATCCTCTACAATAAAATTTCCATACAAAACATATTTACCTATTAAAATAAAACGTATATTTTTTTTTCACAAAAGAAAAACCCTAACAAAACTCTCTCCATGAAGAAAACTCCATCACGATTTTAGGGTTTTAATGATTTTTGATGTGTTTTTGTGTAGGTCTTGCTGTTCTTGGAGCTTTATTAACATATAAATATTAGGTTTTTTCTTGCTGTTTTTGCATGTTTAACATTCAAGGATTTGGTTATTTAAAGGTACGTTTTGTATATTTGTTGTTTTTAAAATTGGTGGTTGAAATCAGATGTTACTAATTATCAACTTATTGATTTAGGGTTTTCTTTGCATGTTAATGTTCCATGATTTGGTTATTCAAAGGTATGTTTTCTATATCGTTTTCATATCGCAAGTTATAGATGTGGTGGGAGTTCAGGTGTGTATGTATCGAATGGGGAGGTGTCCAAGCAGTTGGCAGCAAGTCACAGATTGAAAATTGAAGTTGCTAATAGTAGTACATTTGAAAAACCTGGTACTATTCAATTCTCTAAACACTTGTATAATGGGTTCCCAAGGTTTTATGCACTTATTAATGGTATTAAAGCTTCAGCTAATGGCTTAACATAAAATTAATAATAAATAAGGAATAAAAAACGATTTGCTATTTCACAAGTATGTAGGTCGTTTCAAGATTCACGATCAAAATTGTTATAAGACATATAGTAATGTATGATATTCTTTCAGGATCCCATATCGGAAGATCCTGCTAATGCACAGTTGTCTTATAGAGCTCTAAAGAAGACTTCAGTTCAGTAAAGTACATTGAAATTATTATTGATCTTCAACATAAATTAGACATTCTAGAGACAATTTTGAAGGAAGAAAGATTGGTCCATGGTGAAATAGAGTAGAAAGCTTTATGCTTAAGTAGGGATTTGAAGTCGACAGAGGAAAAGTATATTTTATTAACAAATAAACACAACAGTTTGAATAATGAGATCGAGGAAGCAAAATCTGTGATCGAGGCTCTTGAAACTCAACAACTTTTGTCTATCAATGAGCTGGAAGATCTTAGAATTTGGGCCCATTTTTTACATCAGTCTATCTCCATGGGTCAACAAGGGATGGTGTAAGATTTCGTATCTCAGTGGCTAATGCAAGATACTAAATAGATCTGTATGTCATTGGTTTTTGGGAATTATTTTTTACTATAGCGAATAGTAACATAAAATTGATGAGCCTATCTTAATTTAAATTCGACTATAGATTATCCAACTTAAGAACACGGTAGGGTCACATACCTCATTAACTTATACAATTCTTTCTTATAACATGGATTTTATGGCCCTTTTACTGTCACCAGCATCAAAGGTTTTAAATAACTGGTTTGAGGTTGTTACTTGATCCTCATTCCTCAATAGTATAATAATGTCAATCCAGCATGTTAATACAAATAAACCGTAAAAACGTTTATTAATATTTTGCGATCTCTTTGTGTTTTGTTGATAACATATATAATGTTGTCTTAAGTATAATTATAAGGATACATGTTATTTTTGTAAAGCATTTATATATAACCTTTTAAATACAAAAATGTAGTAACTAAAAAGCATTTGTTGTAATAGTTAATTAGGATGGGTAAAAATCACAACCCATGGATCTTAACCCATACCCAAAGAGACTTGATACAATGTATACTTAGATACATTGAATCTAGATATAACCCATGGACCAACCCATGACCCATAACCAAAAAATCCATGGGCAAAGAGGAGCGTTCCACGGATCCCTAGCTTTGTGCTAGCCGGATCCCAAGTGGAAGGGATCCGTGGGATCCGTGTGAACCATGAGGAAATTTGCCTATAAATAGAGAGCCATTTCTTCATTCTAACTCACCCCTCTTCTTACTAAATCTCTCATACACTCTCATTCTCTTCTAACATATAGATCACTTGATCTAGAGAGTTGTTCTTCTTTTCTTTCTATTTGTGATCCTCATATAGGTCCTTCTCTAAGGCGAGATCACGAGCATTCTACAAGTCATCCAAGCAAGGGGTCCTTGATTGATTTGTCACTCCGCAAGATTTCTGTAGCGAAGATCTTGTATTTGATATTTCACATATTTGTTGTGTAATAGTTGTGTTGGTTTGGTCCACCGTGCTACGGACTCGGTATCTAGCTTTGTACCGGATAAAGTGTAAGCAACGTTGTGAAGGCTTCTCCGCCAAGTGAAGGAGTTTGTTGACATAGTGCTTGAACTCTCGAGTAGGTGACTCGGGAAGTGGAGTAGGGCAAGGAAGGTGTCCTTGTAGCCGAACCACTATAAATCGGTTGTGTCATTTCTATCCCTTATCTTTGTTTATTTGCTTACATTATCATTAGATCTATACGTTCTCAACATCCATACGATTTCACATAATATCGAATCTAAAGTTTTTGAAATCAACATAAAATCGGCAAAACTATTCAACCCCCCTTCTAGTTTTCCACAATTGGCATCAAGAGCTAAGTTTATAAAAGTTTTAAAATAAAATTGTATTTTAAAAACTTTTCGATCACTATGGGTTCTGAAAATTATAAGGAAGGGCAATCTATGCAACGACCACCACTACTTGAAACTAATGGTTTTATATATTGGAAAAATAGATTCGAAACATATGTGAAGTCTAAAGATATTGATCTTTGGTACATTATTGTTGAAGGTGATTTTGAGGCTACCTCAAAAGATGATAAAGGAAATTTAGTTCACATACCTCATGATAAACTAAATGATGAAATGAAGAAAAAGCTTTCTAAAAATAGTGAAGCAAAAATGGTTTTATATAATGCTTTACCGAAAAAGGAATTCGAAAGAATTTCTATGCTTAAAACCTCTAAAGAAATTTGGAATTCTTTAGTTGTAGCTCATCAAGGCAACCAACAAGTTAAAAATAATAAAATTGATCTATTTGTTCAACAATATGAACAATTTTCAATATCGGATGAAGAAACTATAGATCATTCATTTGCTAACTTTAATACTATTATTACATCGTTACAAGCACTTGATGAATCCTTTTCTAGCCGTAACCATGTTAGGAGATATCTAAGGGCACTTCCATCGAAGTGGAGATCCAAGGTGACGGCAATCGAAGAGTCAAAAGATTTGACAATCCTCACCCTCGATGAACTCATAGGCAACCTAAAAGTCTACGAGCTTGTCCTTGCTAAAGATTCCGAAGCCTCAAAGGTGAAAGAGAAACACAAATCTCTTGCCCTTAAAGCCAAAAAGGTTTCGAGCGATGAGGAGAGCTCATCTTCAAGTAGTGACGACGAAGAGTACACTATGGCAGTAAGGGACTTTAAAAAGTTCTTTAGAAGAAAGAGTAGATACGTCAAACAACCGTATGCCGATAAGAAAGGCTTTCGGAAAAACAAAGAGGACGAAAAGCCAAAGGATGATCGTACTTGCTTTAAATGTGGGGACCCAAACCACTTTATTAGTAAGTGTCCCAAACGGGATGATCAAAAGGCATTCGTGAGCGGCACGTGGGGAATGAGCGACGAGGAGGACGAAGAAATTTGTCTAATGGCAAATGACGAGGTATGTCACGAATACTATAGTAGTTCATCACTTGATGACGACTCATTGCATAATAAATATGATAAACTATGCAATATTAGCTTAAAACTAATTAACAAAAACAAGCTTTTAAAGAGTCAAAACCAACGTTTAGATAAAGAAGTCATAGAATTAAAAGCAAAACTAAAACGTTTAGAAAAGGGTAAAATAGCAAGTGGTGAATGTGAACTTTGTGTTCAACTTCAAACACTAGTTGATCATTTAGATTCTAAATTTGCTAGAATAAGTACAAACACCTTAGATACAATACTCGATGGTGTTAAAACCGGCAACAACCAAAAGGGTCTAGGTATAAAACAACTTGATCCATCAACTAGTGAAAGTAAAGAAACAAAATTTGTTAAAGAATTAGAAAAACCAGCCACTGTTGTGGCGGATCCCACGGATCCCCTAAAAAGGGAACCGGCTAGTGTACAAACTGGGATCCGTGGATCTGCTGTGACAACTAGTGGTAATAACATATCCTCTTCATCTAGAACCGAGTTCGTTATCGTAAATAGGAAGAAACCAACTCATGTCACCACTAGACATCCACCTCCAAAAATTAATCCTACTTTTGCAAGAAACAAAG
>BPTQ01000005.1:306289092-306468060 GCA_019973895.1 Chrysanthemum seticuspe
TGAAGGACTATTGAAGACAAAGAAAGACAAGGGACCTACTTGGTAAAGAAGTATTTATTATCTAGTCCCTTGTAGTCATTTGTAACCCTAGTATCTTTATTATATAAAGAGATACAGGGAACTAGGTTTAGAGTGTGTCAAGATGTAAAACACCAAAGGTGTGTGTGTGGGAAAACCTAGGCGTGGGATGCCTAGAGTTTTGGTGTATTCGACTTATAGTGTTTAGCCTCAAGGATCATTGATCCCTGTTCGATTGTAACCGTCTTAGAGTTGATCGTCTAGGATTGGGGCTTTGGATGTGTTTTGTAGAACACATGATGATGACGAAGAAACCTTAATAATAACAATGATAGTTTGATTATTCCGCTGTGCATATATATATTGTTCATTGTTATTTGTGCTTATTGATAATCCTAGATAAGGTCTAATAAACCTACAGCAACGATTCTTAACATGTGGTATCAGAGCCAATATACACAAAACATATATGTTGGGAATAATCCGTTACCATGGATAGTTGTGGTTTACACTGCTTGGATTAATACTAGCAGTGGAAACGTATTCCCACTGCCAGTTCATTATTACCACTGCTATCAGTTTATGTTTAGTTAAACGCGTCTAGATAAGTATAGAATAGATCTTGTGTATATTCTATTATGTTAGCTTTATACTTATCTTGTAAAGGACTCCTTGTTGTATAAAAGGAGGTCCTAGGTTATTGTCTTAGGTACTTGTTAATTTACCTATGTATTACTCACAAAGGCTTCAAGGTGTAACCATAGTGATAAGCTAAGATCACTCGTATTATTCATCAATAATATTGGAGCTTAAGTTTTGTGTTTAATCTGTGTTTATATACATTATATCATACAATCCATCTTCTAAGTATTACTAAGTAAATTCCGCGTGCTTAATAATATCATACAAAATATCATTGACACAAGGAGTGTGTCCAGATCCATCAAGTGGTATCAGAGCGAAGGTTCTGATATTTGGTTTTAGAAGATCCAAGGAATTAGCTTAACTCACTCACTCAATTCAATGGAGATGTAAAACAACTAGTCCAATGCTTCTACACCAAGGCTACCTAAGCTCAGACTTAATGAGTTTGAGATGTGGAGGATACTGATTGAGCAATACTTTCTCATTCAGGATTATGCTCTATGGGAGATTATCCAAATTGGTGATTCTTTCAAGCCTGTGACTAGTACTGTGAAGGTTGGTGACACAGATGTTTTGAAAGTTTCTACGCCTGAATCTACTGTCAAAAAATCTCTTAGAAAGAATGATCTTAAGGCTAGAAGTTTGTTGCTGATGACTCTTCCTAGAGACCAGATCATTGCATTCAGCAAGTTCAAGACTGCTAAAGAACTGTTTGAAGAGATTTTCTCCGTGTTTGGTGGTAATGATGCTACAAAGAAGACACAGAAGACTTTGTTGAAGCAAAGTTATGAAAACTTCTCTGCTTCAAGAAATGATTCACTTGATAGCATTTTCACCAAACTACAAAAGATTGTTACTCAACTGACAGTTTTTGGCATTGAGGTAGAAAAGGAAGACCTCAATTTGAAGTTTCTAAGAAGTTTGCCTTCAGAGTTTCAAACTAATGTCACTGTTTGGGAAAACAAATAAGACATTGAAACAATGAAGCTCAATGATCTTTACAACAACTTTAAGCTCATTGAACAAAGACTAAAGAAGGCTGGGAAACTTGGTACAAGCTCTAGTAGCTTGGCATTGTTGTCAACCTCTGTTGACAGTGATGATTCTGAAGATGACAGTGATGATGAAGTTGCCACTACTGGTTCTAAAGTTTCCACTGGTAATGTAAATGTTACCACTGCAGGTTCAAAGAAGAAGGTTGCTAGTATTGGAGATCCTACCTTTTATGCTTTCATATCCACACAAGTTGATGGCTCTGTCTTAACTCATGAAGACATAGAGAAAATTGATGAAGATGACTTGGAAGAGATGGATATTAAATGGCAGATAGATCTTCTTAGCATGAGGGCTAGGAAATTCTACAAGAAGACTGGCAAGCCTATTCACATCAATGGTGATGAAACTGCAGGCTTTGATAAGAAGAAAGCGAAATGCTTTAACTGCCACAAGTTTGGACACTTTGCTAGAGAATGTAGAAGACCAAAGACCAAGGACAACAGATCTACTTGGTACAAGCAAAAGAAGGGACCAACTGTGGAAGAACCAAAGGCAATGCTAGCTATTGATGGTGTGAGCTATGATTGGAGTTTCATGGCTGATGAACAAGAAGAAGAACATTCAGATGCTGCTCTTGTTGCTACTGAATTTGCTCTTATGGCTTTCTCTGACTCTGAGGTACAAAACTTTTATAGTTGTTCTAAAACATTTAGGGCTGCTAAAGAAGTTGAAAGGCTTAATGATTTACTCAAATGAAAGGCAAGAGTTATATACTGCTAATTATACTGTGTCTAATCTTAGGAGAGCTATGGCAGTATTAGAAAAGCAAATAGAGCACTATCAGGCAAATGAGTCAAAATATAATGATGATATGATTCTTCTTAGGAGAGAGGTAGAACATACAACTGCTATGAATGAAGCATACCAAAAGGAGCTTGAAAAACTCCAAAAGAAAAATGAAAATGTCAATTTAACCTTAGATACATGTTATCATCAGTATAAGTCAATTGATAAAATTTGGAATGCTCAAATATATAATAAAGCTAAGTCTGGTATGGGTTATAATACAGTGCCACCACCACTAAGAGGTGTTCCATCACCTCCAGGTATAGATTTAGCTCATACAGGCATAGAGGATTTTAAGGATCTTGAAAGAGAATATGGTCCTTTAAAAGACACAGTGGTGAAGAGTGAGGAAGAGAGTAATCTTGATAATGATGTTTTTGAGAGTGCTAGTGACTCATCTGTTGTTGATGAGAATGTTAAAAATAATGTAGAGACTTCTATCCCAAAAGTTGTTAATACTGTTACAGAGGAACCTAGGAAACCAGTTAACAAACCTAGACCAACTGTAAGGTATGCTGAGATGTATAGGAACAAGTCTACAGCTCCTAGGGGTACCCAGAGGAGTTGGAGTCATGTTAAATCTCAACAACTAGGTAGTGATTTTGTAATGTACAATAAGGCATGCTATATCTGTGGTAGTTTTGATCATTTACATGCTTATTGTGACTATCATGTTGGGAGAAGGGAAGTCCATGGGAGTAAAAGGGTGGAGACTAACAGGTTTCGAAATAATGTACACCCTAATTCACATTGCAAAATGGTCCCAAGAGCAGTTCAACTTAGAAGTGGCCTCAAAACTCTTGCCACTACAAAAATTGTTAACACTGCTCACCCTAAGTCACCTGTTAAAAGTGCAAACACCAAAACAACTTTTGCAAAATCTGCACAAACAGGGAAAGGAACCTTTCAAGCTAAAAAGAGTAATCATAACCAACAGTGGGTGCCTAAAAAGAAACCAGCAGTTACCACTGCTCATTCAAAAGTTACCACTGCAAGGGTTTTGAACAAGAAAAGGGGGGCATGGGCAATGCTGTGAAGGCCTCAGCATGTTGGGAATGGAAACCTAAAGGAAATACCTCTACAACCAATCCCAATGGTGTATCAATGACCTTTGATAGATTTAAATATATTGATACACGAGGCAAATCCAAGTCAATCATGGCTTGGGTCCCCAAAAGAAACTAACTCTTTACTCTTATGTGCAGGAACATCCAAGGACAAAAAGATCAGATCAAGGATATATAGATAGTGGGTGTTCAAGGCACATGACTGGCAACAAGTCCTATCTTTCAGATTTTGAGCATTATGATGGACAGTATGTCAGCTTTGGAGGTGGAGTAAATGGAAAAGTTGCTGGTAAAGGTGTTATTAAAACTGGTAATTTGGAATTTGAACCTGTGTACTATGTAAAAGAGCTTAAGTACAATATTTTTAGTGTGTCACAAATGTGTGACAAGATAAACAATGTTCTTTTTACCAAAGATATGTACTTTGTTCTCTCTAAGGATTTTAAGATGCCTGATGACAGTCAGATCCTTCTTAAAATTCCTAGAAAAGGCAATCTCTATAGCTTTGATATGAACAACATTGTAGCTAAAGATGATTATACTTGCTTGCTTGCAAAGGCTACAGTGGATGAATCCACGTTATGGCATAGAAGACTTGGTCATGTTAACTTCAAAACCATTAACAAGATTGTCAAAGATGGTTTGGTGAGAGGATTACCTCAGAAAAGATTTGAAAATGATCAAACCTGTGTGGCTTGTCATAAAGGCAAATAACACAGAGCTTCTTGCATGTCAAAGTTGGTTAACTCTATTGCTCACCCACTTCAAATGTTACATATGGACTTATTTGGTCCTACATCAGTGAGCAGCTTGAATCTCAAGAAATATTGTCTAGTGGTGACTGATGATTTTAGCAGATTTACATGGGTTTTCTTTCTTGGAACCAAGGATGAAACAACTGGCATCCTCAAGATCTTTATCACAGAAGTAGAAAACCAATATGATATGAAAGTTAAAATCACTAGGTGTGACAATGGAACATAATTCAAGAATAGAGTTATGGATGAGTTTTGCAGAGATAAAGGTATTAAAAGAGAATTTAGTTTGTCTAGAACTCCTCAACAAAATGGTGTTGCTGAGAGGAGGAACAGAACACTGATAGAGGCTGCTAGAACCATGTTGGCCGATTCTAAATTGCCAATTACTTTTTGGGATGAAGCAGTTAACACTGCATGTTATGTGCAAAACAGGGTTTTAGTGGCAAAGACAAAGAACAAGACACCTTATGAATTGTTCAGGGGTAGACCACCTATTCTTGACTTTATGAGACCATTTGGGTGTCATGTATCTATTCTCAATACCATAGATTATCTGGGAAAGTTTGATGAAAAGGCTGATGAAGGGTATTTTGTTGGGTATTCCATGGTTAGTAAAGCTTTCAGAGTATTCAACTTAAGAACGCAAAAGATTGAAGAAAATCTGCATGTGGAATTCCTTGAAAACAAAGTCAATCTCAAAGGAACTGGACTAGAAAGGTTGTTTGATCTTGATACTCTAACCAATACTATGAATTATGTACCTGTTTCTACAGGAACATCTTATTTTGATTTTGCAGGTTCAGAAGAGTTTCTTGATGATGATGAACCAAGAAAAGATCATGCATATTGTGACAACTCGCAATTTCAGGTCATTTCTCAAAACAATTCATGTTTCACTATTTCATCATTTATCGTAAACTAGGTTTGCGTGTTCCAAATTCGCGTAACCTTAATGGTTTAGCGGCGAATTCATGATCATATCATCACGGACATTTCATATAGACTAAGTTTAGTCTACATATCATTAGCATCATTTTCATCATGTTAGTTCATTCATGACTTTGCATTTCACATTAAACGCGTAAATTTCATATTAAATAAACGTTATCGCGTAAGTTATTATTTTGAACATTTAATCCAATACTTCCAAAAATTATCCCGACATATTTTTATACTTACATTTGGTTTATAAAAATGATATTTTGAGTTTACCTAGTGTTTTAAATTTATTTTGTATATAAATCGTTAAATTTATATTATTACGACGCTTTTCTTAAAAACTACACGATAATTATTATATCACTCAAATTTTACAAGAAATGTATTTTTACAATTTATATAACCTCAATACATTTTACTTGGATCCAGTAAAATTTATTTTGAGCTAAAACTACCTTAGATGCACAATTGTATATAAAAGCTACAAGTTACAACTTACACTTATTTAACTTATACATTTCACCTACACAATTACATATATTATAAAAAAAAAATGTATTTTAGAGATGCATACCCCCTTGGCCGACCAAGGGGGTGGTGCATTGATTAGTTGGTAAAAACATTTTCTTACATGTTGAAATATATACTCCAAGTTACTTACACACTTCAATAATTCAAACAAGCAAAATAATTCAAAGTTTCAAGTTAATATTTCCTCTCTTTTTCTATCTATAACCGGCCACTACAAGGAGGAAGAAGAGATTAATCAAAAATTTCCATTATCAAGTTTTAACAATCTAGTTACACTCTTAATCAAGGTTTTGAAATAAAAACCTAGGGTGTTTAGGTTTAATCCTTTGTTCTTGTCACCTCATCAAGTAACTAGTAAGCATATCATTTTCATTTTACATCTTTCATTATCATTTCATGTCTATTTCATCATTTTTGAGCAAAGTATGCAAGACTTATGGATATTTATACCATTTTTACATTGTTTTTAGAGTTTTACATATATAAGTCATCCTATAAATTACCCCCTGTTATATATTAGTTTTGGTGAGGTTTAGGAACCCATGACACCCTAAGAAGGTGTATGGTAGGATTAGAATAGCTTCGGAGTTGTTTTGAAGGGATTGGAATAGGTTTAGTACGAGAAAAACTCTTTTCGACAAGTCTAAAAAGTGGTCTGATCTTATTTTGTAATTCTGGAAAAACGACAGTAGACACAAAATTTTTGGCCTAGATATTTAGAAAATATACTTTAAAACGAATCCGTGGCCGCTTGAACGGATTAAAACGGAGCTATAACGAAGAAGTTATGAATTTTTCAAGTTTGACGACGAAATATATATTTCCTGAAAATTTCAGCACACTATTTTTGTTTTGTACGAGTCAAAAACGAGTCTTAAGCTTTATAAATTATTTCGACTTATCAAAAATATATTAGTATACTTTGATACGAAGCTAAGGACGTATAATACGTAGAAAACGGATTTGTAACGACTAAAATATACACGTTTTCATAAAATTGCTGTAACTTTATTAGTTAAGAAAACTATATTATTTTTATTTGACAAGTGTTACGGTAAACAAAACGACCATATTGAAGGCTATTTTTAACGTCGACGTAGAACTTTTTGTAACGAGATGTCTTCTAATAAAATCGAGATCACCAAGCATATTTTCCAAAATGACCAACCGTTTGTATAGCGGAGTTGTAATGAATTATTTACGGTTGCTTAAACTTTGCCGAAATTCACTTTTAAACTACATTTGGACAAAATCACCCTACTTAACCTATGTTTTTCTTTATGAACGAGACCTCTAGGATAAAAACTTAAATGCCAAAACTTTGAGATTTTGATACAAGCTTTCCAAAACCGTTGAGTTCGTTTCCTAACGTTCGACGTACACCATTTTACGACTAGCTTTTCGAGGCCATTTTTGTCACTTTCATGAAATTTCCAACGACATTATTTTACGACGAAAAGTTAAAATTTCACAATAAATCATTAAGAAACTATTGTAGGATGACATTTTGACGTAAATACTTGCAAAATAAATTAAGAATGGTCAAGACGTCAAAAGAGTATTTTTCGACGATAAGTATTATTTTCAAAACTCACAAGTGGTATAAATAACATACGAATTGCATGCATAACATTACATCATAACTTATTACATATCATATCATTCATAATAGGTCATTTTCGAGTATCACGCTACATTTCAGTGTATCCACTTTTGTCATCATAATCATTGCAACAGGTGAGTTTTCATAGCCCCGATTTATTCAAGTTTTTACCTTATTTCAAACCTACGGGGGAGAATACATTGCACACCATTTTTATTACGCTACCAAGTAAGTCAGATTTATTGTATTGCTTAAGTTACCGCATTTCCAGTTAAATGTCCCCATTTCATAAGCATGAACCGTTAATTTCCTAGAAGCGTGGGTGAGTGGATAGATCTATCGAGGGTGACGCCTCCATCCGGGTTGGTGGATCCCAACTAGTCATACGGATGCATTTCATTTCATAAACATTATTTGAGTTGTTTTGGCAAGACACTCTGTTGGGGCGAACATCATGAACAGTCAGAGCTTCGGTGTCATGTGCTTAAGCAATTGTAACATCATTTTTGTGACATCATTGTCATACATAATTTATACTTGTGGTAGTCGTATTAACATTTACATAAACCTATGAACTCACCAACCTTGTGTTGACACTTTTAGCAATGTATTTTCAGGTAACTAAGACATTCACTTCATGGCATGCATTTGGATACATCATGGAGTCGCGATGACGACTCGTCTCACTTGGGTTTTACGCACTTTAAAACATCGTTTGAATTGTAACAAACTTATTTCCGCTCAAGTTGATTTTCATTTGGGACCTATACTTTGTAAACTCTGATTGTTTTATTAAATCAAACGATGTCTTTTTAAACGACACTTTAGGTCGTTCAATATAACCGTGATCGTGATGCTATGACAGTCAATCCCTAGGAATTCCATTCCGCTGCAAAACAGGTAATTTGGGGGTGTGACACAGATGATCAAGATGAATTCCGTCTACCTCTTTGGGACTATGCAGATACTGATGGTATATCAAAGACTGGAGATGCTCATCCTTCTAGTGATTTGGGAAAGGAAGGAGGTAGCAATATGAATGCTGATAATTCTGAAAGCAGTGGAAATTCAGATTCCACTGTTAGCCAAAATGTTTCCACTCCAACACTAGATGTGGAAATCACAACTCCAGTTACTGAGGAAGCTCAAGCCAATGATGTTGAAATCTCAAATATGCCAAGTGAGATTGTAGTTCCTCAGACTCCTCATACTTTTATTCATAAATCACATCCTCTTGAAAATGTGATTGGGGATGTCTATTCACTTGTGAAGACTAGAAGACAAACTAAGCTGCCTGATGTCCATGGATTCATTAGTAAAATATATGAGTCTAAGATTCATGAAGGCAAGAATGAATGTCTCTTTATGTGTTTTCTGTCACAAATGGAGCCAAAGAATGTCTACAAGGCACTTGAAGATGAAAGTTGGGTGGAAGTAATGCAAGAAGAGTTGCTCCAATTTAAGCTTCAAAAGGTTTGGGTGCTTTGTGATTTGCCTTCTGGCAAGAAGGTAATAGGTACTAAATGGGTGTTCAGAAACAAGAAAGATGAAAGAGGAATTGTTATCAGAAACAAAGCTAGGCTAGTGGCTCAAGGATACACTCAAGAGGAGGGTATTGACTATGAAGAAGTGTTTGCCCCAGTTACACGAATTGAAGCAATCAGGCTATTTTTAGCTTATGCATCCTTTGTGGGATTTAAGGTCTATCAAATGGATGTGAAGAGTGCTTTTCTATATGGGAATATTGATGAGGAGGTTTATGTCTCACAACCTCCAGGCTTTGAAGACCCTGAATTTCCTAACAAATTATACAGGGTAGTTAAAGCTTTGTATGGCTTGCATCAGGCACCAAGGAAATGGTATGAAACCTTAAACACTTATCTTCTTACTAATAGGTTTCATAGGGGCAGAGTGGATCAAACTTTGTTCATCAAGAAAGACAAGAATGATATCTTGCTTGTTCAAGTGTATGTTGATGATCTCATTTTTGGATCTACCAAGACAGAGATGTGCAAAGAATTTGAGAAACTTATGAAAGAAGAATTTCAGATGAGTTCTATGGGTGAACTCACATACTTTTTGGGACTTCAAGTACTACAGAAGCCAGATGGTATTTTCATTAATCAAGATAAATATGTGGCTGAGATACTAAGGAAGTTCAATTTCACTGATGCAAAGTCATCCAGCACCCCTGCAGATAAGACTACACATCTACTTCTGAAAGAAAATAGTGGTGAAGCTGTTGATGTGCACATGTACAGGTCTATGATTGGTTCTTTGATGTATCTTACATCATCCAGACCAGATATCACGTTTGCAGTTTGTGCCAGTGCAAGGTTTCAAGTTACTCCCAAGATCTCTCACTTGACTGCTGTGAAGAAGATTTTCAGATATCTTAGAGCATTTCCTTCTCTGGGATTGTGGTTCTCCAGAGATTCTCCTCTAGATCTGGTTACTTACTCAGATAGTGATTATGCTGGAGCTAGCTTGGATATAAAATCTACAACAGGTGGATGCCAATTTCTTGGCAATACATTGGTGTCATGGCAGTGCAAGAAGCAAACAATGGTGGCTAATTCTTCAACTGAGGCAGAGTATGTGGCTGCTGCTAGTTGTTGTGCTCAAGTTTTATGGCTTCAGAATCAACTTTTGGACTATGGGTACAATTTCATGAATACCATCATTCATATTGACAATAGCAGTACCATTTGCATCATTAAGAATCCTGTTCAACACACAAAGACCAAACATATTGAAATTAGACACCATTTCATTAGAGACTGCTATGAAAAGGGCCTAATTCAAGTTGTCAAAATTCATATTGATGACAACTATGTTGATTTGTTAACAAAAGGCCTTGATGTGGGGAGATTTCAGTACTTGGTGACAAGTATTGTGATGCTTAATCCATAACCTTTTTGTCAAAATGTTCTCTGGTGTTGAGGGGAGGCTGTAGGGTACTGAAATTGTTGTAAGAGTTTGTATATGCTTGCTTGATGGGAGTTGAAGTTAAAAGGTGTATATCTGAGATACACAACAAATGGTTATTGATTCACCATGTCTAACTAACATAAGAATCAACTAGTCCAGAGCAAACGGCTACTTGTAAAGACTTGACAAATCCGTTTATGGTTGATAGTTTACCAAAAACTATATGGTTATCAACTCACCATATTCTTTATGATTAAGAGTTGGCTAGTCCATAGCAAACGGCTCATGGTAAAGACATATCAAATCCGTTGATAGCTGGTAGTTTTCTAAAAACTATGATAAGAGCAGTCTTGTTATCACATGATTTTATTTACCACTGCTCTTTGAAATTTTTGAGAAAAATTACCACTGCTAGTTTATAGTTTCCACTGACAGTGTTATTTTACCACTGTTGTTCTAGCCGTTACAACTGATTGTGTCAGTAACTAATTTTTTACTAGCCGTTGAAAGTAACCACAGTTTGCCATATATATAGGGTTAAACTTTTAAAGGAATTATCTTCTTTCCATATTTTAATACTTTCTAAAGATAATTTTACTTGCGCAATAATTCTAAACCCTAACCCTATATATCTTTATCTCTCAATTGGCCAGTTACTCTTTCATTCTTACTGACATAATCTCGTTTTTCATCAAAAGTTTATATGGCATCTTTGAAGTTTGCAGATGAGCACAACCTTGTGGCCTACCTACAAAAGTCTAATGAGAATAGCGGCCCTGTTTTTCATCAGATTGTGGACTTTCTCAATACCACTCATCTAAGGTATGCTTTGCTTTTAAAACCCACAATCTATATCTCTCAAATCAAACAGTTTTGGACTACTGCTAAGTCCATAACACTTGAGATTGGAGATACACATGAAACAGTGGATGCTCTACGAGCCACTGTGGATGGGGTAACTATTGATGTTACCGAGTCATCCTTGAGGAGAGTACTCCACTTGGGTGATCTCAATGGTCTCATCACATTACCTATGTCTGACGTTCATGATACTTTAGCATCCATGGGGTATGATACCACTGACAAAAAGGCTACTTTCAAAAAGAGTGGTTTTTGTCCGCAACGGAGATTTTTGATTCATACTCTGTTGCATTGTCTTAGACCTAAGAAAACATCTTATGAGCAATTTCGTTCAACCATGGCTTCTCCTTTGGTTTGTCTAGTCACTGATAAGATTTTCAACTGGTCAAATTATATTTTTACAAGTATGAAAGGCAATGTACAGAGTAAAACCAAAATTTTAATGTATCCAAGGTTTGTGCAAGCAGTGCTAAATGAGTTTCAACTGCAACTTCACACAAATATTTATCAAATCAGTTGCCTAAAGCCTAAAGTTTTTCAAAATTTGAACAAAGATGGCAATATGATTTTTACATCTCTCCTACCACAAATGCTTGCCAAAATTTCAACTGAATACAACACACCTATAATTAATGTTCCAAACATTGATTATACCCCACCAGTTTTAAGAACCTATGAGAGAAGGACTAAATAGTCAACTCCTCTCATGACAACACAGCAAGTTTCTGAACCTTATGGTCTAGGAACAAGCAGCGGTGGTTCTAGACTTCAACCTAGTCCATCTAGGGAGGAATATGTACCTTTGTCCCATGATTCACCTCTCCCAATAAGTAACACAGTTGGAAGTGATGAGGGCAGTGGGAACCAATTGGAATTGACAGTTTTGTGTACCAAGTTAGCAAAGCAGGTTGAATCTCTACAGAAGTCTTTAGAACAAGTCAAGAAGCAGCATGTCAAAGATATTCAATATTTAAAGAAAGAGATTCAGACTTTAAAGGAAGAGATACAAGGGTTGAAACAGCACAAGAGGACTGCAAAGCTGGTGATTTCATCTTCATCCTCACCTACTGATGGTGATTCAGCTGATCATGATTTGGGAAATTCTTCCAAACAGGGGAGGAAAACAGGTGCTGACGCTGAGGGGAGGACAATTGATTTTGAAGATGAAGGAGATACAAGTAAAGGAGCAAAGGAAACTGAAACTCATGGAGAGCAACTTGAAGATCAAGACATTTTCCAAACTGCAACTGATTTTACCACTGATTTTATTTCCACTGCAGAGCCAACTTTTGCCACTGCAAGTGAAGAATTTAATAAATTGAAGAAAGACAAGGGTAAAGCAGTTATGGAAGATGTAGAGCAAACTGGAAGTAAGATTTCAAAGAAAAGACAAACTCAGTTTGATCTTGAAAGAGAACTTGCTATGAAGATAGCAGAAGAACAAGTTGCTGAGAAGAAAAGATTGAAAGAAATGGAAGTTGCAACCTTTTTGGAAACTAAAAGATTGGATAGAATGGAAGAAGATCCACTTTCCACTGTTCAACCTACAGTTTTTAGAGAGAAGACTCCAGAGTTTAGTTATGTTCCTATTGAAGAAGATATTGAATTCTTGATTTCTAATAATGCAGAAATCAAGAAAAAGGCAATTGACCTGGTAGCTGATGCATCCTTAACTGAGGAACAAAGAACTGCTCAGTTGAAGGATTTCATTCAAATGAAAAGCAATCAAGCACCTGAATATGTGATTAGTACAGTCAAAAAGGGTCAAAAGAAATCAAGACAACCTACCAAGAGACAAATTCTTTCATATATGAAAACTTATTGTTGTCATGTTGGTGGTTGGAAGATGCATCAATTCAAAGGAATGTCTGATGATCAAGTTGAAAAGGCTTACTACAGAACTCAAAAACAAGATAAAGCTTTTATTCCAATGGGTTCTGAAGAAAAAGCAAAAAGGGTTCCTAGATTGAAGAGAAAGACAAAAGTAAGTGATTCTCAAACTGTTAAGAAGACTAAGGTTGATGAAGATCAAGCAATGTCTACTGAGAAGGAAATTCCTACTGAGAAATTCACTGAAGATCAATTGACTGGAATGATTGTGATTGAAGAAAGAGATTTTTATCCAGAACCACTGCAAGTTCGACATCCTATTATTAATTGGGAAGTTTACACTGCTAGCAATTATGCTCCAACAAGGAAGATCACAAGGCTAGGTGGTGCAACTTCATCATTCATTCAAATTGAAGATCTTATAAAAGCTTTTGACAGAGATGACCTTGATACACTATGGAGGTTAGTTCAAGAAAGGTTTAATACTCAAGATCTCAAAGATACTATGGAGACGCAGTTATTGGTGAATCTTAGAAGGCTCTATGAACCAAATGTTGATGATGACTTCTGGAAAACCTTATTCACATGTTTTGGTACTAAATGGTTTAACTATGATTTATGTGAAGTTCATCATGTCTCTACAGCTAATGGAGAAGATTTTTTCATGCTTGCTGAGAAAGAATATCCACTCAGAGTTGG
This sequence comes from Chrysanthemum seticuspe, assembly GCA_019973895.1. Taxonomy (NCBI): domain Eukaryota; kingdom Viridiplantae; phylum Streptophyta; class Magnoliopsida; order Asterales; family Asteraceae; genus Chrysanthemum; species Chrysanthemum seticuspe. Next base: position 306,302,817 of record BPTQ01000005.1, read on the forward strand.
AGCTCTTACAGTGATGTTAAGCTTATCAATAAGAGTTAATGAAGACAATGAGAAGGTCAGAGAATTGTTACAAAGACTTCAAGATCAATGTTCAAGAGCTATACAAAAGTTAAGAAAGAAGTGAAGTGGTTGGTTGAATTCCCCAAATCCTTGAAGATAATGCATATTGAAGAAACTTATTGATTTGCAGAGAAATCATAAGTTTAGGGGAGGATTGTTGGGAATAATCCGTTACCACGGATAGTTGTGGTTTACACTGCTTGGATTAACACTAGCAGTGGAAACGTATTCCCACTGCCAGTACATTGTTACCACTACTATCTGTTTATGTTTAGTTAAACGTGTCTAGATAAGTATAGAATAGATCTTGTGTATATTCTATTATGTTAGCTTTATACTTATCTCGTAAAGGACTCCTTGTTGTATAAAAGGAGGTCCTAGGTCATTGTCCTAGGCTTCAAGGTGTAACCCTAGTGATAAGCTAAGATCACTCGTATTATTCATCAATAATATTGGAGCTTAAGTTTTGTGTTTAATCTGTGTTTATATACATTACATCATACAATCCATCTTCTAAGTATTACTAAGTAAATTCCGCGTGCTTAATAATATCATACAAAATATCATTGACACAAGGAGTGTGTCCAGATCCATCAAGAATATTTACATAGAAGATTGCAACTTGAAGATCCTTGGTAATATTGCATGTTTAAAGGGAAGTTTGTTTATCTTTTATGACATACTTGTTCGTCAATATTTGGTTTTGTCATTATCAACTAGGGGAAGATAGAGTGGCTCAAACTTTGTTCATCAAGAAAGACAAGAATGATATCTTGCTTGTTCAAGTGTATGTTGATGATATCATTTTTGGATCTACCAAGACAGAGATGTGCAAAGAATTTGAGAAACTTATGAAAGAAGAATTTCAGATGAGTTCTATGGGTGAACTCACATTCTTTTTGGGATTTCAAGTACTACAGAAGCCAGATGGTATTTTCATTAATCTAGATAAATATGTGGCTGAGATACTAAGGAAGTTCAAGTTCACTGATGCAAAAGTCATCCAACACCCCTGCAGACAAGACTACACATCTACTTCTGAAAGAAAATAGTGGTGAAGCTGTCGATGTGCACATGTACAGGTCTAAGATTGGTTCTTTGATGTATCTTACATCATCCAGACCAGATATCATGTTTGCAGTTTGTGCCTGTGCAAGGTTTCAAGTTACTCCCAAGATCTCTCACTTGACTGATGTGAAGAAGATTTTCATATATCTTAAAGCATTTCCTACTCTGGGATTGTGGTACTCCAGAGATTCTCCTCTAGATCTGGTTACTTACTCAGATAGTGATTACGCTGGAGCTAGCTTGGATAGAAAATCTACAACAGGTGGATGCCAATTTCTTGGCAACAGATTAGTGTCATGGCAGTGCAAGAAGCAAACAATGGTGGCTAATTCTTCAACTGAGGTAGAGTATGTGGCTGCTGCTAGTTGTTGTGCTCAAGTTCTATGGCTTCAGAATCAACTTTTGGACTATGGGTACAATTTCATGAATACCATCATTCATATTTACAATAGCAGTACCATTTGCATCATTAAGAATCCTGTTCACCACACAAAGACCAAACATATTGAAATTAGACACCATTTCCTTAGAGACTGATATGAAAAAGGCCTAATTCAAGTTGTCAAAATTCATACTAATGACAACTATGCTGATTTGTTAACAAAAGGCCTTGATGTGGGGAGATTTTAGTACTTGGTGACAAGTATTGGGATGCTTAATCCATAACCTTTTTGTCAAAATGTTCTCTGGTGTTGAGGGGAGGCTGTAGGGTACTGAAATTGTTGTAAGAGTTTGTATATGCTTGCTTGATGGGAGATGAAGTTAAAAGGTGTATATCTGAGATACACAACAAATGGTTATTGATTCACCATTTCTAACTAACATAAGAATCAACTAGTCCAGAGCAAACGGCTATTGGTAAAGACTTGACAAATCCGTTTATGGTTGATAGTTTACCAAAAACTATATGGTTATCAACTCACCATATTCTTTATGATTAAGAGTTGGCTAGTCCATAGCAAACGGCTCATGGTAAAGACATATCAAATCCGTTGATAGCTGGTAGTTTGCAAAAAACTATGATAAGAGCAGTCCTGTTATCATGATTTTATTTACCACTGCTCTTTGAAATTTTTGTGAAAAAAAAAATTACCACTGCTAGTTCACAGTTTCCACTGACAGTGTTATTTTACCACTGTTGTTCTAGCCGTTATAACTAATTGTGTCAGTAACTAATTTTTTACTAGTCGTTGAAAGTAACCACTGTTTGCCATATATATAGGGTTAAACTTTTAAGGGAATTATCTTCTTTCCATATTTTAATACTTTCTAAAGATAATTTTACTTGCACAATAATTCTAAACCCTAACCCTATATAACTTTATCTCTCAATTGGCCAGTTACTCTTTCATTCTTACTGACATAATATCGTTTTTCATCAAAAGTTTCTATGGCATCTTTGAAGTTTGCAGATGAGCACAACCTTGTGGCCTACCTACAAAAGTCTAATGAGAAGAGCGGCCCTGTTTTTCATCAGATTGTGGACTTTCTCAATACCACTCATCTAAGGTATGATTTGCTTTTAAAACCCACAATCTATATCTCTCAAATCAAACAGTTTTGGACTACTGCTAAGTCCATAACACTTGAGATTGGAGATACACATGAAACAGTGGATGCTCTACGAGCCACTATGGATGGGGTAACTATTGATGTTACCGAGGCATCCTTGAGGAGAGTACTCCTTGGTGATCTCAATGTTCTCATCACATTACCTATGTCTGACATTCATGATACTTTAGCATCCATGGGGTATGATACCACTGACAAAAAGGCTACTTTCAAAAAGAGGGGTTTTTTTCCCCAATGGAGATTTTTGATTCATACTCTGTTGCATTGTCTTAGTCCTAAGAAAACATCTTATGAGAAATTTAGTTCAACCATGGCTTCTCCTTTGGTTTGTCTAGTCACTGATAAGATTTTCAACTGGTCAAATTATATGTTTACAAGTATGAAAGGCAATGTACAGAGTAAAACCAAATTTTTAATGTATCCAAGGTTTGTGCAAGCAGTGCTAAATGAGTTTCAACTGCAACCCCACACAAATGTTTATCAAATATGTTGCCTAAAGCATAAAGTTTTTCAAATTTTGAACAAAGATGGCAATATAATTTTTACACCTCTCATACCACAAATGCTTGCTAAAATTTCAACTGAACACAACACACCCATAATTAATGTTCCAATCATTGATTATACCCCACCAGTTTCAAGAACCTATGATAGAAGGCCTAAACAGTCAACTCCTCTCATGACAACACAACAAGTTTCTGAACCTTATGGTCTAGGAACAAGCAGTGGTGGTTCTAGACTTCAACCTAGTCCATCTAGGGAGGAATCTGAACATTTGTCCCATGATTCACCTCTCCCAACAGGTAACACAGTTGGAAGTGATGAGGGCAGTGGGAACCAATTGGAATTGATGGTTTTGTGTACCAAGGTAGCAAAGCAGGTTTACTCTCTACTGAAGTCTTTGGCAAAAGTCAAGAAGCAGCATGTCAAAGATATTCAATATTTAAAGAAAGAGATTCAGACTTTAAAGGAAGAGATACAAGGGTTGAAACCACACAAGAGGACTGCAAAGCTGGTGATTTCATCTTCATCCTCACCTACTGATGGTGATTCAGCTGATCATGATTTGGGAAATTCTTCCAAACAGGGGAGGAAAATAGGTGCTGACATTGAGGGGAGGACAATTGATTTTGAAGATGAAGGAGATACAAGTAAAGGAGCAAAGGAAACTGAAACTTAGGGAGAGCGACTTGAAGATCAAGACATTTTCCAAACTGCAACTGATTTTACCACTGATTTTATTTCCACTGCAGAGCCAACTTTTGCCACTGCAAGTGAAGAATTTGATAATTTGAAGAAAGACAATGGTAAAGCAGTTTTGGAAGATGTAGAGCAAACTGGAAGCAAGATTTCAAAGAAAAGACAAGTTCAAATTGATCTTGATAGAGAAATTGCTGTAAAGATCTCTGAAGAACAAATGGCTGAAAAGAAAAAGCTTGAAGAATTGGAAGTTGCAAGCTTTAGGGAAGCTAAAAGATTGGATAGAATGGAAGAAGATCCACTTTCCACTGTTCAACCTACAGTTTTTAGAGAGAAGACTCCAGAGTTTAGTTATGTTCCTACTGAAGAAGGTATTGAATTCTTGATTGCTAATAATGCAGAAATCAAGAAAAAGGCAATTGACCTGGTAGCTGATGCATCCTTAACTGAGGAACAAAGAACTGCCCAGTTGAAGGATTTCATTCAAATGAAGAACAATCAAGCACTTGAAGATGTGATTAGTACAGTCAAAAAGGGTCAAAAGAAATCAAGACAACCTACCAAGAGACAAATTCTTTCATATATGAAAACTTATTGTTGTCATGTTGGTGGTTGGAAGATGCATCAATTCAAAGGAATGTCTGATGATCAAGTTGAAAAGGGTTACTACAGAACTCAAAAACAAGATAAAGCTTTTATTCTAATGGGTTCTGAAGAAAAAGCAAAAAGGGTTCCTAGATTGAAGAGAAAGGCAAAAGTAAGTGATTCTCAAACTGTTAAGAAGACTAAGGTTGATGAAGATCAAGCAATGTCTACTGAGAAGGAAATTCCTACTGAGAAATTCACTGAAGATCAATTGACTGGAATGATTGTGATTGAAGAAAGAGATTTTTATCCAGAACCACTGCAAGTTCAACATCCTATTAATGATTGGGAAGTTTACACTGCTAGAAATTATTCTCCAACATGGAAGATCACAAGGCTAGGTGGTGCAACTTCATCATTCATTCAAATTGAAGATCTTATAAAATCTTTTGACAAAGATGACCTTGATACACTATGGAGGTTTGTTCAAGAAAGGTTTAATACTCAAGATCTCAAAGATACTAAGGAGATGCAGTTATGGGTGAATCTTAGAAGGCTCTATGAACCAAATGTTGATGATGACTTCTGGAAAACATTATTCATATGTTTTGGTACTAAATGGTTTTACTATGATTCATGTGAAGTTCATCATGTCTCTATAGCTAATGGAGAAGATTTTTTCATGCTTGCTGAGAAAGAATATCCACTCAGAGCTGGAGCTCTTACAGTGATGTTAAGCTTATCAATAAGAGTTAATGAAGACAATGAGAAGGTCAGAGCATTGTTACAAAGACTTCAAGATCAATATTCAAGAGCTATACAGAAGTTAAGAAAGAAGTGAAGTGGTTGGTTGAATTCCCCAAATCCTTGAAGTTAATGCATATTGAAGAAACTTATTGATTTTCAGAGAAATCATAAGTTTAGGGGAGGATTGTTGGGAATAATCCGTTACCACGGATAGTTGTGGTTTACACTGCTTCGATTAACACTAGCAGTGGAAACGTATTCCCACTGCCAGTTCATTATTACCACTGCTATCAGTTTATGTTTAGTTAAACGCGTCTAGATACGTATAGAATAGATCTTGTGTATATTCTATTATGTTAGCTTTATACTTATCTTGTAAAGGACTCCTTGTTGTATAAAAGGAGGTCCTTGGTCATTGTCTTAGGTACTTGTTAATATACCTACGTATTACTCACAAAGGCTTCAAGGTGTAACCCTAGTGATAAACTAAGATCACTCGTATTATTCATCAATAATATTGGAGCTTATGTTTTGTGTTTAATCTGTGTTTATATACATTACATCATACAATCCATCTTCTAAATATTACTAAGTAAATTCCGCTTGCTTAATAATATCATACAAAATATCATTGACACAAGGAGTGTGTCTAGATCCATCATAAGAGCCGACCAATCCCGTTTCGACCAAAACAAGAAGCTCATTCACCGTAATCCCTTTCAAATGGAACTTTTCGAAATCCATCCCTTGTTTAGAAAATGGGAAGAAATCCTTAAGGAAAACGTCATAAGCCTGGTTGGAAACAAAGATCATCCAAACGCATGTCTTGTACAAATGATCTATTGTCTTATCCACCAAAAGCCATTTAATCTCGCCTATTACATGGTAAGGAGAATGGCTGGGGTATTCAAAGCTTCCAACATGGTACTTCCATATGGTATGCTCCTAACACGACTTTGTAAGTATGTTAGTGCATTGCAACCATCCCCTGTCAACAATGATCGTTTCCTTGCCGATCATGTAATGGTACCTCTTACCTAAATACCCTCTAAATGCTTCAAGATCAATGGAAATAAACCTAAAGCTCTCTCGAACTCCTCGGCCAGTGAAGAAGAAGAAGATGAAGATCAGGAAGACGTCGACCCCATAGCCAACATCAAATTGGAACCCTTTGACTACTATGAACAACTTCCAACCATTCCAAACGAGACCGCAGAATTTAAACAATTGAGGGGCATGATTCAAAACCTCGCTTACAACCTCACTAAGCCGTCAAAAAGGAAAAGAAAGGATTGACGAAAGAGACAATAGGAATGTGCTTACTTTCTTTTATTTTATGTTTGGATAATTACGTTTTAGCACTTTTGGTTTATGGTAATTTGGATATTGTTACTTTATCATGCTTTTATAAGTGGTGTTTTGTGATGAGATGCTTGTTCCTATTACTTTGTTTATAGATTTATTAGTGTGCAAAATCTGCACATCATTACTGTGAAGATTCTGATCTGCAGATGCCGGATCCCTAGGATTAGCCTAGCCGGATCCCTCCCTTGAGGGAACCGTGGGATCCGTGACATCAGATCAGCAATACAGCATTCCTTGCATCAAGATAAATTTCTAGATAACATCACATTAGCTAAAGCATATGATTTTAGAATCCAACTAGAACCACTTCAAGGATGAGAAAGGCTTAGACTCACTAAAGGCTTACTTAAGATCTTAGTCAAAATGCCTCTTGATTTATCAACACATCAAAACTCACCATATTTCCGCTTCAATACTCACAAACTATTTCCCATCTTTCAAAACACTTAAGTAGACAAATTGAACAATTTTAGGAAATTCTTTCTAGTCATCTTTATCTCAAAGTGAGTCAAAAATTAGTTTTTCAATTCTTGTGATTTTTAAGGATTTTTCAAATTTCACCTCAAGCTTAAATCTGATCACTATGATCATTTATTATGACTTGACACCACCAAAACTCTTAGTGTTATCCTTGGACATCCATTGGTAGTCATCTTGTCCCATCTCCTTTCCATAAGAAGCAATCATTTGCTATAACACTTATTACCCTTGATCATTCAAGTACCTTCTCATCCTAAAACACTTAGGAGAACTGAAACACTCAAAATGAGATAGGCTTTAGCTCATAGAAACCTCATTTCAATCATGTCATAACTGCTGAGAGCCGGATCCCTAGGATTAACCTAGCCGGATCCCTCCAAGGAGGGAACCGTGGGATCCAGGTGACAATTTATGTCAAACATTGCTAAAAAAAATCATTTCAACTCATCTTCCTAACTCAAACACTCCATCTCATCTTAAATGAGTTCCTAGATCAGTGAAACTCTGAACTTCAACCTTGTGCATGTTAATCATCACATTTCCAAGAACATTAGTGGATTAAGTGTTAAATGCACTTGCCAAGTTCTTCCCTTTATAAGCCATATTGCTAAGAACACTTTAGTCATCAAACGCAAACACAATTATCAGCAATTGCAACCATATCCCATAGTCATTTCATCATGAGAAAGGCTCTTAGTGCTAACTCATCCACTCAAGAACCACCCAAGAAACTTGCTAGGATCATACACGAAGTTTCCTCAACCGAATCTTCTCCGGTTAAGTCCACTAATGCTAGGATTTCCCCTACACCAAGGAAACCAATCAAACTAATCCCCAAGAAGAATGTTCCCACTAGGAGTTCATCACCAAACTCTACTAAACCAAACATACCCTCCACAACTCAACCAACATCATTAGTGCCTAGAGCCACCTCACAATCATCTCCACATTCTCACAATGTAGAAGATTTACCTTCTTGGCCATCTCACCTTCCACCATTACCAACGAATTCACTTGAAAAGATTGAGCAACAAAATCAAAATGTTGAATCAACACTTGATCCAATGTCAAACTCGCTCATTCCCCCCAATAGTCCATTTTGGATTATGAGAAGACATCAACGTCAACCACCCGACCACATGGAAGTTGATGCTTCTTTACCTCCACCCTCAAACATTGTAGAGCCATCACTTAATGAGCCTCCACCAATTCCTCATTGATTTGAAGATCTTCAACCCACTTCACTTGAACTTCCACTTCAAGAAATTCAAAACCATGACAAGGATTTCTATCATTGTAAACATGTTGAAAGATTGGTACATGAACTACGTGAAGAGCAATGTTTCATGTTTTATCACCTCCTCGAACATTTCGAAGAGGTCAACAAGCCTAAACTACAATGAGCATCATAGTCACAAGCTCAAACTTAGAATGTTTAGGAAAACTTATCTCGCCCTTAATCATCATTAAGCTTTTAGTTGAATCTAGAGTTTGGATAACTCATTAGCATTAGTAGCGCTTGTATGGCTAGTTCATTCTCTTAGTTTTAGATATTTGGTTGATCATTTTTTTAATGAATATCTATATGCCATAGTTGTTATGTGCTTTATGTGTTGTGCTTGATATATCATATAATACCTCACATATTCGTTAGCATTGATTGAAACACTCTCATTGCTGAAGAAACTGTCAACAGACAGCCGGATCCCTCCATAATGCCTAGATGGATCCCTTCAAGAAGGGAACCGCGGGATCCGTGGATCAGAAGCACAAATTTCTACTAACTTGAGTTTTATTTGCAGGAAATTATGCACTATACTCTTGTTTTCTAACTTTTACTTTGTAGATTTTCAAAATAACATATGAAGACTTTGACACCATAAAGCTAGGGGGAGCTTTGTGTAAAACAAAATTGCAAAAACATTTGCAACTTAATCTGATCTTGGACTATACTTCATGACACCCCATTTCAACTTTGCAATCCTCAAGGGGGATCACGTTCTCGTCACTTAGACGAACCATTTACAAACATAATTGCAAACACAATTAGTTTATTTTACGTCATGTCCTTGACGCCCTTTCAAAGGGATGGACTCGTCAAGGGGGAGTTAAGACGAGTATCATTCCCGTCACTTGCTCTCTTTACATTTTTACATACCTTTTTATAAAAATTGTGTTAGTTTTGATAAGATCGTTTATAAGCTCAGCTAGGGATCAATAACAAAGACTAATAACATGCACATCGGAATAAACTAATCAATTCTTTGTTATTGAACAAGGTTTGAATTCACTAACACTAACTAATCTTAGACGTTTATAGGAACACGTCTAGATAACTAAACTAATAACTAAACTAATAACCTAGGCGTTTACAAGATTATACGCCTAGGACACACACACACACCTTTTAAGTCGACTACATCTTGGAAGACTTATATTAAAACCTACACCTATGTCCTCTTTATATACTTGAGAATAAGGACTAATAAATAAAACTTCTTTTGCAAGCAAGTCCTTCCATCCTTTTGTAGGTTTCCTTCTTGTCATATTAAGTCCCTCTTGTTTCATTCTTTTTGTCTTATCAACTCAAACGTATAATTCCCAACAATCTTCCCCTAGTTGATAATGACAAAACTATTCTTGAACGAACTTCCCTAGACGAAGTAGAGAAATTGAGATCAGGGATCTCACCATAAATGAAACAAGTATGTCTTCCTTTGTCTTCCCCTTAATCCATGCCATATCACTCAAACATCTCTTCCCCTTTTTGTTATTATCCAAATAGGGAACGTATGCAAATAATGATCTTGACCACCACGAACCAATATCATACTTCCAATCTAAGATTTCCAATGTTTAAAATCACCCACTATTACGCACCATAGAAAAAATGGATTTAAAACAATAGAAACTGCAACTAGCAGTAATAATAATGATCAACAGTAGTAAAAATCAAACACTTCCCTTTGAGTGATGCATGTAGATCAACTGATTCTTCAAAATCTGTAGGCTTTATGTAATGATTACTTGTGAAGAAAACCAAATATAACGAACTTGATGAAGAAGTAGAATTTTCCAAACTTGTGTCTTAAATCTTGTACTATCCACGGAAATCCATACTTATACCCACCAAATATAAGTAGACCGCAATCCCTTCACAAGAATCCTCAACTAGTATGAGACACTGAGCACTACAATGTAACTCCTTCAAGTGATAGCCAATGTGTGCATAGAGCATCATAAGAAAAATCACACATTGCTAGATTCATCAAGCTAGATGATAAGAACACAAACCAAGTAATTCCACTTCACCTTCAAATAAGTGATAAATAATCCTCTTCGTAATCAATTATTCAATGAATCAAATACAAGCCTTTTTGAATCCTTTTAAGAACATAAATTTCTTCCTGTGTGTGTGAACCAAACAACCATTGTGTGTGTGTGTCATCCAAAAATCCATAACCATTATCACGCTCGACTTCCCCTTAAATCGAAAACCATATGAGAAAGAATCAGTACCTTGAGCAGTACTTTGAGAACAACAGTACTTTCAATAATCAGCAGTACTTTCGAAAATATTTTCACATCAGTACTTTGAAAATACACAGCAGTACTTTCGGCAGTACTTTCACATAAAAGCTTAGATGGAAGATCCCTTCGGTGGAAAGTTAGATTGATATATAGAGAACATCCACCCAAAATATCATCACGATCCAACGGTTAACGAAAAAGTTATGATCGTTTGAAAACAGTCCTGCAGAAGCCTTACGAAATTTTCTGCAGCAGACTTCGATTGCTTATATCTTTTGATTGAGAGCTCTAATTGACAATCCCTTCGGTGAAAATTTAGATAGATATACTGAGATGCACCAGCCAAAATTTTAGCTCAATCCAACAGTTCAATAAAAAGTTATGGCCTCTTGAAAACAGTGCTGCAGAAGTAATACGAAAATTTCAGACTCGATTTTTTTTCTTCTTTTCTCTTCGAAAAACCTAGTAGATCCTAGATATCACGAGCCCCAGGCTCTGATGCCACAAGTGAAGATCGTTGTTAGCTCTTTGACTAGGTCTAATATTTTATCTAGGAACACATAATAATGAAAGCGGAATATTCAAACATAGAATCAACATTATTATGAACAAGGTTTTTCATTATCATGTCTAACATACAATAATCAAAGTATTCTTTGATCAACTAACTAACTAAATAACTAAACCACTAAACCCTAGGCATTTTCCAAATCCCTACGCCTAGGTTCCCACACACACCTTTTAAGTCGACAACATCTTGGAAGACTTATATTAAAACCTACACCTATGTCCTCTTTATATACTTGAGAATAAGGACTAATAAATAAAACTTCTTTTGCAAGCAAGTCCTTCCATCTTTTTGTAGGTTTCCTTCTTGTCATATTAAGTCCCACTTGTTTCATCCTTTTTGTCTTATCAACTCAAACGTATAATTCCCAACAAGTTTCTTTTAACACTTTTTGTTTCAACAAAAAGGAGGAGAAGAAAGTAAAAACTAAATTCTAAATTCAAACTTTTATGAATTTAATCTTTTCCTTAAAATAATTTTATGTTTTGTCATCAACAAAAAGAGGGAGATTGTTAATACAAATAAGCCGTAAAAACGTTTATTTATATTTTACGATCTTCTAATGTTTTGTCGATAACAAATGTAAAATCATTTTAACGAAACAAATAGAATACGTAAATAGTTTGAGTTAATAGTTTCCTAACACACTTACGTTTTCACATAAAACACTAAAACAAGTATAAGTGATTTTATGATTTAGATATATATATGTACAACAACTAATGTTTACATATTGGGTTAGCACATACTTAAACTAAGTATACTAAATTGGGTAAAAACATGTAAATACTAAAATGGGTAAAAACTAGCAAATGGTATTGACCCATAACCCATGGTTTTATATATACCACTTAACCAAGTTCATTGTATCTAGAAAGAAGACCATGGATCAACCCATAACCCATGACCCATGACCAAAAATACCCATGGGCAAAGAGGAGCGTTCCACGGATCCCTAGCTTTGTGCTAGCCGGATCCCAAGTGGAAGGGATCCGTGGAATCCGGGGAACAGTAGAGAATTTTCTCTATAAATAGAGAGCCATTTCTTCCTTTCTATTCACTACTTTACACACATACTTTCCCCAAGTATTATAACCCTCTAACCTCATATCCAAGTGATCTATGTAGTTTGTCTTTTGTTTTTGTGTGATCTTCTAGGTTCCTCTTAAAGGCGAGATCACCACTTCTTGAAGACGTGCAAGCTCAAGTCCATGAGTTGCCATGCTTCGTCATCATCAAGACAACTAAGGTTCTCTTGTTGATAGTTCTACCTTTCTCCATAGATGTTGGGTTGAAGGCATTAATGAAGAATGCCGAAAGTGTCAAGATGAAAGCATTAGTGAAAGTTGCTCATCATCCGTGTCAAAGCATTAGTGAAGAATGCTAAAGGTGTCAAGACGAAGGCATTAGTGAAGGGTGCCAAGTGTTGTGTCAAAGGCATTAGTGAAGGATGCGGAAGAATCAAATCAAGTCGCATTTGGAATGAATGCCTAGGTCGTATGATCGATGAGGTGCATCGTTATACATATAAGTATTTGTTTATTTCCAAGGATGGTGATATCCTTGATGGTGTTGTAACAAGGAGAGGATCTCCTTGATATTAGGTGTTGTGTTGTGAAGGGTAGTAGTTCCTCCATATTAATGGAACTAGGTGCTTAGCCTAGTACCTAATAAAGGGTAGGCAACGTTGTGATAGGATTAGTTCTCCTTGGTGTGAAAGAACTCGGTGGTTATCCTAGCACCGTATAAAGGGTAGGCGACGTTGTGATAGGTGTGGTTCGCCTTGGTGTGAAGGAACTCGTTATTTAGCTTTGTACCGAAAAAAGGTTAAGTGACGTTTTGAAGGCTTCTCCGCCATAAGGAGATTGGTGTATTGCTTACGAACTCTCGAGTAGGTGACTCAAGGAGTGGAGTAGGGCAAGGAAGGTGTCCTTGTAGCCGAACCACTATAAATAACTTGTGTTGTGGTGATGTGCTTCTTACTCTTTATCTTTCATTACACGTTTATATATCCATCTATCAACGTCCAACATAAACAGTCAAATAGATTGACATAAGTCGATCTAAATATTTAAAAGGAAGTTTTAAATTGGTAAAACTATTCAACCCCCCCCCCTTCTAGTTTTCCACAGATGACTTGGTTATAGATTTAGACTACCTGTTTGTTTTTCATTTTACACCAATTATATATCCCATGTCTTATCCTACCCTTTAGTCATGAAGCGTGTCTAGGTGATGCAGCGAGCAATCTTTGGTGTCTTGGCCATGGATTTGGTCATATATCCTTGATTTTGTCCATTTCGCCGTGACATGTTAGTAATGACGAGTCACCCCTTAACCTTTGTCGTGTCTACCCATATTGCCTTCGAGAATTGTTTAGCCCTTAACTCTAGTGGTGGAGATTTGTGTAACCGCCAAGCTTATGATAGAATACATTCTATGACTGTGCGATTGAGTGATCACCCCGAAATTGACACTTAGAATAGTTGAGAGATTTGAGTGTTTGTTCCCCTTTCGTGAGGTGTTCGGCTTTGTTTTATTCTAGCATAAGGGATTTGTAAACTCATATTTTCCAGGTTTTGGGAGATATCTTTTTAGGAATCTATCTAATAAGGTCTACTTGAGGGCAAGTAGAGTTCAAGTGGGGGGATATTTGATAACATCAAATAGTCCTGAATATTAAGTGTCAATTTCCCCCAATAATGCTCATTATTTATATCATTTATATGGATTTACGCTTGTTTTCCATTGTTTTCCACTTTCAGGTAAATTACGAGCATTGGAGCTAAAGAGACGCGGAAATGGAAACATAACTAAAGATTTATCACATTACGCCGTAACTATTGCGTGACCCTGAATACCAACTTATCAAGAGGTTACGGCGTAACTCTTCTCAAAGGTTACGACGTAACTCCATTAGGTCAAAAGAGGTTCCACGCCGCTGATACTTACGACGTAACTACTGCATCACTTACGACGTAACCGAGTTTATTGAAGATTATGGCGTAACCACTAATAAGGTTACGCCGTAACTAGCAGATCTAGTGCATTTACGAAGAAATAGAAGGTTACAGCGTAACTCGTATTTTGGTTACGCCGTAACCCAGACCTGGCCTATAAATACCCCACGAATTCCAACATTTCTAATCATTCCATTCCACACACAACACTCTGAGAACGTGGGAAAAAGCTCAAGGCAGGTCTAAGAGAGCATACGGAGCTGTTTCCAAGGGAGAAATCACACCATTACGATAAGCTTTAGCGTTTTTATTTCTTTTACTTTCAATTCATGTATTTCGTACCTTTGAATATTGAATTGATTTACATGATTAATATGAGCGGCTAAGCACCCTTTGGTGCTAGCCTAGTTATGATTCATTAATTGTTTTGTTTGCGTTTACCTTTACTTCCGTACAATTATTTCTAAGTGTATGCATGAATAGTTCTTTGGTAGTCACCCTTGGTTCGGTAGTTTTGAATGGCGGTAGAGGCCAATTGCCTAGGAGATATGACCAACTGACCCTAGGTGAGCGGACTGAGATGGGAAGGATAAGATATAACCAACTGACGACCCTTTCTACTTGTGCGATTTGATCAACTGATCACCTATCGTTTGGATGAACTTAAGAATTGGGGGGTGTAGTGTCTAAGTTCCTAACAGCAGGGCACTCACTATTTTGAATCTAGCATGTAGCGGTACTTAATGACTTAGCTTAGGAGACCAGGAACAACAGGACTTATGACGGTGCGCCTGATTTCTCTTGTGGTGGCATCTTTGCTGATAGGTTAGGGCGAATTGACCAAATGTTGTCCTCTCGAATTTGACCTCACCTGAAGTAATTGGAAGTAGGTAGACCTAGACAGAACTAGCTAGGAGGATTGACTAGGTTAGCACCACTATTCCTCTATTGATTTCCCTTTACCATTTATCTGCTTTTATTTCATTCTGCATTAGTAGTTTAATTGATTAAATACTTATCGAAACCATTATTATTCTGTGACAATTAGACTTAGTAATAATCCAACAAACATAGCTCTTGGGACGACCTCGGCTTTACAATTTACTACACTACACGCGACCGGGTACATTGCCCCGTTAGTGCACTAGGGTAGACCATAGGTATAGCGAGACACTATAAATATTAAGACCTGTTCAGTAAAACCTGCATCAGTAACTTTGTCAGCATATGATGTGTTATAATTAATTCATCATTCGTTCTTCGTTTCTTTACTTTTTTTTCTCGATCAATCTTTTAACAACTTTTAATAGCTTAATCATTGTTCCTTGGTCATATCTCTGCATGTAACCTCTGATAGAGCTATAATCATATTTATACAGCTACCCGCATCACGAATGTTTGATTAGCATCAAAAACTGAACTTTTTGGTGATTTTGACTTGTGATGGGAATGGGGTGAAATTTCAGATTTCGACTCCAAAACCAAAGTTGGATATATCTCTCTCCCAGTTTCATGGCTTCTTGAATCATTAAAAGCGGAGTTCGTATGAAGTAATTATCAACAAAACAATGTAATTATGTCAACATATAATGTGTTATCATTAATTCTTCATTTGTTCTTCGTTTCTTCACTTGACCCTTACTCGATACAGCTTTTATCAATTTTTAATCATTTAATCATTGTTCCTCGAGCATTTATCCCCATGTCACCTCCAATGGAGCTAATTGATGTGCCAATACAAATAATCGCATAAAATGTTATTTATATTTAACGATTTATCTATTTTTATATTCATTTAGAGTGATCCTGTTATGATTTAGTAAATCCAGTACTTAAAGTGTCGGTCACCTCAAGTATGTATACTCGTTAGAAAGCTCGTAGTCGTAGTAATTCAGTGATAGTAATTAGATTACTTAGTAACACCATGGAGGACGGACGGGTCTTTACCCACTGTATGCCTGATCCACAGCCTAAAGTAGGCGTGCTATGCTTGTACCCTATAAATACCCTTTGCCCTCCAAGGCAAAGGGTTGGAGCTTTCATAATTCATTTTTCTTTGTCTCACTAAAGTTCCCATCCTCTCCCACTTTCTCTATCTAAACATTATATCCTACGCATAACTTATGTGCTTATGATGTGTTTGTGATAAACCAAGATGCTACAAATGGTATCAAGAGCCATGGTTTGATCATCCATCTTTCATGTTCTCGGTTTGATAGTTATTGTAGGGTTAAGGTTTGGTTTTTACGCATATCTTTGTGTATTCACGTGGGTTTCGTATACAAATTTTTGATAAGCTTAAAGCACTAAATTTTACACTTAAAAACTCAAGATTCTTATGGGTTAAGGTTTATTAAGTGTTAAAATTTCAGTTTCTTGCAAAAAGGTTCAAACTTTATGTGTTTTTATTGATTTTTATACGAGTTATGATCGGGTATACTATCCTACGCGTAAGGGTGTTAAGTGGTTTGGATCTTCAAGTCTTGTTGTTTTGGTGTTTTTAAGGTTTTTTCATCATTATAATCTGGTTTGCTTAACGGTTCTGATCATAAAAATAGTGTTTGGTATTTGTTGTACTTCCTACTCATAAGAAAACCCTAATCTTACGCGTAAGGTGTTCTTCACGTGATCTTCAAATCTGTTGGTTTACTCAGTGTTTTATTGCTTGGATTAGCCTGGAAACACTTCGACTTTGGATATCTCTTACACTGTTTTAAGTGTAAAAGATTTTTTGGGTAAAACCCTAATTTTACGCATAAGCATAAAGCTTACGAGTAAAAAATCTTTACGCCTAAGCCTTCTTCTACGCATAAGCTTGTCTTACGCCTAAGGAAAATTTACGCATAAGATTATTACTTCTAAGCCTTGGTTTACGCCCTAACTTAAGCCTTTTATCCTAAAAGTCTACGCGTAAGCTTTAGTCTACGTGTAAGCTCTGTCTATGCATAAGCTAGTGTTTACGCCTAAGCTGCTGTCTACGCGTAAGCTTGCTGTCTACGCCTAAGTGTATAAGTTTTACGGTTTCTCTCTTGATGTTGTAAAATCCCGTGAAAGAATCTATTTCCCGGTTAAATCAAAGATTTGTAAAATCCCGTAGAATTTAAACATGTCTTTCGTTGCTCATGATATGCAAGCTGCAGGATCTGATACTCGACCTCCCATGCTTGATAGAACCGACTATGAATCTTGGTCACAAAGAATCAGACTGTACTGCTTAGGAAAGGAAAATGGGGTTAACATCCTTAAGTCAATTGATGAAGGGCCATATCAAATTGAGACTACCAGAGACGTCCTGGAACTGCTGCTGATGTTACTGTGACATTAGGACTGGATAGACCAAAGACATATGATAAGCTTTCTGATAAGGAGAAGAAGAGATACGATGTGGAAATCACAGCTTCAAACATTGTTCTCCAAGGTCTACCCAAAGACATCTACAAGCTGATCAATCACAACACTGAAGCTAAGGCTGTTTGGGAAAATGTTAAGATGCTTCTATCTGGTTATGAACTAACTCAAGAAGATAGGGAGTCTCAACTGTATGATGACTTTGAGAACTTTGAAATGATACCAAGGGAAAGTGTGACTGAATATCATGTCAGATTCCACAAGCTTGTGAATGATATGAGGAATATCAAAATGACAATGCCAAATATCCAGCTAAATTCAAAGTTTGTGAACAACATGACTCCCGAATGGAACAAATTTGTCACAGCAGTCAAACTCAACAAAGGATTGAAGAACACCAACCATGAGCAACTGTATGCTTATTTACTTCAAAATGAGAAACATGTCGTATTTGAGCGAATGATCATGGAAAAGTTCAAGACCAATGCTGGTGAAGCAAGTTCTTCAAATGATTCAACTGCATTCTACACTAATGTAGGGATTACTACCAAAGCATCACAAGTCATACCCACTGGAAATGGTAACCACAAGCTCATTCCTGATTGTGGGTATAAGCCTCCTGATTCTAACGCAGTCATGGAACACTTTACCAATCAAGTAGCTCTCATGGTCAAGCAAAACTTGAATCTCACCCCACACACCAACAATCATCTCAGAACTGCATCAAATCTTCAAAATCATGCTATTGTGAAAGACGGAAAGGTTGTGGTGCAAAATGTGCAGGGAAGACAGAATGCTTACATCCCATACAATGAGCAAAGGAATGTAGGTACTGGATATGGGAATGCTGGTGTTGGAAGTGGATATGTGGGAAATCAGAATCATGGAAGGAACATGGCTTAGGGTCAAGGAAAACCAATCAAGTGCTACAACTGTGGTGGAGAAGGGCACATTGCTAGGAACTGCACTCAACCAAAACGTCCTCAAAATGCAGAATACTTCAGGGACAAGTATCGTTGGTTCAAGCACAAGATAATGGAGCAATGTTGAATGAAGAGGAGCTGTTGTTCTTGACTGATGGGAATGCTAAGACATACAATGCTGATGTGGATGAACAACCAGTGCATGGTGCTGCTCAGAACAATCCCAATGCCTTCCAAGTTGCAGACTGTGATGCATTTGAATCGGACGTTGATGATGAACCATATGCACAGACTATCTTCATGGCTAACATCTCTCCAATGGCCTCCTCTTCTCAACGAACCAATCCCTCCAAGGAATCCATCATTAAAGAGGTACTTAAACTATATGATGTGGTTGATAAGCAAAAGATTTACCATGAAGTACAATCTACTGAAGTCATGGAATCAGATATTGAAAATATGAGAAATAGCAATGTTGTCCCATATGAACAATATGTGAAGCAAGATGACAGTCTTATTGTACCAAGTGATGAATCTTCTGCAATTAACAATGAATGCATGCCTGATGAATACACTGCATTTGTGCCTGATGATTCCTTGACCACTGAACTCAATACCTATAAGGATCAAGTCGCCATATATGAACAGTGTGTTAAGTTTGAACTAACCACTAGTGAGCAGGAGATGGATATCCAAATGTGTACACTTATCAGAAAAAGCAATTTTAGGGAAGAAGTTTTAAAACAAGAGTTAAATTCCTTACAAGAAAAGCTTAATAAAACTGCTAAGCAAAAACAGGAACTTCAAGAAAATGTGAAAGTGCTTAAGCAGGAATTCAATGCTAAGGAATCAAAAGTTTTAAATGAATTTTCCAACCTAAAAACTTTGAAAAACAAACTTGAAAACAAGTTGTACGTACAAGGAAACACCCTTCAGACTGCTCACATGATCACTAAGCATAGAGTCTTAAGCGATAAGCATAGTATTCCCATTGTAGAGGAACCCAATCCTGAGTATGGTAAAAAGGCAAGAGCTGCTCAAAAGGTTGTCTATGATGGTGATGAGATCCTCAAGCCTAGACAAAAACCTACTTGCATTGAGTGCACTGAGGAAGATAGAGAATTAGAAGATGCCAGTAAGGAAAAATTGAATGATAAGCTTAAAGATCCCTAGTGCATCAAATATAACATCACGTTTAAATCTCATGATTATACTAAGGAAAATTGGATCTCCTTGAATAAGTTTAAACCTCAAACCCTATTAACGCCTGAACAAGTGTTCTGAAAAAAGGATATGGATAAACAAAAGGCAGATAACCTTGTTGAAAAGAACCCCCCCCCCCCCCCCCCCCCCGTAGGAAATTGTCCCAAGAAACTGTATATCCTCCAAATACACCAATTCACTTAGTGCCTAGAACACTTCCCACTAAGAGCAAGACCTTAATCAGCCTTTATGTAGTTTACCAACTATTTGTTGATTTTGAGAAAACATGTAAAAAGAGAATCACACCCACTGGGATAACTGAATGGGAAAGAGGTTTTGAGCAAACTAAAGAATACTATTTAACTGAGGCCATGCCTTTCTTTAAACAATTAAAAGGTCAATTTGAGAGTCTTAAAAAGGGGATAGACATAGAGATTAAAGAAATGGAAAAGGAATTTGATAAAATGATAGTTGAGGTCAATAATTATGAACGGGAACTTAAATATAATGAAATTGAAAGGAAGAATCTGCATATCTTAAATGAGAACTTGATTTCTCAATGTGTTGCTCAAGATTTGTTTTACATTGCTACGAATTCTTCTATTACTGCATCTCAACTTCATGAATTATCTGTTGCCTTGAAAGTTTCCCAGGATCGTGTCATTGAGCTCGAAACAACAAATTCAAAACTGTATGCGAAAATAGAACAGGATGATCATGATAACCTGGTCAAACATTATTCTAAATTAGAAGTTGAACATCTTGATTTGCAATTAAAACATCAACATCTCAAAGAAAATGTTAAAACATCAAATATCAAGACATCCTTTGATGCTCCTGAGTTTGATGCAGTTTTTGAAATAAACAAATGTGATGAACAAATTCGAGCTCATTGCAACACGATCAAGAGATTGAGAACCCAAATCTCACAACTAAAGGGAGAAAAGCATGATTGTACTGGTTCCCGAATACCTCCACCTTTAGATTCTCAGAATTTCCAACTTCAAAACATTATTAATAACTTGCAAAAGGAAAATGATTGTTTTAAAGCTGAAATTTCAAAGGTTAATGATCAACACAAAGAGTTATGTGATTCATTCAAAGTTAATCATGATAAACACATGGAAAA
Source organism: Chrysanthemum seticuspe (assembly GCA_019973895.1). Taxonomy (NCBI): domain Eukaryota; kingdom Viridiplantae; phylum Streptophyta; class Magnoliopsida; order Asterales; family Asteraceae; genus Chrysanthemum; species Chrysanthemum seticuspe. Next base: position 306,323,556 of record BPTQ01000005.1, read on the forward strand.
GATAACTTCTTTACTTAACGATAATGAGAATCTGAAGCGTGAGGTGAAAGGAAAATTGCCAATCCCTAATTGCAAATATTATGTTCCTAAGGCTTCTGCTTGTGATAAGTATGCTATTGATATGTTATATATTCCTCCGCCTATTATGAATAATGAATCTGTACATAAAGCATATTTCTCATACCTTAAGGATAGTTTGAAGGGTCTCCGTGAGATAGTCGAAGATGAAAGAATAGAAAAACCTTTTGATAGTACCATAGCCTATGCCTGCATGGATGCCAAAAGATCTCAGGAACTCTTAGAATATGTAATTATCACAAGTCTGAAATATAGCAATAGGCGAGATAGAATAGTCGCACCCAGTTCTATGCCTAAGGATAAGAATGTGACTTTTAATGTGCCTCACAATACTTCAACTCCCAGCACTTCTAGACCACTAATGCAAAGCGTAGTATCACCAACTAATATTCCTATTGTTCCTTCTACAGGAGTAATCAGCAACACTAAGGTTAGCGGGTCAAAGCTTCAGGCAATACAATGCGAAATAGGATCTTGCCAGCCAAAAGTGTTGAAGACACGAAAGTAGAAGAACACCCTAGGAAGAATAAGTTTGAGCTGAATAAAACGAATCGTGTTGATTCTAGCATTAGCTATAAGCGTACTGTAATTAATTTGAATTTTGCTGCCTTTTGCAAAACATGTAATGATTGTTTGATTTCTGGTCTTAATCATGAATGTGTTGTGAATGAGGTGATAAATGTTGGTAACACTCCAGTCAAGATTTAAAAAAAATGCTAAACAGGTTAAGGAGATCTGGAAGCCTAAAAGAAAAGGGGTTAGCAGCTATTGGAAACCTACAAGAAGAAAATTTAGTAATGTGGCCTATCAATGGAAACCTACTGGCCAGAAATTCAAACTGAATGAACCTTGTCCTAAGATGTCTAGACCTATGCCTTCTAAGAAATGGAAGCCTACTGGTAGCATCATACATTTAAGAAGTGGTCACACCTCACATAGGTCCACTGCCACTACTAGTACTGCCTCCACCAGTGAAGTTTTCATAGATCCTAGAAATGCTGTAGGTATATCAATTGCATGTTCTAACCAACGGGAACCCATTCTTCCATGGGGATCCAATGCTTCCAGTTATCCACAATTGTCTGTGTTCAAATGCAGGTCGTACAAATCGTCCTTTGGTATTTGGACTCAGGCTGCTCAAAGCATATAACTGGAGATCGCTCGCGGCTCATGAACTTCGTGAGTAAATTTATCGAGACTGTTAGATTCGAAAACTACCATTTTGGAGCAATTATGGGTTATGGAGATTATGTGGTTGGAGATAGTTTAATTTCCCGGGTATATTACGTTGAAGGTCTTGGTCATAACTTGTTTTCTGTCGGTCAATTCTATGATTCTGATCTAGAAGTGGCCTTTAGAAAACATACTTTCTTCGTTAGAGAGCTTGATGGTGTGGAAATTTTAAGAGGAACACGTGGAACAAACTTATACACCATCTCTATAGAAGATATGATGAAGTCTTCTCCAATCTGCTTGTTGTCAAAGGCCTCTAAAACAAAGTCATGGTTATGGCATCGTCGTCTCAATCACTTGAACTTCGGCACCATTAATAATCTTTCTAGAAAGGACCTAGTAAGAGGCTTACCCAGATTAAAATATGAAAAAGATCATCTTTGTTCAGCATGCCAACTGGGAAAGAGCAAGAAATATACTCACAAACCCAAACCTACAAACTCCGTCATGGAAGTTCTTCATACCCTTCACATGGACCAATGAGAGTACAAACGATTAACGGAAAGAAACATGTGTTAGTAGTTGTTGATGACTACTCATGATTTACTTGGGTTAAGTTTTTGAGGACAAAGGATGAAACTCCCGACATCATCATTAAACTTGTCAAACAGTTGCAGGTCCGGCTTAATAAAACAATCTGAATCATCCGTACAGATAATGGAACTGAGTTTGTCAACAAAGAACTTAGTCAGTTCTATGAAAGCATTAGGATCAGCCATCAAAGAAGCGTTCCTCGCACTCCTCAACAGGACGATGTAGTTGAAAGATGAAATTGAACTCTTGTAGAAGCTGCAAGAACTATGCTTATATATTCAAAGGTTCCAATGTTCCTCTGGGCTGAAGCCATTGCCACTGCATGCTATACCCAAAACCGTTCCCTAATTCACACCTCTCATGGAAAAACCCCATACGAACTGGTCCACAATCGAAAACCTGATCTCTCTTTTCTTCGTGTATTCGGCGCTTTATGCTATCCAACGAATGATGGTCAAGATTTAGGTAAGTCAAGAGCGAAGGCAGACATTGGAGTCTTTGTAGGTTATGCATCAAATAGGAAAGGTTACCGAATCTACAACAAAAGAACCCGAGATATCATGGAAACTATTCACGTCACGTTCGATGAGCTGTCTGAGCATATGGCTCCTGGAAAATCCAGTTCTGGACCCGCACCTCAATTATTATCAAAAAGTCCCATCAGTTCCTCTCTTTGTACAGAATCACTCTTCTGATGTTCCATATGTACCTCCATCTGAAGAAGATTTGAAAAAGCTATTTGATTCGATGTTTGATGAATACTATGAACCTCATGAGAACTACACTTCTTCAACATCAACAGTGGTGGCTTCTGAACCAATCATCACAGAGAATCCATCTGTTTCTATGTCTCTCTCACCAGAAGCGCCAGCTGCCGATCACTCATCATCATCCTCAGATCATCAATCATCGGTTGTACATCATGGAATTGGTAATTTTGATGGAGATAACCCTTTTGCTACTCCCGAAGATGCTCCGTTTGAAAACATCTTTGCCCCTGAACCAACACCGGAACCATCTTCATCAGGGAATCCTAACTCTGCTACACGAGCACCTTAGAAAATGGACACATGACCATCCATTGGACAACATCATTGGGAATCCTTCTCGACCGGTATCCACTACAAAACAACTAGCAACTGATTCCTTATGGTGCTTCTTCAATTCAGTACTCTCTAAGATCGAACCGAAAGATGTTAAAACTGCAATGTCCGAGGACAGCTGGTTTAATGCAATGCAAGAAGAAATTCATGAGTTAGATCGACTAGATGTATGGGATTTAGTACCCGCTCCAGACTGTGCTATGATCATTGCTCTTAAGTGGATCTTCAAAGTAAAGCTTGATAAGCACGGTGATGTTCTAAAAAATAAGGCAAGATTAGTGGCTAAAGGATATCGTCAAGAAGAAGGTATTGACTTTGAGGAATCGTTTGCTCCTGTTGCACGTATCGAGGCTATCAGAATCTTCTTGGCTAATGCTGCTGATAAGGTTTTAAAATATACCTTTTTTAGGGGTCGTTTAAGCCCTTATTTGATCACTTTTGTATCCGTTATTACTTAATATCGTTCCTTTTCACTTTTTAGGTCTCTTGAAGGCAAATTGCTGTAATGGCACTTATTTGGACGAAAAGGCGCGGATATACGAAGAAAATGGCCAAAGTCAAGAATCGAGACACTCAAGCTGCTGAAATACAAGGTGACGGCGTCACTGCTTAACTGTGACGCCGTCGGAGCATTTTGTAATGGCACAGAAGCCAAATTTCTTATTTTCAAGTGACGGTGTCAGGCTTTAAAAGAGTAGGCCGTCGCAACTCAGACGGCCTAGATTTGATCCAGACAGCGTCAGAAGCTGAAGAGAACGACATCACAAGCACAAGGTGACGCCGTCGCAAGACTAACGTGGCCAAGACGAAACCCTAATGACGGCGACCCGACGGCGTTACAAATCATAAGGTGACGCCGTCGCGATTGTAATATTATATATAGAATCCAAAGTTTTTAGTTTTAGTGTGTAGTCTTTTGGAGTAAAAACCTAAACCAAACCAAGGCTGTCTTGTACAGTATTTTAGGGTTTCAAACCCTATCCTACATCAAGATAAGTGTTTTACTTCATTAATTCAATTATGTCTTCAATTAATTGTGTGTATGCTTGCATGTTTGACATGTCCGGCTAAATTACTTGTGTGTTTGCTTAGATATATGAAACCTAGTTGTTAATTATTGTTAGGTTGTCTCTTATCTTAATTGTAATTGGCTTAGGAGTGCGACTAGGCTATCGTTGTGTTTAATACTTGATAAATCTTTGATAGTTTATGAATGACTTAGTGGATTTCGTTTACTAAACCCAAAGATAACCTCAAAGTTAGTTTATGAATGACTTAGTAGATTTCGTTTACTACACTTAAATGTGACTTCAAAGAGTTAGGGATTGCACACCTTACGACCTTAGAAAACACAACGCGTTAAGAATAAGGACGTGACAATTCAACCATCAATAGGAGATAACTAGGGAGTAGTAGCATCTAGGTAAACACATCTTTAACTATCATACGAGCACACAATAATTAGACATAGACTACATACACCTTAGATTAGATAATTAGATAAGTAGAGTAATCGAGAGAAATACCAAACCCCAAATTCAAACCCCGATATTCGTACCTTTCTAATTCCTAAAAAAACATAAAAAGATAAAAAATAATCTTCCTCAACCCCAACCTTAGCGTAGTAACTTCTCACTAGCATTTCTATTCCCTTAGAGAACGATATCAATACCCGTGGCTTACCCTAATACTACACTACAACGATTAGGTTCACTGCCTAGGGTGTTATAAAACTTGCTCGAAGAAAAGGAAGTTCCTTTGACCCCGAACGACACGTGTAGCATTATCAGCTGCCAGCAAAAACATGATTGTTTATCAAATGGATGTGAAAACCGCTTTTCTTAATGGAGATCTGAAAGAGGTGGTTTACGTTAGTCAGCCATAGGGTTTCGTGAATCCAGAGCATCCTAATCATGTCTATCGCTTGAAAAAGGCCCTTTATGGTTTGAAGCAAGCTCCTAGAGCATGGTATGATACGCTATCGAAGTTTCTTCTATCTAATGGATTCAGCAAAGGAGCAGTTGATCCGACATTGTTCACCAGAAGGTCAGGCAAACACTTAATCCATGTCCAAATATATGTTGATGACATTATCTTTGCCTCGACTGACCCTAAAGAATGTGACCGTTTTTTAAAGGAGATGGGCTCCAAATTTCAAATGTCAATGATGGGACAAATGTCATTTTTCTTGGGATTACAAATTTCACAAAGTCCTAGAAGCATTTTTATAAATCAATCTAAATACGCAAATAAAATTTTAAAGAAATTTGGATTTATCTCCAGTGACCCTATTGACACTCCTATGGTGGAGCATACAAAACTAAATGAGGACCACTCAGGGATCATGGTAGACCAAACTAAATATCGTAGTATGATTGGATCCCTGATGTACCTCACAGCCAGTAGACCAGACATTTTGTTCGCTGTATGCATGTGTGCTAGATACCAGGCTAAGTGTAACACCCCGCCTTATCGGAGCATTAAAAACCTCAAATTTACCTTATATCAGTGGAAGCTTCTACTCATAGTCAATCTCAAATAACCTCCTGATTCCTAAGCAGCTCATCTGGGTCGCAAAAGTTTTAAAAGAGTTTTGGATCAGCCAAAGGCCTAGTGAGAATTCATAGTTTTCACGTATAAAACAATTCTTATAATATTAAACACTTTTCCAATAACATCAAACTTGTAAAACAATCACACAATTTGCTCAAATATCATTTAATTACTATTCAGTGATCACATATTCTCAATACTTATCAACGGTCAACAAAATCAACGATTCAACACATATCACCAAACCATATAAACCAACTATTCATTATTTTCCGTTCGGTTCAACGGTTCCAACTTTCTTTATTTCCGTTCGGTTCAAAGGTTCCAACTTTCTTTATTTTTGTTTGGTTCAACGGTTCCAACTTTTTTTATTTCCACGATTCACGATTCAACATTTATACGGTTCACGATTTATAATCCAACATTTATATATCTCTTCATGTACATATAGCATATTTCTCAACATTCGCTTATTATCGAAGAATCCAAACATGCTCCAAAAAGGCGGGGTGTTACACTAAGCCTACCAAAAAGCACTTTGAAGCGGTTAAACGGGTCTTTCGGTATCTCCAAGGAACCATTAACATGGGACTTTGGTACCCGAAGGACACCGGTATGTCACTAACGGCCTATGCAGATGCTGACCATGCAGGATGTCAAGATACACGTCGAAGTACGTCAGGAGGTGCTCAATTCTTAGGTGATAAGCTTGTGAGCTGGTCTTCAAAGAAACAAATGAGCACTTCCATATCCTCTACAGAGGCTGAATACATAGCCATGTCATCTTGTTGTGCTCAAATCTTATGGATGAGATCCCAATTATCTGACTATGGCTTTGCATTCAATAAAATTCCTATTTATTGTGATAATAAAAGTGTCATTGCTCTCTGCTGCAACAATGTTCAACACTCTAGAGCTAAGCACATCAACATTCGACATCACTTCATCAGGGAACAAGATGAAAACGGTGTGGTTGAACTATACTTCGTGAGGACTGAATATCAGTTAGCAGACATCTTCACCAAAGCTCTTCCTCGAGAACGTTTTGAGTTCATTCTTCCACGACTAGGCTTAAAGAGCCTTCAACCAGAAACGCTCAAACGTCTTCAGGAGGAAGACGAGGAGTAAAGGTGTTCGTCTCTATCTATTCTTTGTACATATCTTTTCAAAAACCAAAATACAAAAATATAAAACCAACAAAAAGAAAATAGAAAAATATAAAATTTTCAAAATCCATAAAAATTAGAAAAATTTTGAAAATTTTGAAAAAATATTGTTTCTTTGTCATGTTTTATTTGAGTTCGATAACATCTACGGATCTTGATTTGTCACACAAAGAATGACACGGGTCTTTAGATGAATTTCGATCGGTAAAAAAAATGGGACGGAGAAAAATGATGGTTTATTGTAATTTCAGACAGTAACCCGTGTTTAAAGAAAGAACAGAGCAATGCTTAATCTTAAAATTTTCAAACCTCGTGCTCTGATTCTACAACAAATGCTTGTCGCCAAAAAGACACATGTTTCTTTCCAAATATTTTTCCTTCAAATGATTCTTCTGAAAAATATTTGTCATCTAATGAAAACAAAATTGCTTTGAAAATACCTTGGACTCTAATATTTGAAAATCATCTGGGCTTAACAATTGTCAAAATCTCTATCCATCAATCAACAACTTATGTCATTGATTGAGGGGAAGAATGATTTAAATCAAATCAAAAAGAGTATTTTTCAAACAATAGGCACTTAAACGAGCAAGGTCTACTCTTGAATAATCAAAAAGAACAATGTTTTACAATGTTTTATACAATTGGTTCAAGACCTTGGTTATTCTTATGTTTTTCAAAAGATATTCATGCATGCTTAAACAATGGAGTTTAAAGTCTGAAAATCTGATTCTTATCAGTTAAAATGTTTTCTTTCAAATGTAAGTCACATTTCTCCTCAAATGCTTTCAAATTTAATTTAAATCAATAGAGATCACAAATCTCAAAGGATTTGAAAATTGTGATCGGGGGAGAATTGATGATTTAAATTGGATATAATCTGATAATTCAACAAGTGGTTTAGAAATATAACATCAAGCTCTCCTCCCTGCATGTGTCAAACGATTTCAAATTTTCCATGCACATGTTAAGGGGGAGCATCTATCTCAAACCAAAAAGGATTGAAACATGTTTAATTTGTCTCAAAGTGCAGGTTCCTTCTAATATGTGCAAAACTCTTTCCAATCTCTATGCACATATTGAGGGGGAGCAATCTTATGAAAACCTCATCCTTCCCCAACATGCTTTATCTACTTGAATTAATCGAGAAGTGATGATGATCATTTTAGAAAATGTTAATCAAAAGATTGGATCTTTCTTTCTTAATCTTAGATTTCAAAAGCCATCTTGCCTCCATGTGCAAAAATAATTTCTAATACTTGAAGCACATGTTGAGGGGGAGCATTTCTAAAATATCAAAAACAATTAAGATACAAAATGCTTTGATTATATATCACAAGTATCTTGATTGATTTTTCAAATGGTTTACAATTGGTTTCAAGGCGGAAGAACAATACCAAAAGACCGACCAACTTTACTTTATGCATGGAGATATAAGGATGATAAGGTTAGGTATTAGTTCCCACGATCCGCCAGAACCGGAGGGATCTACCCAGGGACAATCCACTAGATAGTGTAGAGTCCTTAGGTATGATGGAAAAAAAGGAGAAAAGTGAGAAATGGGAAGAGTGCGGACTGAGACAGAGCTACTACTGGAATAAACCCAACAAGATTCTAGTTATGAAGTCTAGGTAAGCACTGAAGGGGTTGAAGAATGAAAAAAAAATATGAAAAGGGTGAAAAGAAATAGCCCTCCAATAATTCAACCTTAGGGCAGAAACCGGGTTCAATACATATGCTACTGGTGGTTAAGAAGGTAACATTAGTATTGAAGACAAGACGTCATGGACCCAGTGACGCACTACACTTAACTTCCCAAGCTACTCAAGTTCCTCTTAAAAGGACTTGTTTCATTCTCCCGGGGAACCTACATAATCTATCGACTTTCTCTTAGAGATTGTTGATATTGAAGAAGGAGACCCTCTCCCGAGTCTCCAGCATAGGAAACCAAAGTGCACAATTGAGTCTAGAGCCACGAGATCATCAATAAATCTCATTAGGACACATTATTCTTGAAGACTTACTGTTTCACACAATGTGGAAAGTAAGAATATATTTTGAGAGTCCTACGCATTATCCTTGTGGTATTGTCAAGACTTGCTTGTGACATCTGGACATTATCAATGGGGCGATTCATTATTGAATCAATCCTTGTCTAGGAAAATGGATTGACGGATACCTTTGAAAAACCGGTCATTGTGCTAAAAAATTATTTTTCTTTAGCACGTCGACTGTGTATTATGTTTTCAAAATTAAAAGGGTATTTGTGATTGATAATTGATTTTCCATAAAACCTTCGTTGTATTGCAAAACTCTTTATATTAAATACACGATTGTTTTCAAATCATTTTCATCAATCAGTGAATCTCAATTCGCTGGTTCACTCACTCCGTGTTGTCTTCTTTGAGACGTTCCGGTTTGAGAACGGCTAGAGCAGCTACGAAACCCTATCAAGGAGATTCTTCAGAATTATATCTGATCACAGGCAGTACTTGTACTGATGAACGGGGAACCGTGGGCTGTGTACCTCAATTCAACAAAAGTGATCAAAGACACTTTCGTGCGATTTATTGCTAACTGTTTTATGCAGGGACACCCGATGGTTGCAGCTGATCATAATTGAGGAGTCTATCCATAGCCGCATGCTCACACAACGCTTTCACATCTAAAGAAATCATGATAAGTGCATATCTTCATCAACTGGTTCTGATATTTTTCATACCATGCTTCTGCTACTCTTATACAAATATCTCAATCAACAAATGCTTCTGCAACTCTGATAAGAAGATATCATGATCCAAAATGTGAGCATGTCAGTCCGAAAGTCACAACATCACATAATGGCGATACACCAAAAGGATGAGTCAGAGATTTAATGTGGCTGATGATCTCAAAGCTGGCTCAAAACTCAACATCACGTGGATCAGTTAAAGACCTCCACTTGTAATAACAAAACATGCGGAACATGAAGAATCAAAAACTACGAGCTACAGAACAAAAGAGCTTAATCAAAGAAACCAAGAACAATAAAACGTTATATCAGTTTGTAATCATTGTAAGTTGAGGTGACCTCCCTTAGGGGGAGATTGTTAGGATTTAGTAAATCCAGTACTTAAAGTGTCGGTCACCTCAAGTATGTATACTCGTTAGAAAGCTCGTAGTCGTAGTAATTCAGTGATAGTAATTAGATTACTTAGTAACACCGTGGAGGACGGACGGGTCTTTACCCACTGTATGCCAGATCCACAGCCTAAAGTAGGCGTGCTATGCTTGTACCCTATAAATACCCTTTGCCCTCCAAGGCAAAGGGTTGGAGCTTTCATAATTCATTTTTATTTATCTCACTAAAGTTCCCATCCTCTCCCACTTTCTCTCTCTAAACATTATATCCTACGCATAACTTATGTGCTTATGATGTGTTTGTGCTAAACCAAGATGCTACAGATCTACAACAATCCATCTTTCTAGCAAGGGAATAATACAAGAAGATTTTCAAGTCTTATGTATTATGGTTTGGGTCATTTCAAAGCGGCATGCTTAAATAATGACTAAAGATGTAACAAGAGCTAAATAAAGCTCATTGACTCATAAGGTCTCTAGTCAATAGGATGAAACGCAATTTTGAAGCGGCGTAACTAAGAGCTAACAAAGGTTATAGACTCGTAAAGATCGATTAGGCTTTCGAGCCTAAACGAGCCCAAAAAATATATACATATATATATTTTCTATAATATAAGTTTTACACTTCAAGAAATGTAAAAATTAAATAAGGAACATAAATACAAATTTGGATCACGTGTTTCTAGCCAAGCAAACCTTATCCACCTTTTTCATTTACATCTCAAATGGACTACTCTCTCTTACCTTTCGTTCTTGTGAAAAAAAAGTAGAAAAAGGGGAGAATGAAAAGTTTTAGCGGGATAATGAAAACTTTAGTGAGCGGGAGAAAGGGGATCTGGTTTATAAGGGGAAAAAACCCTAAATCTAATCCCCAAATTATACACTCATCGCCGCTCGCTCCTTTTCTTTTATTCAACCTAAAGTATGATGCAATTCCTTACTTTTTTTTTATCTATAGCTGATTTTATGTTTGATATCATGTTCACTTCTACTCTCACTATAATATGTTGCTTATTTTGCTTATTAGTTTTATGGTAGATTTCAATAGTTGCATACATTTTGCTAGATATTGTGTTTTATAAGCTGACTTTCATTTGTTCTTCAATTATATGTTCGGTTTCATGTTTAATTTTATGCTCAATATCATTTTTTGTTTGCTATTTTGGACACCCACTGTGTGCTCTATATTTTTTGTCTTAAGCATAATTGTTGTTATTGTAGTTAAAAGGAATGGTTACATGTTCTTGTTGTATTGTCATAATTGTTGTTGTTTTTGTAGTTTAATGAATGTTACATGTTTTATAAAACATTGCAAAACCAGGAAGAAACAAATAAGGTAAGTGTGCGACTCGAACTTGAGACCTAGGATTGTTTTGGAAAGACTTAACAGTAAGCTAAACTTCTAATTTATTTTCTAACTTGATGATAACTTATAAATTGTTACTACAAGTTATGAAAACTTTACAGTATTAGGGTAACAGTGAAGCTTGAACTCATGGCCTACCCTTTAATTGTGACCCAACTTTCTATTGTGCCTAACTTGTGTTTATATTTATTATTTGATGTATTAACATCAAATTTGGCAATCTATTAACCACACATTACGGCGTCGTATGTAATAGCTTATTGTGCTGAAATGCAACATTCTTTTTATTTACTATCTCATAAGTTACTCGACTTGATATCTATGACACTTATGGAATTCAATACATTCTTATCCCTGCAATTTCAGTTTTGAGACATAACTTGATCTCATTTTATATCTATCACATGACAGATATGGCTGGAAGGGGTAGATCTCAAGCAACTAGAGGGAAGTGTAACCGTCGAGCTAACATATCACATAGGTTGATACCTGATTCACCAATGCCGGTAACCCCACCTTCCACATTGTCGGTTCCTCATTCCTCCTCACCGATGCCAGATACATTGTCTCCAACTCCAATGGAATCCCAAACACTTGTTGCACCCACTGAGGCAATTTCTAGCACTAGCAAAAGTATGTTTCTTACACTGTGTCATGGTTTAGGCCAAGTTTTTTGTGTCTTAACATTAAATTTACATTTACTTTTTTTACGCAGATGACGACACATCTACTCAAAAAAGGGGACCAAGAGGATAATACTTGAACAAAAATATTCCTAAGGACCCATCTAAAAAAAACTAATCCTTATTATTGGTCCCTCGGAGTAAGTATAACTCACATGGTTATTAATCTTGCTATGATTTGGTAATTAATACATGAATCATCTATTGTGCAGGTATCTTGAATCATGTGCTGCAATCTCAATTATGAAAGACTTCAAGGCACATTTTCGTAGGACACAAACTCAGTGGAGTCAACTTGATGATGATTTCGTGGATCTGCTGTACCAGTGCTTTCTGGTAGTTATTTACATTATGTTTTTGCGCTCATTAAAGTTTTTAAAACTTGATCTTAAAACTTATACTATGTTGTAGTGTTGAGTTACCATTTGATAACATAATGCTTTAATATATGTCATGATTTATGTAGGATTGATATAAGTACAAGGAAACAATGGATCCAAAAGAGTCTAGAAAGGTTTGGGTAAGGAGATCGATGGAGAGATGTCGAGGTACATGGGCTATGGTTAGGAAAAAATGTGAAAAGGACTCTGGAAGTAGTAACAAAGCTGACTGGAGGAACTTTCGTCCTGAATTTGTGAATGTCGCTGCTGATTGGGATTGTATTATTGAGTCATGGATGAAACTGGAATGGATGAGGCAATCAAAGGTAGGTGCCGAGAACAGAAAAAGGTTCCCGGGGATGTGGAAGGTACGAGCTCCTATGTTAGACATACCGGCGGGTCTAAAAGCTTTCGTGCACATAGCCATGAATGGGTAAGCACTTTATTGAATACTTTTTGGATAGGTAATGAGTAAGCACTTTAGTTAAAGACTTTTTAAATGTTATTAAGAGTTCAAGAATTCTTGCAAAACTGTTTGGTTAGAAATTAGTGGACACATTATATTTGTGGGTAGTGATATGAGCTCTTTTTCCTGCTTAAGGATTGGTACTAATACTTGCATAAGGAATATTCATACAATATAGGAATGTTGATATTGAATGAATTTAAAGTATTGTTTTCTTCTCAGTCTGAAATACTTTTAGCAGTTTAATGCATTTTTTTAGCAATACCAACCTTTTAAAGACTGCTCCACCCAACCATCTTATGTAAAGCATGAAGTATTTGATTTATGTTTAACTGATTTTACAGGAGAAAAAAACAGGAAAACAAGCATCAAAAGTTGATATGTTTGAGAGGTTGCGCAAGAGAAACAAAGGTAAAGGTGTTTGGTGTGATACAAGGTTTGAAAAAGTTTTGACAACTTATAAAGAGTCTTTCCAAGCTGTCGATGGTGTTGATTTGGATTCATCAGATGGTGTTGGTTTGGATTCGTCATCTAGTATTCCTTTTGACTTGGAAGCGTGGGAAAAAGCTGTCGGCGATCCAAAGAAGAAGAACTTTTATGGGCACGGAATTACTCAAGAACCTGAGATTATGCATGGCCATGGAACTTCATCCTATTCAACACCGGTCGACAATGAGGCCAACATTCAAGCACAAGTAAATGCTAGAGTTGAAAGCCAGCTTGAAGCTGTGAGGGAAGAAATGAGGGCTGAGATGAGAAAAATGTTTACTGATCAACAAAAGGCCATGTCTTCTAACAAGTGAGTTCGTGATGTCTAACCTTTTATCGGTATATAAGCTTTAAACTTTTAGGTAGCTAATTTTGTAATGATGTTGTGAATTCATAACTGTAGCTGCCCTTACCGATTTTTGATGGGTTGTTATTTTGAACAAATAGTTGATGGATCTTGTTTAGCTTTATATATTGCAGTGTTGGAATAAATATCCTGTCTATATGTGTAGCAGGTTATAAATGGTTTGTAATGAAACAAACCAATTTGTGTATTTCAGTAAAGAATTTGTGTAGCAACAACTTCATGTGGTTGCTACTATAACCAAAATTACCAACAACTTTACGTTGCTATTCCAAAAACTGAAAGTTGTTGCTAATTAGTGATTTAGTTGCAAATTTAGCAACGAGTGAAAAGTCGTTAGTAATATCATCAATAAGAATTTCGTTGCTATCTTTTGATTTAGCAACGAATTGTCTATATCCCAAAACTAGCAACGACTTCGAATGTCGTTGCCAAATAGCAGCGGACTGGGCCATTTAGCAACCATATGTGGTTTAGCAACGGGCGATATAGCAACGAACCTATTTCGTTGGTAATATCGTTGCTAACAGCAATTAGCAACGAATTTAGGCCATATAGCAACGACTTTGGGCCGTTGCTATTGGCACTTTTTCTAGTAGTATGAAGAAAATTGTAAATAAGTGTGGTAGAAAACTAGAAATATCTAGTAAGAAATATCTAGAATATTGATTTGCATGAAGTCGGAATTATCCATAGATCCATAAAAGTATTTGATTATCGAATTTTCCTTAGAGCAGATGGCAAGGGTAAGGTGAGAGACTCACCTTGCATCTCACTCACGAGTGAGTCCCATTCCCAAGCATCCCACTCATGAGTGACTCACACACCCCAAGACATATTAAGGTGAGTTACTCACCTTGTTGATTTGCGTAAAAGACCGGCCTCACTTAATTATTTATTTAGTTTGTCACGAGTCTAAGCATGCATATGCCTCTTTGGTAAGTCTTGACTTTCTATACTCTCAATTTATTATATTGCTTGATAGTGTAAAATCGAAGTCATGTACATTCTAATAATTTTGCTTTAAGGGAGTGGGCGTTCGACAATGAGCATACTACACTTCCAGAAAATGATTTTGCTTTAAGTATAATTTTATCCGAACCTCTTATTTAATACATCGGATGTGTAGTAAAGACTATTTAAGGAACATTTCTTTTTTCTTTTTGTTTTTCTTTTTCTAATTAATTTGGTTAACTAGCTTGTCTCGGTGACATACTAACATTGAAAGTTTTAATTATAGAAAAAAATATTTTTTTGATGTAACGAGGTTTCATTTAAATATGCGAGTTGCGTATCAGATTCTTTCATATCATATATATATATATATATAGGTTGGTTATTGTAAAATGTAGATTAAGATAGAAAAGATAGGAAGGCTTTTCAATCGTTGGATGCAAGTAGCAAAAATTGATCAATGAATGAGATTTATGATGGCGTTTTGGTAAATAATTGAAAGTTCATACCAAAACTCTCCATCAAATTAAGGGCAAATTCGTAAATGAAATTGTGGGTGTTTGACTAATCATAAAAGCGTTTGATTTTTTGCTTTTTTGCTTGTTCCTTAACTGCCTCACAATTAATAGTCCATTACTATTGATGAGTGTCTAAATACTCATCATTTTTGTATAATCTAAACTGCAAAATCATCTGAAAACACTCAAAAATGCATCAAAATGATGAAAATATCACAAATAAGTGTTTTATGTGTTTTAAATGCAAAAATATCAAAATCAGATGAAAAACGTATCAAATTTGCAAAAATGGCAGTTTTAGTCCCCCAAGTTTCAAAAGTTGTCAAAAACAGTCCCTGGTATATCAAAATAAAGAAAAATATCATTCAAGGCCCCTGAAATATTTTAAATTGTCAAAAAATGGTCCTTGAATGAATCTTTGGTCAAATGGCGAAAAAGGTCCTTAAACTTTGAAAAATGTCATGTTTAGTCCTTGGAATTTTCAAAGATGGCAAATATGGTCCTTAAATCATTTGAGAATGACAAGTTTGGCCCTTGGATAATAATTTCAGAAATCGCAGCTTTGGTCCTTGGAGTTTCAAATTATACACGTTTGGTCCCTAAGCTACTTATTGGGTTTGAAACTAATCCTAAACTAGTCCTAACCTTTGGCCCAAAATAAACAAAAGCCCAAAGACCAATCCCTTTTACCCAAACCCACGGTCCAATATCCAACCCGTTTACCCTTTAATACTACCCGGTCAACCAACTCCCAGTCAAACAAATACAAACCGCCCTTTTTCTTCATCCTCCCACTTGATAACCTGCTCTCTGCATACACTCCACAAAACCATCCCCCCTCCTCTCCTTCACATTTTCTTGTCCCCTCCACCTCACCTAAACAACAAAATACATTTAATGTATCTACTCCCCCTCACTCAAGCCCTCAACTGCTTAATATCTTTTTCCCGCCAAAAATGGAATGAATGGTCATGATCACCTTAACTCATCCAAAGGTCAAAAATAGAAGTGGGAATTGATCAGAACAAGTGGAAAAGTTGTTTTGCTTATAAAAAGAAGCTAGAGGAGAGAAGGAAGAGAGCTAGTTTTTTTTTCTTTTCTTTCTTTAATGTCGTTTTTTTTAGTTAAATGTTTTAGACTTAGTTAAAAATGTTGTAATTTCAGCTTTTATGTATCACAATTAAGTTAACTTATCATTGTAATGTGTTTTTGAACATCAATCCAAGTCTTTTATATAAGTTCCAAGTTTTATGTTTACTGTTGAGAAGTTCAGTTTCAAATTCTTGTTTCCAGGCTTCTAGCAACTTATTTTTAAGCTACAACAGGTTTATTTAAGCCATTTAAAGCTTTTTGTAAGCTTGTAATTAATTTTCAAGCAACTTTGTGAAATGGTCAACTAAAGTCAACTGTGAAGTGAAAATGAGGTTCAAGCAGTTTGGAAATGAAATGGGTTGATTCAAAGTTGATATTGGGTTGGATTAGCTTAGGATAGAGCAGTTATGGTTTTGGTTTGAAGCTGCAATGTCAGTTGGATACTTGTGAGTTTTGTTTATCTCCTTTTCATTTTTGGTTCAATTTGCATACTATGCTTGTGTTTGTATATGTGTTCATTGATGGCCTGAACCTGTTCAGTAGTGTAATTAGCATATCTAGATTAAGTGTCAAGGATAGCTTAAGCTAATAAGGTGGTTTTCAGTTTATAAATTGCATATCAGTAGTTAACATAGTGTTTGGCATTAGAATTAAAACTAAGCTTAAGGTCATTTTAGTAGATAAGTTTGGTTGTTTTAGTTATTATTAGGTATATTAGAATCGTATCAGTCCATATTTTGCATCTACTCATTATATAAGTCAAGTTTTAGATTAACCTGATCTCGTGCTTATATCAGTTAGTTTTAGCTTTTGAATTCCTGTATATAAGTTTGAAATCAGTGGATATAGCCCACATTAGCTTCATTTTATAAACTAATATCATTTTCATTCAAAATCAATGGTTCAGAGTTGGATTTAGTCAAAATCTGTCAATTTGTTGTGAAAGTCAAAAGTTGGAAAATCCGTTTTTCACCAAACTTTGTGGATTTTTCATGGATTCATTTCTGATCCAAATTAAGTGAAATTCTGGGACAATTAACTTCAGTTGGTCAAGAGTTGGAAAGTGATTTTTGTGAAATTTTCGAAGACCTCTATAAGCTCTAAATAAGCTGTCCAAACAGCCCTGTTCACTCAGCATATGCTGAGATTTTCAGCATACGCTGAGCTTTTTGAGCTTATTGTAGAGCTTGTAGAAAGTTCATTTTAGCTTCTCTCAGGCTCAAATTTGGTACAACTGATCTTTGGTTGGTGGTCTTGAGGTCCACAGAACTGGTTTTCACTATAGCTTATTAGATAAGCTGGCACAAGTGCTTAAAGTAGGGCCTTAGAGGCCGTTTGGCATATAGTTATTAAAATCTGGTCGCGAGGTTTTTTTCTGTAGCTTGTGCTTTTTACTTCCCAATCAGTTGCATTAGCTCGTTTTAGGTTAGATTTAGGCTGTAGTAGCTTATGGTAGATTTTGGATAGCTTATAGCTTATTTATTAGCTTATTCAAACTGCTTATTTGCCCAATTCAGCTTATTAGTAGGCTTATCTAACTTTTTATATTTTTTCCAGGCTTAGAATAATATTTTAGATTTTCCTGTAAAGTTTCATAATTTTTACTATTCATTTGTTATTTTTCTTAATTTTAATTAGTTTAAATTAGTTTTTAATTAATAATAATTAGATAAAAAGTGTAAAAAAATATATTTTTAGTTTTAAAATAAGTTTTATAATATTTTAGATTTTTCTGAATCATAATCTTATTTTTCTAGCCTTATCTCATATTTTCTTTTATTTTAGGTTATTAATAAATAGTTTAAAATAGTTTTTAATTAATAATAATTAAATAAACAGTTATAAAAATAATTTTCTTTTATTTTTAGGATTCTAAAAATGTCATTTTCATATTTTTAGGTCTTTTATTTTTAGATCTCACTTTTTATTTTGTACGTTTACGTAGTTTTAAACATACGTTTTACGTTTCTTTTATCTGATTGTTGTGCTTTCCTGTTCTGTATCCTATTCCATTCCAATCAATCAGTAGTATAATTTCTCATCTAAACCTTTACTGATCACTATCCTTAGTGATCATTCTATCCTCTGAATTAGTTTTGACACACCATTGAGTCTCCGTGGGACTTAACGACCCGGGAATTCACTGTATTCTCTGATCTTCATTGCATTTGGTGTTTGAGCTGTTTTAAGTTTATTACGGTTGGTCATTCACAAGTGGCTAGCTTGAGTGATTAAACTTGACGGTTTAGCACCGATCAAATTTTGGCGCCGCTGCCGGGGAGGCTTTAGCGTGTGTTTAGCCTTTTTCAGACCCATATTTGCACATAACCCACCTTTTGTAAAAAGTTTTTATCATTCTTTGTTTTTATCATCATATTTTTCAAAAATCCAAAAATATCCATCTTTTATCCTCTAATCTGTTTAATTCTTCATTCCTTATCTTCTTTAACCGTTTAATTCTCCATTCCTTCTCCTCTTATCCGTTTAATTCTTTATGTCATGGTATTTGACATGTTCCTGGTGTGGAGGTCCATTTAACGGTGGGAATTGTCGGCGATGTACCAATGTGAGTTTCGGAGACAAGTTTGTTGATAATCCCGATCCCATTTCAAATGAAACACCCGATTTTTCCTACCTACCTCCACAGCCCCAATACGAATCCTACGCATGCGAGTTTTGTGGGAATGATTCTCATTACGGTTTTGATTGTCCACCACGGGTCCCGCTTGTCTATGAGCCAGAACCATGTTACAATCAGAACTTTGGTGAAAGTTATTTTCCCAATTATCTCTGTTGTGAGAATTGCGGGGGTCCTCATGCGACTTTTGAATGTCAACCGATGAATCAAAATTTTCAAAATTCCAATTCTCCCGGTTTTGACAATTCCCAACCCCCACAGTATTCCATCAGTCATCAGACTTCCGAGCCTTCACAGCATCTCAATGATTACAAGGAGTGTAATCTTCCACAAAGTTCTGAAGAAATACGCATTCGAAAGAAACTACAAATGAAAAGAATGGTGTGTAAGCTTCAGCAGATGAATATAAGAATCAGATATGATGACGATGATGATGAGGATAGTATTCAGATGAAGGAATATTATGATTACGACGAGGAGAGTGTTATTCAATTGAACGATCTTATTTCTCAACTCCCTCAGTCTATTGCTATCACACCTATCTTACCTATTATTGCTTCCAAAGACTCTCTCATAATGGAGGATGATCATCTCAGCACTATTTCGGAAACGGAATCATCTAGTGTTGAGGATCTTGTCCCAATCCCAAGTGAGTCTGAGGATATATCCGATAGTGATTGTGATTTGCCTTTTTGTGATTCTCTCGACATTTCTGAGGTTACTTCCGGGATTTTCTCAAATCCTCTTTTTGAATTTAATAAGGACTACACTTTTGAGAAAGTAAATCCTCTTTTCGATGAAATGTCTGAGGCCGATACAGAGACCATCACGGAAGTAGTGGAAATTGCTAGCTCTCAGAGCACACCACTTGTCCCACCTCTGTATTCTATCTTATCTCTTCCATCATGTGATGATGATTCTATCCTCACTGATGAGATTCATGATCCAAAAATCATGAATTCTCCTTCTGACAATGAGGAGTTAGTCATGATCATCATCATGATTCTCCTTCTTTTCTTCACATACGGTGTGACTTCTCGTTCCCTTTTCTCCTTCGGGAATGAGGACACTATCTTTGACCCTGGCATTTTCATTTATCATCTGTGAGCCGGGTCTTTCTCTGTATATCTCGTCGGTGTGGAACTTTCGCGTGCTTCAATGTTTATCCAAACATCTTGAATGAAAGTCCGATGGAGATTGTTTCTTCCACTTTGCTTCCCCATGAACCAATGAATTCGGGGTCGAGTCAAGCTAGCGACTCGGAAATCAAAAACAGTAGCACACTCTATATGGGTTTTCACCCATATTTCTGTCTTCTTACCCCTTTCTACCACCTAAGTGTGGGGGTGATGCCCCACATGTTATATATATATATATATATATATATATCCCAAAAAAAAAAAAAAAAAAAAAAAAAAAAAAAAAAAAAAAAAAAATCTTTCAAATAATGGTCGTAGTATTTCCCTTTCACGTTCTTTGTTTCGGCATAACCGCCGGTACTTTGAATATTGAGGGCAATATTCATTTCTAAGTGTGGGGGGGAATTCTCACAAATTTTATCATATAATTATACCAATTCCCCCGTTTTTGGCCAAATTTTTTTTGGAGTAAGTGTTTTACACTTTCTCATTTGGTTATCAGTCCGCCTTGTCTAATAAACTAAAGGATTGGCTAATCCAGGAGCAAACGGCTCTTGGTAAAGATATCTCAAAACCGTTGACGGCTTGCAATTTGCCCAAAATTGTATGGTGTTCAGCTCACCATATCCTAAAAAGTGAAGAGTTGGCTAGCCCGCAAGGTTATGGCTTGTGGTAAAGGCAGTGGAAAATCCATAATTGGTAATCGACTCACCAAAGATAATATTGATAATTTATCTAAGAGTTGGCTAGTCCAGAAAGGTACGGCTTCTGGTAAAGACAAAATCAAATCCGTTGAAAGCTGGTGGTTTGCTCAAAATCACATGGTTATCGGTGTACCATGGTTCTTACTTGAACTGAAACATTTGGCTACTCCAGAAGTAATGGCTTTTGGTAAAGAGTTTCAAATCCATTATGTTTTCTCAAATCATTGCTAGGGACTAGCAATATCTCAGTGTGGGGGATTGATGAGTGTCTAAATACTCATCATTTTTGTATAATCTAAACTGCAAAATCATCTGAAAACACTCAAAAATGCATCAAAATGATGAAAATATCACAAATAAGTGTTTTATGTGTTTTAAATGCAAAAATATCAAAATCAGATGAAAAACGTATCAAATTTGCAAAAATGGCAGTTTTAGTCCCCCAAGTTTCAAAAGTTGTCAAAAACAGTCCCTGGTATATCAAAATAAAGAAAAATATCATTCAAGGCCCCTGAAATATTTTAAATTGTCAAAAAATGGTCCTTGAATGAATCTTTGGTCAAATGGCGAAAAAGGTCCTTAAACTTTGAAAAATGTCATGTTTAGTCCTTGGAATTTTCAAAGATGGCAAATATGGTCCTTAAATCATTTGAGAATGACAAGTTTGGCCCTTGGATAATAATTTCAGAAATCGCAGCTTTGGTCCTTGGAGTTTCAAATTATACACGTTTGGTCCCTAAGCTACTTATTGGGTTTGAAACTAATCCTAAACTAGTCCTAACCTTTGGCCCAAAATAAACAAAAGCCCAAAGACCAATCCCTTTTACCCAAACCCACGGTCCAATATCCAACCCGTTTACCCTTTAATACTACCCGGTCAACCAACTCCCAGTCAAACAAATACAAACCGCCCTTTTTCTTCATCCTCCCACTTGATAACCTGCTCTCTGCATACACTCCACAAAACCATCCCCCCTCCTCTCCTTCACATTTTCTTGTCCCCTCCACCTCACCTAAACAACAAAATACATTTAATGTATCTACTCCCCCTCACTCAAGCCCTCAACTGCTTAATATCTTTTTCCCGCCAAAAATGGAATGAATGGTCATGATCACCTTAACTCATCCAAAGGTCAAAAATAGAAGTGGGAATTGATCAGAACAAGTGGAAAAGTTGTTTTGCTTATAAAAAGAAGCTAGAGGAGAGAAGGAAGAGAGCTAGTTTTTTTTTCTTTTCTTTCTTTAATGTCGTTTTTTTTAGTTAAATGTTTTAGACTTAGTTAAAAATGTTGTAATTTCAGCTTTTATGTATCACAATTAAGTTAACTTATCATTGTAATGTGTTTTTGAACATCAATCCAAGTCTTTTATATAAGTTCCAAGTTTTATGTTTACTGTTGAGAAGTTCAGTTTCAAATTCTTGTTTCCAGGCTTCTAGCAACTTATTTTTAAGCTACAACAGGTTTATTTAAGCCATTTAAAGCTTTTTGTAAGCTTGTAATTAATTTTCAAGCAACTTTGTGAAATGGTCAACTAAAGTCAACTGTGAAGTGAAAATGAGGTTCAAGCAGTTTGGAAATGAAATGGGTTGATTCAAAGTTGATATTGGGTTGGATTAGCTTAGGATAGAGCAGTTATGGTTTTGGTTTGAAGCTGCAATGTCAGTTGGATACTTGTGAGTTTTGTTTATCTCATTTTCATTTTTGGTTCAATTTGCATACTATGCTTGTGTTTGTATATGTGTTCATTGATGGCCTGAACCTGTTCAGTAGTGTAATTAGCATATCTAGATTAAGTGTCAAGGATAGCTTAAGCTAATAAGGTGGTTTTCAGTTTATAAATTGCATATCAGTAGTTAACATAGTGTTTGGCATTAGAATTAAAACTAAGCTTAAGGTCATTTTAGTAGATAAGTTTGGTTGTTTTAGTTATTATTAGGTATATTAGAATCGTATCAGTCCATATTTTGCATCTACTCATTATATAAGTCAAGTTTTAGATTAACCTGATCTCGTGCTTATATCAGTTAGTTTTAGCTTTTGAATTCCTGTATATAAGTTTGAAATCAGTGGATATAGCCCACATTAGCTTCATTTTATAAACTAATATCATTTTCATTCAAAATCAATGGTTCAGAGTTGGATTTAGTCAAAATCTGTCAATTTGTTGTGAAAGTCAAAAGTTGGAAAATCCGTTTTTCACCAAACTTTGTGGATTTTTCATGGATTCATTTCTGATCCAAATTAAGTGAAATTCTGGGACAATTAACTTCAGTTGGTCAAGAGTTGGAAAGTGATTTTTGTGAAATTTTCGAAGACCTCTATAAGCTCTAAATAAGCTGTCCAAACAGCCCTGTTCACTCAGCATATGCTGAGATTTTCAGCATACGCTGAGCTTTTTGAGCTTATTGTAGAGCTTGTAGAAAGTTCATTTTAGCTTCTCTCAGGCTCAAATTTGGTACAACTGATCTTTGGTTGGTGGTCTTGAGGTCCACAGAACTGGTTTTCACTATAGCTTATTAGATAAGCTGGCACAAGTGCTTAAAGTAGGGCCTTAGAGGCCGTTTGGCATATAGTTATTAAAATCTGGTCACGAGGTTTTTTTCTGTAGCTTGTGCTTTTTACTTCCCAATCAGTTGCATTAGCTCGTTTTAGGTTAGATTTAGGCTGTAGTAGCTTATGGTAGATTTTGGATAGCTTATAGCTTATTTATTAGCTTATTCAAACTGCTTATTTGCCCAATTCAGCTTATTAGTAGGCTTATCTAACTTTTTATATTTTTTCCAGGCTTAGAATAATATTTTAGATTTTCCTGTAAAGTTTCATAATTTTTACTATTCATTTGTTATTTTTCTTAATTTTAATTAGTTTAAATTAGTTTTTAATTAATAATAATTAGATAAAAAGTGTAAAAAAATATATTTTTAGTTTTAAAATAAGTTTTATAATATTTTAGATTTTTCTGAATCATAATCTTATTTTTCTAGCCTTATCTCATATTTTCTTTTATTTTAGGTTATTAATAAATAGTTTAAAATAGTTTTTAATTAATAATAATTAAATAAACAGTTATAAAAATAATTTTCTTTTATTTTTAGGATTCTAAAAATGTCATTTTCATATTTTTAGGTCTTTTATTTTTAGATCTCACTTTTTATTTTGTACGTTTACGTAGTTTTAAACATACGTTTTACGTTTCTTTTATCTGATTGTTGTGCTTTCCTGTTCTGTATCCTATTCCATTCCAATCAATCAGTAGTATAATTTCTCATCTAAACCTTTACTGATCACTATCCTTAGTGATCATTCTATCCTCTGAATTAGTTTTGACACACCATTGAGTCTCCGTGGGACTTAACGACCCGGGAATTCACTGTATTCTCTGATCTTCATTGCATTTGGTGTTTGAGCTGTTTTAAGTTTATTACGGTTGGTCATTCACAAGTGGCTAGCTTGAGTGATTAAACTTGACGGTTTAGCACCGATCAACTATACTTACATATACTCGTACACTATTTTCCTAATACATTTTACGTGACACATTAAGTGTCTTGAAACATAATAAATTTTTGGATATATTTGCGATGACTAGCTAGTATTTTTGACACATAGTTCATGATACATTTCTAATGACACACTATGTTTTTTGACACATATCGTTTTGTGATACATTTCTAGCGATATGGTGAGTATTTTAAACATATTTAGTCACACACGTAGTCTTTTAATATATTAGTAGTCACTAATTTCTCATTACATATATAGTGACACATTAAATTTTGGTATATTTATATTGGGAAAAATGACAAAAATAGACCGCGCGCCCTGATGCATATCACTTTATAGACCACTTTTATTTTAAATTTAAAAATAGACCAAGGGCAACCGCTGTCATTGGGCAACTCATCGAAATTGTGACAAGTGTCCCGTATGTGTAAGGTATTGTTTTTTTGCCGTCCAAAAAGCGCTGGGCAACCGTATTTTTTAAAAAGGATTTTTTGGTCAATTTACATTACATAGAACGTACACAATTGAATAGTGAAAGCACATTACATATGTATTCAAAATCAATTTCCCACTCGCACAAAAACATTCATAGTTACCGTTTTTCTTTGTTTTTGCTTCTCGCATAAAAACATTGTAACTAAGTTGTTTTCACAAATGAGACCGTCTTCTTCGTCAGTCCCTCTTTTCCTTGTATCGGTTGTTATGTCACCAGCTATAAAGGTACACTGTTGAGTACAACCCACGTTGGATTGATCAAGCTTGTTTAAAAAATGTGGCCAAATATGGTACGTAAATATTTTTCTCGTTGTTTATTGTACATTATTTATTTGCAATTGGTTATATGCTTCAACAAATCGTTGTTGTTATTCGATTAATACCTTTGATTTCTCCTCTTTTATGTCTGTCTGATTCGTAATTATGTAGGGTATAATACGGTAGATGTCATCTGTTAGGTATGTAACATAACCTGGTTCATTAAAAAATTTAGTGGCACTCTCTAGACTAATAAGGAGTGGTTTATATGCATGGTATACGCAATTGTTTACGACGTTGGTATAGATTCCATCCATGGTCTGATTTAAATTGTTTTTTTTTTACCTTTTTTAGGACTATGAAGCTAATTTAATAATTACCAGTAAACTGAACTACTTTTGGTTGATAAAGCAAAAGTTAGATGCAAGGCGCCGCATCTTGTTAGGAATACCTGCTTTGGAAGATAGATTACATGCTAAGGAAACAGCATAAAGTCGACGATTCTCACTATGATATGCCCTTCATTTTTTACATTGAAGGCCATGCTTTACATTTTGGTCGTTGTGAGTTTTGTCTAATGACCGGTCTGCGGTTTGGATCTGTAAGCTTTGGGTTGTATACATCTGGTTCTCTAAATTTTTGTAACAGGGTATTTCCTGACAAGCAAGGGTATATTCTAACCAACTTAGATGTTATTGGTGTTATCGAGGATGAAGAGCGGTTTTGACAGATATCTGATGAAGATGTTGTACGTCTTTGTCTTTTGTTAGCCTTAGAGGTGATCTTTATGGGTCGTTTGTTGACATGCGAGGTGGATGATACACAGATGAGGTTAGCTGATCATCTAGATGATTGGAATGCTTTTCCATGGGGTGAGCATATTTGGACTCATTTATACGACCAACTTCATAATGTTTTAAGATTGAAGAAAGATCCAAAGCATTGTCCAATATACACACTGTCTGGATTTGTGTTTGGGTTTCAGGTATCCGTTTTCCAACTTCACATTTTTACTGATTTGTATATAAGTTTATGTTTTATTTTTATTTTTATTTTTTATTTTTTTATTCTCATAGGTGTGGATCCTTGAGTCGTTTGAAAAATCTCATGGTTGGTGGATTAAACATTCAAATGTGATACCAAGAGCATTTGCCTGGTCTAGGAAGTCCATCTTTAAAAGAAGTGATCGTTCCAACCTTTTTTCAAACGTAAGCCACTTAAACTTTGTTGTTATTTATTTATTGTTTATAGGTAAAAAAAAAAGTAAAGCTACACACAAAATTAGATGTTCCATTTCCACCTATCTAAGCACAAAATATCTTATCAGACTCAGATTCTTCATCAAATGCTTTTTATCTGTCTGCCTTTCTTTTCATTCTACCTTGAGGCTTGCCTTTGATGGCCAAATGAATTTCATAATCAACAATATTCTCAATCTTTCTCAGCAGTGGATGAACAATTGGATTACTTGATTTTGTACACTGCAAATTAAGGCTATATGCTCCTCTCTACTTTTAAACTTCAATGTTGGCTCTGCAATCCCTTTACCCTTTCCAATATCAGGTTCAGCAACTACACCTTTCTGCACAGTTTCACCAATCCGTAGACTCTTATCAATAGGTTTTGGTGCAGGGATAGGGTCAGATTGCTTTATGTTGACCAATTGTATGGCAACCTGATTCTCAGGCTTATTTTGGTTTTGCTGCTGGTGTTATTGTGGTGCTTATAATTGTAGCAGATGTTGCCTCTGCGCTTGAAACGTCTGAATTGGCAGTGGCTATAATAATACCAGCAATTGTTGCAGCAGTGGTTACTTCAATACTATCAGCGGATGTAGCAACACTGGCACTGATTGCCTGCACCACTTCCTTATCCTTTTCTTCAACTGCAGCCTTTAAAGAATCATCCAGTACTGCTTCTTTACCTTCCATGCGTCACCTGAATTTCTACTCTCACTCCTCCCCTGTTTGGATGCATCATCTAAACTTTTAATCATATTTCAGGTTGCCTTCTTTCCCAGTTTCTCCAAAACACTTACCCTGTGCTTTTGTAACACCCCAACCCAACAAGGGTAAAGATATTGCAAATACGGTTTCATATCAGAACTTTAAATACTATACAATAGCGAAAACCTTTACAAGATATTCAAAAAGAAAACATAAATAGCTAAACTTCAAAATAAATCTAAGGTCTCTAAAGGTCAAGTCTTGCTCTCAGCTCTATACTCAACCCAGATCAGTCATCCCATAAGCTCATCTTGAATGCTTAAAACCTGCCGCAGGAAAAGAAAAGTGCGGCTGAGTTTACAAAGCCCAGTGAACAGATATAACAAAACAAAAACTAAACAAAAACATAAATACAAATTGAACAAAGAAACGAATAACAAAAATCGTAACGGAACGAGAATAATGAATCATTGAGGATTCTGCGGAAACACAATTGCACAGAAATCCGGAAAAACAATTAGCAATCAAGGACAAACACATAGCATATTGATGACTCCAACGCAAACACATCAAAATAACCAGACCCTTAACACATCAAGAAGAAATAGATTACATATAAACCAAACGAAAAGTCGAAGGCTAACGGAAACACTTTCTAGAAAATAAACATGGCCTTCAACAAATTAATTAACCTTCACTTAACACACTTAATTCAATGTTGCAGCAGCGGAAATAGCAGTCCAAAACATAGCAGTCTCACAAACAAATAGAAACATAGTGGACAAACTATAATTAAATAGACCAATCAAAACATAGCATAACCATTAGCAATTATCAAAACAGCTATCATAAACTAAACCAGTTCTCAAATCAAATCCTAACATCAGCAGAGTTTAAACATGGCAGGTCACATAGGCAGATAAAACACTAACGTATAAGAAAAGTTCACAAAATTAACTGAACAAATTATACATACTAAACTTATAGAATACTCACCTTCACACTAGCACATTCATCTCACAGATCAACGAATTCACGTAACGATAAACTAACATGACATCAGATGATAGCATATTAATCATATTTAAACATATTAATCATATCTTAGCATAGCAGATGGTAGTCACATAAACATACAAAAGCATAAACACATATAATAGCATATAATAAGCCTTGCACATAATCATAAACACTTGAACATACCGACTCATAATCAGAATACTTAACATAGAAATAACAAATAAAGATTTAGTTAACTACCACGAGCCCAGAACATATCATATCAAAAACATCATAACAATATAGAAACAATCTCAAATAATCCGGAGTAGCTAGCTCCCAGAGTTTTATGAAGACGCGCATTGCACACGACATCATTCACCTAGACAAATCATATCGGACAACTGATCAGATCTAGGATGCATCCATACGCCCCACAAACATACATTGATAATATAATATAACTTGAGCTCATAACAAATAATAGATAAGGGACGTGGCAGAACTTCACTCTACTGCCCTAGAGTCATGTCAATGGTGCATCACTGACACGGACATGGAAACCCCATGCCTAGTGAAATAATTTGGCTCGGGTTTCAAACTATCTTAGGTCAAACAACATTTCAATTATGACACAGGTCTTAATCAAACACAAGGTTCAGCAAATAACATATCAGATAACTCATATCATAAGGTTCATATTCAACTATTCATAGGTCAAAAGTTCCTATCACAGTCACAAATCATACATTCATAATAGAAGTTCATAATTAAACTTAATGAGGTTCAATAAATATACATATCAAAGTCTTCCTAACATAAAGTTCAAATCAGGTATCGCATGGTTCAATAAAACATAAGTTCGGATAAGCAACAGGTCAAACAATCAAGAAAGGGTTCATAGCAATGGCATCGGAAACCCTAATAAGTAAAATAGAAAAGCTAACGAAAAGAACATCATGAGGAACCTTTACTGAAAAGGTCAGAATATCTGTACCTTAACACAAATGAGAGAAAAGCAAACGAATGTAGGAACACGAAGATACAACGTCGCGTCTCCTCCAACGAATCTACACGGAGTATGATTTATTTAATACTTATTAGCATCATTAAAGTTATAACGGATTAATCACATTAAAATTCTTAGAGTTATAAGTATATTCTCATTTTATAAGCTTCTTATGCATTTGTAAGTGTGTTACCTATTGATATCATATTTTATCTTTCAGTTTCTTAAACTCATATTCGGACCAGACTTTAGCGATTTTTATAAAATACTTACTTAGCTCAAATGAAATCAAGCAAAATCCCAGAGGTTCCCATATGAGTTAAAAGAGTCTCCAAAAATTGGTAGGTTCTATATCTATTCCAATTGGCCTATGGAAAATCACAAGTTCAGACCTGTCCAGAAAGTAATCAGAAAATACACCTTAAAAGTTTACGCTTATTGGAACTGTTTAGACACCTTGGAAAAATCCCCAGAACTCCCAGAAATTCATTTATGTCCTAAATATCACTCCTGTAAAAGGAGAGCTCCCAATTCCTTATGGTTTGAAAATGAAAAATCAAACAATACAACTAAATTTCAGACCCGTTTTCTCAGCTTTGAAACTTGATTTTGTAAAATTCAAAAATACGACTTAGACAACTCCAAATCCGACCAAACCACTTGGAAAACTTAACTAAGACATAAAATAAACTTTTCCAACAAAAACCCAGATTATTGCCCTTATAAAATTGGATCTATAACACACACAAATTCGACATATGATGCTGTCCAGTTTTAGGGTTTATTAAAATCATTATAAACACATGTTTAGACCATTAATTACACTTAGGGTTCCATTCCAATTAGGGTTTCGAATTTATTAGGCATGATAACATTTATATATGTGGTTCGGTTCTCTTGTGCTCGACATACCTATGATCCGATTCAAACAATACGGATTACATACATGTTCTCTTAATATTACAAGGTTCAATTCATATGGTTTGTTTGTTTTGGTTTCGTACGGCTCGACACAAAAGAAAACACCCCTTGGGCTCTTCCTTGGACTCTCGGCTCCATACAAACAACTAACGGCCCAAATGGTTCACCATTAAAGAAAACGAGGCCCAACATATTAGCGAAACGTTTAAATCTCTCGCCGTACCAAAATCGATCACGTAACATATTCGTTAAGTTTTAATTATTCATAAATTAGTTTTAATTTCGTTAAATGATTATAAACGTATTGTACGTATTTTATAATTTTTGATTTCGAGGGTATTTTAGTCTTTATCTATGTTTCATATTTTTAGGGTTTTACAGCTTTGAACCCCCTGATTATTTCAGCGCGAGTTGTTGTCGATATATCCCAGTTTCTCCAAAACACTTACCAGTGTTCTTTGACTCCATACTTGTGAATATATCCGTCAATTTGAGATTGAGTTTCATATTATCCTCACCTACCTTGACCTGTGTAACCTGGTCCTAGAAGTGGGTCATTGGAATTGTCATCATGTAGAAAGCCATTAGTCGTCAAATCATGTTGGTGTTCGAAATGACCCTCATCTATATGAGATGTGTCTAACATTGCATCAGACCTAGCCTGAACATCCATGTCCCCCAAATTAGCCAGTTGTCTAGGGATTCCTCCACATGTGTTGAATTGCAAATAACTATTCACATTAGGAGTTGCTATTGGTTGTGTCGTTCTTACGTTTCCACTGCCCTGCCTCAGCAGTGATTTGGGGAATAAATATGTTATCACCAAAAAGTTACAAACCATCTCTTATAGTTTCCAGAATCATCAGAAACTAACTAGCAGTGATTGGCCAGAACTAGCAGTGTTTTCAAGCTAGCTAGCAGTGGAAATATTATTTGCAGTGATTGCCCAGAACTAGCAGTTTATGACTTTAATTACGAATCCCTTATAAAATGTTGTCGTATGTATCTCAAAGTAATTAACTAAACCATATATTTTTTTTAACCATTACTGAACTTTAGGATTCAACTACAATTACTGATCTGAGACCTACTATACATGAGTTCCAATGTGCATGGTGGATAGATAGCCAAGATTTTTTCAATGACTACGTTCCCAGACCGCCGGTCAGGACCCAGCACAGCCTTGTTGATACCTACTTTTCGAGGCTGGAAAAGTCACGGCAACGTGCGAAAACTAGTTTGAAAGTAAATTCAAAACAATAGTTCCAGAACAAAAAGGCTTAAGGATCATGTAATTTCCGGTCTGAATCGCCAAGTTTTTAAACTTGAGTGTATTATTCAGGTTCTCTTTATATTCATTATAATATAAGAATAGTAGATTAAATTTTTTTTAACATCACCTGCCGGAATCTCCTAACACTTTGACCTTCACAGGTTCTTGCACATGACAGAAGTGGTGGTCTTCGGGTATTCCTTTCAACTAATCTATAGTTATTTCTCGCTGCCATTGTTTATTTTTAGAAATTTCATGCATATTTGTTTACAGGGAAAACTTGATTTTGAGTCACATTTTCCAAACACAAGGACTGCCTTTTCTGATTCACTTAACATCATTTATCTCAAACTGATCGACTTGCCGGAATCTGACGTGGACGTTGCTCAGGTTAATATTTCTTCTTTGCATTTAGTTGTATGGCCGTTACATACAAATTTCATCAGCGCTAGTCTGTTCCAGGAGTATCTCCTTTTAGAGGAATTGAGATTCGTGTTGGCAGAGGAAGAAAGGTTACAGTTGGAAGAAGAGAAGCTGAATGCTGAGGCCAACATCTTAAGGCTGGAAGAGGCTAATAGGTTGCGGTTGGAAGAAGCTGAGATGTTGAAGTTGGAGGAGGAGAAGAAGAAAAAACGACACGCGTTTATGAATTTGTCACATTTTCAAAAGGCTTTAAGTCGGTTACCACCCGACAAGAGGATTCTCATGGAACCTGTTTCGCCACAAAACAATCAGGAGGTTAAACGTCGTAAAATAAAAAAACACGGTCCTAACATGAACGACCCAACTATTGCTGAGGAGCTTAACAGAGTGAAACCTTGGGTAGAGGTATTGTGATAGTTTTTACGAACCTGTCAATATACTTGCTTATCAATAATGCTCTGTCAAACTAACACATTGAACTTGTTTTCTAGGATCTAAGTAGATGGTTTCATTCTGTCGAAACTCTTTGTCTGTCTGATGAGATTGAAGAATTCCTCTGTGATCCTGATAGACACCGGTGTAAATTTCCATGGTCAGATGATTATACTGTAGACCGCAATTTCTGGCTTCGCTTAGTTTGCTTAGACCCTGCTAGAAAAGGTTGGCTAACTGAGGAGGTTAGTTTATATACGCATTCTTATTCAGATTTTCTTTTTTACCCTGTATTTGATTTTCACCATTTCTTAAATTGGTATTTTATTTGTTGCAAATGCGTAGCATATAGACTTATGGGTTGACTACATGTGGCATGTACGACCTCATAATGCTAACTGGGCGATGGTTAGTAGTTACTTTGTTCAGATTCTTCTTCAAAATGGCATGACCATGTTTTATGCAGACGGGACGAGGTATCCCATGCCCTGGAATGATGTTGAACAGGTAATACAGTTACTTTTCATTTCCTCCTATTTTTATCATTTATGGTCACTCAATAATCAGGTAGTTCATGATAGCAACTTTAAAAACGGCATCTTTTAAAGTATGAACAAACTTAATATTTGTCGCTCATCTTTTAAAGTATGAATAATCAGGTAGTTCATGAACAAACTTGATAGCAAATCATAAACTTTCCTTTACGTATTAACAAACTTGATACTCACAAAATTTATCCACAGCTTTTGATCTATCAGCAGTTATTCCATTGCCACTAGCCGTGGTTTCTTTTAAAAGATGGTATTTGATGCATACTTTGAATAATTCTTCCAACAGAACCAAAAAACCAAACAATCCTCCCCTAAATTTGATATTTACAATCCAAATCATCAAGTTTCTTCTTAGGCACAAAATACCTTCTTTTTGGACGGTGCTTTCAAAGTGCTATAATCTGTATGCTCCATCTCAGAATCTGAATACCTTCTTTTTGTAAGCCAGTGATCTTAGACTCCATTGTAGTACATTTATCCGTCCATTCCTTTATAAGTTTCATGGTATCCTCATGATAAACTAAGTAGCAGTGTTTTCGTAACACTAGCAGTTTCTCCATGCAAGCTAGCAGTTGGAACAGTTTTGCACTCCAATCTTCCAACCAAGTTATTATAATTTTTTTTACACAATGTTATTTTTTTTTTGTTATTTAATTATTTATTTATTTAATGTTTCAATTCATTGTTTTTTTGTTCGTTTTTTGTTGTTCGTTTTCTTTTTTTTTTTGTATTTTATTTTTATTTTTTATTAATTTTTTTTACACTAAAAGGTCCAGCAGCAAAGGCCAAAAAAATCCTATTACTCCTAAACATAGTAGTTATAACTTATAAGTGTAACCCAACCACAAAAACATGATATCCACTAGCAGGACTTAACAAAAAGAACAAGCAGTTGATTCATACACACTAGTCGTAGTAAGATTTCCAATAGCAGTACTACCTTTGTGACAAAGTTTTGAAAAAACATCTTGAGACTTGAGACCAAATATGCATTAAATTTACAATCCAAAACTAGTTGATTTAAAGCCTTGAATGACTAGTCGAGCCTTCAACGTAGTTCTAGAACGTGCAGCAGCTTCATACTCACCTTCAGTGGTGGAATTCGCCATAATTGTTTGCGTCTTACACTGCCATGAGATAAGTCTGCTTTCCAAAAACTGAGCCCCTCCATTTGTAATCGTTCGATCCCAACAGTATATTGATTACCCTAGCAGCAGTTATGGTAACACAAGCCGTAGTTAACAGTTGGAGCAACATATCGGTAAGTACATAAGCAGATGAATTCCCCAAAAGTAGTAGTTTCTATACAACCCAAGACCGTGCATGAAAACGTTATCCATTGGCTAAAACGTCCATTAGTAAGTAACATATTGCTTACCAGCCGTAAGCCATGTCAACAGCACATACAAACACGACAATTGTATTCTTTGTCTTACCTTTTACCAGATAAATAAAAAGTCACTTTTATTAATTTCAGACGTTGACCAACTGTATCCTAATACACAACCAACTTTCTTTTAGTTTTTTATTCCTCTCAACGAGACTGTTAAACACTGGTGTCTTGCCCAATTTAACATACCTACAGGAGTGGTAACATTCTATGATAGCGGCGACATGCGTGACTATGAGTCACGTGTATGGTATGTCCGTGTTAGGGAGTGCTTACAGGTATCTTCTTATTGTAACCCACTCATATTATTACTTGTTTGTAATACTTTGTGACCATACACCATGCTTCTTATAACCAACATATATAATACAATTACGAACAACACATACATAAATAAACTTATACAGTAATTTGTTATACTTTGTGACCAGACACGAATAAACCATGCTTGTGAGTAGTTGCCCATTATTTGTGTGTAGTTGCCCAAGAAAAAATTTATTGTTTGCCAAAGTTTCTTGGGTGTTGTGTTGTAGCAGTTTGACTTTGAGTTTTGTGCACACTAGTTCCCTTCAAGTACATGCAACTATGTACCACCATCATTTCCTTACATCTATTCACCATTAATAAACCATCCTTCTTATTTGAAATCCCATTTTTTATTTACCACAACCAACAACATTGTTTCTCATAAACATTTGTTATACTTACTTGTCTATACTCTATAGTAGTAACATCAAACGAATACCACAACCAACAACAGATTATCTAAAATATGTGTACATTAACTAGAACCAACCAAAAATAAAGTACATAAATCTGCTTGCTTCCGTATTTTAACAATTTATTTTCCTGATTTTAATTTACATTGTGTCCCGCACATATAATAAGATTATGGAAATATATACTTAGCTAGCAAGCTTGATTACTTTAAATTTTCAACTGCACATAAGGTTCATGATTTAATAGGGACACATATGATTTAGTTGCCCATCGTATGTATGTGGTTGCCCAAAAACAATTAACTTGTTGGACACAACTTTCTTTGTGCCCTTTTTTGTGAAATAGTTAAAGTTGAAAAACTAATGGACTAGTTCCCTTCAAGTACATGCCACTAGCTACCACCATCATTTCATTACGTCCTTTCCTCATTAATAAAGTTTGTCCTACTTATGTGCATCCCCGATTTGGGTTTTTTACAAAATATCCATTCAATATTGAAATAGCACAGCCAAGTGCACACTTAGTCAGACTTTATGATATAAAAGTCTGAGTTATATTATGGTAGTGTATTATTACATAAAATATAAACAATATGTACATATAATAATAGCATATGTGTGTTAGTTCATTTAACTAAAAAATAATCAATATAAACCTGTTTAATGGCATATGTCTATTAAAATATAAACCTGTTAGTTCATAAAATATAAACGAAATGTACATATAATAATAGCATATGTCTATTTACAAAACATACTAAATTAATAATTTTTCTAACCCAAGGTACGTAAAATTTTGTTGCATTTGGAACTAAACAAAATTCAAACTGGTTTAGTTGCCCCCAAACTGAAACTAGTTGCCCAAAATGGTTATCTTGTGGCCAGGAATCGGTTGAGTACAAGAGAAGCTTCATTAATTAAACTTGGCCTAATGTGCAACAGTAATTACTTGACATGACTCAAATATTCACCACTTGACTATCCACATTAATTCAGATAGACTTCAATTCAAAATAAACTCCATGTTATCCTACCCCCGCTCTTTCCCCCCCCCACCCCATTTGGGTTATATAAACGGACATCATATATCCCAATATCATACAACTTTTGTTAGGGGACACACACTAGCCACAACACAATTTACTACAAAAGAAATGGATAACGTACTTAAAGACATGGTTAACAACGTGTTTGTGCGTGACAATGAACGTGACTTCAAGTTCTTAAGTGACATGCATGCAAAGGTGATCGACCTAACTCGTCGTTGCACTGTGAGGGCCGAGCAAATCAAGCAGTTGGAGTGCGTGGTTGGGTCCAGGCTTCAGTGCTGTTTTGGAAATCCTGCGTGCAATTCAGGACGAGGAGCTTGATAAAAACAGGACGCTGATGAGGCTAATGAGTGAGACTCAGCTCCAAGTTCTCAAAAAAATCTCCTTTCTGGCAAAGCTGCGCAAAATTTATTAATCCTCTTCTCCTACCTTGTTATGTGGTCTCTCTGACGTTCTGTGATTGTCATATTTTGTGTTTTGGTATCTTCATGAATGTCGTTGCTACGTTGATGTATTTTGTTATCCTTTAATGAATTGAAATGAAATCTATTATGAATAAAAATATTTCGAAGCACATGTCAAATGTTCGAACGTTGTTTATGAATCACCAATAAAAAACATGTAATTTTTTTGAACACATATATAATTTACAACATGAAAATAGATATCATATTTAATCCGGCTTGAACAAACACCTATATTTCATCAATAATTTGGTGACAAACGTGGTTATTTCGATTATATAATACTTATATTTTTCTGACAAGCCTCTAACAAGATCACCCGTCTATTTATTTTAACAGTTTCTGTTATTCTACAGGTCAAACTACCAGTTGTTCTAGAGCAAGCAAACGTTTTTGATAAGACTGGAATACATCCGAATGACTATAAGATTTCATTTAGGTTAACCGAAAAAGTTCCTAAGCAAGGTGGGATTTTTGGTGATTGTGGTGTGTGGGTTTGTATATTTTTATATCGATTTACACATGGTCTATCGTTGCACGTTGATGATCCCGCTAACGTCGCACTAGCATATCGCGAGAAGATGATTTAGTTTTTTTATAAACATAGATTTTATCGTTTGTACTAACAGTTTTAAACTTATCTCCAACAGCACTTTCATTGTTTTATCATGCACCATCTATTGATATATTCACTATAACATGCATACATAAACCAATAATCATATTGTACCTTGCATGCAGCAACCTTGGGTACGTGTAACATTCATTCAAAAAACAATGGGAGACACGACGTAAAAGTATGTACACATTTACATCTAAATTTGTTGTACAGTACATATAATCTTTCTTTTTAAAACTCCACAACTCCAGTTCATTTATTCTTCATTTGGACATCCATTTAATCATGACATTTGGCCGTTCATTCCAAGAAAAATAAAAAAAGGGCCACACATAGGTTTGTCAATTGATTTATTCCCATATCATTACACAAACACACTACACATAAAAACTTATAACAAATTAACCAAAAATTTCCCTATTATTATTTCCATATTAAAATAAACGGATCATACTTTTCATACTATTAATAAGTACATTATTAATAGTAAAATAATAATACAACTTCTCCTAATATATATCAAATCTTCATATAGATCACATTTGTACACAAGTGATAATGCCAATCTCCCAACCCTCTATTTCATCAAAAAATTCTGCTAAGCCTCCAGTTGCCTTATTTGATTTCAAGCCAAGGTATGCCTGCCATTACCTTTCGTGATTGTCACTTGCACTTATAGGTGCAAGTTTAAACCGGTTTTCAAAAAAACCGGACGACAAAACCGGAACCGGTTTTCAACAAAACCGGTTTTTACAAAACCGAAACCGGTTTTAGTAAACCGAACCGGTTGTACCGGTTTTAAGTTTTTCCAGCGGACCGGTTTTTTACCGGTTCTAAAACTGGGTAAAACCGGTTTTTTGAAAAAACCGGTTAAAACCGATTTTTTTTTTTTTTTTTTTTTTGTCGAAAACCGCTAAAAACCGGTTTAAACCGGTTAAACCGGTTTTAAAAACCGGTCAACGTTAAGTCAAACTAGCCGTTGGATTTGAATACCGGCTAAAAACCGGTTTAAACCGGTTAAACCAGTTTTAAAAACCGGTCAACGTAAAGTCAAACTATCCGTTGGATTTGAATACCGGCGAAAACCGGTCAAAACCGGTTTTAAAAACCGGTTTTAACCGGTTTTCGCCGGTTTTCACCGGTTTTTAAAACCGGTCAGCTGGAAAAAGGCTACTGTAGCACAGTAGACGTTATGGCATGTTTGTTACCGTTTTTTGTTGTCTTTTTTTTGATTTTTTGAGTACTTTGAAGCTAGAACTTGTAGTATAAATATGTGTTTTGGGTTGAGGCTTAAAACACATCAAATCTCTCTTTAATCTCTCTATTATCTCTAATTTCTTTATAATGGAAAACACACAATCACAACAAGCTTCCACTAATCCTCCCTCCGTTGGGTCTTCCCGGTCACGAAAACATTACACACAAGATGATGTTCTTCATGTTAAACCAACCGCACGAAATCCGGAGGTTTTTAATCATATGGATTTGTGTGTTATGAAGGATGGGACGGAAAAGGCGCGTTGCAAAAAATGTTTGAACTTTTATGCTTCCGGGGCTAACACTACACTAAGGGGTCATATAGCCAAATGTTCCGCGGTACCTCAAAATGCCGACGGTACTATTGGTGAGGATGGTCAAATTTGTGTATATGATAATGATGCGCTTCAAAGAGATTTTGCGGGGTGGGTCATTCAATATACTTATCCATTCAACCTCTTCGACAACGCCAAGCTTACGGCCATCATCAAAAAGAGGCTACACGGGCGGTATAAACAAGTAAGTCGTACTAAACTTAGAAGTGATGCTTTTAAATTATGGGAAACGGCTAAAAATGATATTATTAATGGTTTTCATGATTATAAATATGGTGTTTCTATAACTACGGATGTTTGGACCGCACCACATGGTTCGGCAAATTCTTATCTCGCCGTTACGGCTCATTGGTTTAATCCCGAATCTTGGTTATTAATGAAACGGACAATTGCTTTTAAACTATTTGGTTATCCACATACGGGATCTAATTTAAGAAAAATTTTACATGACACTTTAATTGAATATAATTTAGATGATAAAGTTTTTACGATTTCACTAGATAATGCATCTAATAATACTAGAGCTATGGAATTGTTAAAATTACGTATAAAACCCATTTTAGATGGTGCTTTTTTTCATTCCCGTTGTGTTGCTCATGTTATAAATTTATCCGTTCAAGCGGCATTAAAAATATGTGAGAGATTACGTTTGGTATTTAGGGGTATGTTAACAAATATATATCGCTCGAGTAATGAACGACAAATGAACTATAAACGTTTTCGTAAACAATGTGGTGAACCATGGCTAGGACCGAAATTAGATACACCTACTAGGTGGAATTCTACTTGCATTATGTTTGAAAATATATTACGACAACGTTCTACTTTAGATGCTTTTAATGAATTACTTGTTGATAAAAACCGTTCTACTTCGATAGATGAGCAAGATTGGGATCGACTAAATGATTTAACTACTTTTTTACATGTTTTTAAAGAGGCAACAACTATAGTATCGGGTGTTTATTACCCAACTAGCCCATTAGTTTTAAATCAAATTTATGCTATGACGGAAAAATTAGACGAATTAAAAGACTCACCTACTCAAATGTTTAGAAAAATGGTTAAAGTTATAAAAAAGAGATTTATAAAATATTTTGCTAGTTTACCTTTGGTTTATACTTGTTCCGCCGCACTTAATCCATGTTTAAATGTTGGAGGCGTAGAATTTTTAATAAGAATAATAATGGAAAATTTAGAATTATCTTTTGGGTTGGACGGTGAAGATCCCAACTATATAGAATCTCAAGTTTTTAAATTTAATGATTATTTTAAAAAATTGTTTGAAATTTATGCAACAAAATATGGTCAACAACCAAACCCAATTCTCGACCCAATGCGGGCCGGTTCGTCCCGAATGACAAGGGACATTAACATAAACCTTTATAATACTTTACGTGAAGACGCTACAAAGCATCAACGATCATCGGCCCCGACAAGCGAGTTGGGACAGTATATGGCTACAAACTTTTTAACAACTTTAAGTCCCGATGAGTTTGCAAACTTTGACATTTTGGCTTGGTGGAAAGAAAGGGAAATCCAATTTCCAATTTTAGCCGCTATGGCTCGTGACTTATTAGCGGTCCAAGCTTCGACGGTAGCTTCCGAATCGGCCTTTTCTCATAGTGGTCGAATTATATCGGATAGAAGGACAAAACTTAGCCCCGAATCCGTGGAAGTATGTGTATGTTTGAAAGATTATATGGACGGAGTAGATAGGGTACAACATCAAACATCGTTGGAAGGTTCGATTGAAGAAGTTGAAGAAACTATAGCACAAGAAGAAGATGACATGGGGATATCACCTCCGGCTACCGAATTAGATGAAGGTGAATTTGAACCATTTGATGTTGAAGAGTTAGATGTAGAAGAATTTTTGGATGATTTAATTTCTTGAGTATACACGGGTGATGGCAATGCCGAAGCTCGATATACTTGAGTATACTAATATGTTTTTGGGTGATGGCCATGCCGAAGCTCGAAATGTATTAGTATTTATTTATTTTTAGTTCTATAATTGTATTGTTTAAATAAAAGTTATGATTGTATTCGAAATGTATTAGTATTTTATAGTTTTAGTTGTATGATTGTATTGTTTAAATAAAAGTTATGATTGTATTCGAAATGTATTAAATGTTTTAAATTCCGAAAAAAAACCGAACCGGTAAAATACCGATAAAAAACGGATCCGAACATTTAAAACCGAAAAACCGAACCGGTAAAAAACCGATTCCGAAAATTTGAAACCGAAAAAAACCGATTCCGAACATTTAAAACCGAAAAAAACCGATTCCGGAAAAACCGAAAAAACCGAAACTGATTTTTGGCAAAACCGGTTTTTTAAAAACCGGTTTTCCAAAAACCGAAAACCGGTAAAAACCGGTTTTTGTGCACCTATAGTTGCACTTAATAGGTTTTTGTCCATACATGCTAATCTCATTTGTATACATTTTTTTACCTTTATTATAGGAGTACTACATGCTATGTATCTGAGAATCTTGTAGTTGAGATTCACTACGATTGTAAGTTCATTCGGTTGCCCAAATTAACTTACGCATATGGGCGCACCCTTTAATCAACTGCTTGTGAGTTCATTCGGTGCAAACGTTCAGTAAGTCCACAAGGATGAACTTTAATCAAATGCTTGACTTTTTGGCCAACAAGTTAGAGTGTGAGATACGGGCTTTGTATTTATGTAGGCCACTATTTGCTCTTTCAACCGGTTTGACAGTTGTTGAATGCGATAATGACATTAAAAGGATGTTTCAACTTGCCAAGGAATGTGGGTTGATCGGCTTGTACATTGCACATGCACCTGATAACTTAGCATGTTTCTATTATGATAACCTAATTGTGGATCTTCTTGATGAGCCAACGTGTGACAGGATAGCAATACATGATAAACTTGTGGAGCTTGCTACTTCTAATTCTGCCTCTGATATTGATGCATGGGAGGAGGAACAAAGGCGGTCACCTCCCCTAAGAAGCCCTTCATTCCAAACTAGAAGTCAAGGAATTGAATGAAAAGGAAAGAATCTATTCATGGATTTTTTGGGTAGCGAAATTGTTGATGCTGACATTGGGTTCAGTGACGATAAATGGTACTATGGGGTATTTCTTGGGTCTGTATATTTGGATGTTGGCCTTCTTCTTCTTCCGTTAAGGACAGTTCTGGTCATAAGGCCTCTAGAAAACCTTATGCAAGGAGGCACTACTTTCAAACACCAAGATCGGGCTTACGGAAGTTCAAGATGTCGAGGCATTTAAAGGCTCTAACAAGAGACCGCCGTCGAGAAGGTGTGAGATTAAAAGCAACTTGGTTTTTAAGGAACGGTAGGTTGGAGTGTAGGTATTTTTTTGCAGCATGCTCATGCTATCAATAACGTTTAGAAACTGGGGTGTTAACATAACTTAAAACTCAAAATAGTTTGTCTAGTTTAGCCTTTTTGTAAGGCGACGTTATGTAATTGTTAAACATTTTTTTGTTTGTGCTTCTTATGATTACCAAAAAAAAATGTTCAACAATTACATAAAATTAACATGTGATGTTTTTGTGTAACCATCTGCTTTGGGGTTATCGTAGTATGAACCTGTTTTTTATCTACGTTCGGTGTCCGTTTACATAATACTGTGTATGAATGCTTTATAGTATGATGTATATCATAGCAACCTTAATGGGGCATCTCTGTTTTAGGATAGCAACCCTACAGGGCAACTTCATTTTTTTTAGATAACCAAACAAAGTAGAAACTTATCATATAGGGCAAGTTCATTTTATTGGGGGACTGTAGAATTTTTTTTTTTTTTGCCTTTCAATAGTCAGCTTTTTTTGGTGGTTGTACACGTGTTCAAATATGTTTTGGGCACGTGCATGGTAACTATCTCTTCCTGATTTAGTGCTTTATCCAGCCTTGTTAGTATTTACCCACTTTCACCTCAAGAAATAAATAAATAAATAAATAGAAAACACTATAAAAATTGTATTTGACATTTTTGCAGCTTCATTATACAGTTTGCATCTTGTCTATCTAGTGTTCGGATTTACCCATTTTTTGCTAACTAAATACGTACTTGCATTGGCATAACATAACAAATACATAATACAATTTAGTCTACATATATTATGAAATACAACATATCACGAGAATAGGTGGTGGCTCACTTGTTCAATGACGAGCATGTCATTACCTAGGTGTATCAATTGCAGCTTGTTCAATTGCTCGATCATTTTTAGGTGGTTCACTTGTTATTCGACTTGCAAGTGGTTGGGTTTCTTCATCACTAAGGTCACTGGGTTCTGTACACATAGAATCATGAATTTCATCAGCTGTTGATGTAGTCTCACTTCTACCTCTGATACTCACTGAACCACCGCCTATACAAGATGCTGGAACATGTAGCCCCATCACACCATCACACCTTCACCTCTATGAACTGCAGTTGTTTTTGCCCTGCTAACATGTACACCACCAAGTCTACATGCATCAACCCACAAAGAGTATTGTTGTCGCTTCCGTAAAAATTCACTGGACAACAATACCACATGATTTCTCTATTCGTTGCATGATCTGTGCTAAACTAGTCAAGTCTAATCACACAAACTGGCCACTTGTGAATGACCAGCCGTAACAGACTTAAAACAGTTCAGACACAAATACAATGAAGTCCTGGAGAATATAGTGAATTCCCGGGTCGTTTAGTCCCACGGAGACTCAATGGTGTGTCAAAACAAACTCAGATGATGGAATGATCACTAAGGATAGTGATCTGTAAAGGTTTTGATTAGAATTATTACACTACTGATTGATTGGAATGGAATGGAATACAGGATTGGAAAGCACAACAATCAGATAAGAAAGACGTAAACGTAAATTTAAAAACTACGTATACGTACAAAATAAAAAGTAAAATCTAAGAAATAAAAGACCTAAAAATATGAAAATAACATTTTTGGAATCCTAAAAATAAAAGAAAATTATCAGAAAAAGAAAATTATTTTTAACACTATTTAATTAATTATTATTAATTAAAAACTATTTTAACTATTTAATAAATACTCTAAAATAGAAGAAAATACAAAATAAGGCTAGAAAAATAAAATTATGATTGAGAAAAATCTAAAATGCTATAAAACTAATTTTAAAATTAAAAATATATTTTTCACACTTTTTATTTAATTATTACTAATTAATAACTATTTAAAATACACTTAATTACTAGAAAATATAAAATAAACTTGGAAAAATAAAATTTTAACTTTGAAAAATCTAAAATATGATAAAACTAATTTTAAAACAGAAAAGTTATTTTTTATGCTTTTTGATTATTTATTACTAATTAATTACTATTTTTAACTATTTAAAATTACAATAAATACTAAAAAGATAGAGAAAAATATGAAACTTTTTCTAAAAATACTATATGATGACAGAAACCTAATAAAAATAGAAAAACAA
Source organism: Chrysanthemum seticuspe (assembly GCA_019973895.1). Classification (NCBI taxonomy): domain Eukaryota; kingdom Viridiplantae; phylum Streptophyta; class Magnoliopsida; order Asterales; family Asteraceae; genus Chrysanthemum; species Chrysanthemum seticuspe. Next base: position 306,367,235 of record BPTQ01000005.1, read on the forward strand.
GATTTTCTTACTAATAAGATGAAAAGAAAAATCAAAAAGCTAAAACTATTAAATAAATGCTATCACTGAAATTAAATTGATCTTTTTCCGGATTTTCTTTTTGAAAACTACTTTACTACTGATTATATGAAACTTTAATGAACACAAAAATTTTACAAGTAAAAAATAAGCAGTTTTGATGGCTTATTAACCCAACAGATTTGCCTAAGAGCTTATCTGGTGAAAATAAGCTCACACAAGCTCACAACTTGAAACAAAAGATAAATAAAGATGAAAATAAGCTAGAGCAACTAAATTGAAGTTAAAAGACACAAACAATCAAACTGAAAAGCTCTAATAAGCCAATAAGCACTTTGACTCTACCACTCAACCAAACAGGCCTGCAGGGTTTTTTAAGAGCAAAATAAGCTGAGTAAACAAGCTCACAAGCTCAAAACAAAGACTGATTTAACAAGTTGACTTGGTTGGCTTTCCAAAAAGCTAAATATCACAAGCTAAGGGTAACTGTAGAGCTTTTGACAAGCTCGTGAAAATGGTACCAAACCACTGATTAGCTTGAACTGACTCAGTTGATACTGAATTATGGGACAAAACAAAAGCTAGGTACAGCCCTATCTATCAAGCTAGAAAATGGAAAAAGGAACTTGGGACCTCAAGATAGCTAGGTTGGCTACCCAAAGAACCAAAGTTCACAAGATTTGGACAACTATAGAGCTCTATGCAAGCTTTTCAAAATGGAACCATTAACTGTGCACAAGGCACTTTTCAAAACAGATACCCAAAATAAGCCAAGAAATAAGCACTTAAAAAGCTGAGAAACAAAGAACTAGCATTTTTGTATTTTTGTTTAGCAACCAAACTATAATACCCCCAGAGCTTATAAACTAAAACTTATTATTAAATCCACAATGAAATTATCTTTTTTTATTCAAAAACGACCCAAGTGAAATTTTGACTTTTTGAGAACAATTAAAAAGTTGACCACAGTGAACTTTAAGCTGATTTAAAACACTGAATATGTTGTATTAAGGTATGTTAAGACTGAATTGAGCAAGATTAACAACTTATAAACACAAAACAATGATCATGTCTTTGTAAAATCCAACAGTGAGTACACAATAATTGATCCAAAGATATTTTGACTTTTTGCTTATGATCACTTGTTCTTGTGACTGAGATCAGTTATTTAGACCAAGTTAAGCAGAATTCCAACAAAGCTAAAGACCAAAGTACCTTCAAACACCAAGAACCAAACACTACTTATCTTGACTGTTTTGAAGTTTTACAAAGCAAATCACAAATTTAGACCATGAACTAGATTTCAGACCTTATAAGAACATTTATTAGAACTAATTAAACCTTAAACAACAACAATTACCACAATACACTAAGAAATGATAATGATGCAGTTTTGACTGTAAAAACTAAATTTTCACAAACTACAAATTTAAAGGAACAACAAACTAATTTTACCACTCAATTAAACTTAACTAAGACTAATGAACAAGAAAACACAGAAATTTAAGCTATTAAACAACTACCACAGTGATATGTAAAAATAAATGAAAATGCTTACAAAAGCTTTCCAAGCTTAAAACTGAGAACAAAGAACCAAGAACACTCCTATAGGCTTCCCACTAAGCCACTAACCCAAGGCCATCCATGATTTACCCTGCTCCAGCTGTGTACACCTTCTCCATGTGATTTTTTATTTTTCAAGTATTTAATTTGGATTTTTGGTGATTTTCTGTTTTAGATTCTAAACTGATTTTAAATATATCTAAAAGCTTGATTAAGCTTTATGGGAGCTTACATGACCTATTTCAGTTCATACAAACACCTAACAACAACATTTAAACATTCTTGAGATTTTTGAAAATAAGGAAAATTGCATAAGCTGAGATATAATTTAATACTTGAATTGAAGTTTCACAAAAGCTTTATTATAACAATAGAACTTGAAATACAGAGTTTGAAGATTAAAACATACACTTAAAACTTGAAAATGCTTAAAACGACAATGAAAAACTTAAATTACACTAGATAATCAAATACATTGCATCTCTCTCTATATATAATGACTTTTTTGCATCTCTGATGTCCTCTGATTGCTTCCCACCATATTTTAGCCATTGGATCACTCAAACTCATCAGAACCATCCACTTGGATTTTTGGCGCCAAACAATTCTTGAGCAGGTTTAGACATTAATTGGGTTTGGTTCAATCAATTAAAGATATTTGTTGTTTAGAGGAGGTGGAGGGGACCTAGCATGGGGGAGAGTTGAAAAAGATGGAAAACCATCTCTGGTTTTGGTGTATACAGAGGGGGGAGAGGGAGGCTACAGTACCTGGGCGGTATTTCTTTGTGTTTGACTTTGGTTGACCGAAGGGGTGGGTTAATAACAAAGGGTCGGGTCAAGGTTTGGGCCAGCTGGTTGTTGGGCTTGGATTTGGTTAAGGATTGGATTTGGTTAAGTATAAGTGTCCGTTTGGTTAAGTAGTAATAACAAGGGCCAAAAGTGTAACTTCTCCAAAGATGAAGGACTGATCTTAAACTTTTTCCAATGCTCTCACAAGGACCAAACATGACAAACATTTATAGAACAAGGACCATTTTTGCATAAAATCCATTTTTTAAAAGTCCAAGGACTAATTTTGCAAAATTTCAAAGTTTAGGGACTTTCTTTGCCAATTGACCAAAGAATCATTCAAGGATCATTTTTAACAACTTAAAATACTTCAGGGACCTTGAATGACAAAACTTCACATTTTTGAGTTCCAGGGACTAGATTTGACAACTTTTTAAACTTGGGGGAGTAAAACTGCCAATTTTGCAAACTTGATACATTTTTCATCTGATTTTGATATTTTTGCATTTAAAACACATAAAACACTGATTTGTGATATTTTGATCATTTTGATGTGTTTCTGAGTGTTTTCAGATGATTTTGCAGTTTAGATTATACAAAAATGATGAGTATTTAGACACTCATCATTGCACGCCTTGCATCTAAGGTCCATCATACTTGTTTTCTCTTTTCATCCTGCACCCAATGCATACCATTTTCTCAACTGGTTTCGATGTTATAACGAAAACAATAGCATTCACTGTTTATATAAGAACGTCTACTAGCATAACCATCTGTATTTTTCCTCTTCATTTATTACACTTGAATGATGTGCCATACTAGTTGGTTGGAAAATTTAATTGAAAAGTTTTTTTTTTTTTTTTTTTTTTTTTATTATTATTTTTTTTTAACATCAATTGAAGAGTAACACACACTATTTCTAAAATATTCAATTACCTTGTGACTAGTCAAATTAAAGGTCAACCACCAACATTGTTATAGCAGGAGTAACCTTAGTAACAACATGTTTATATTATTTGGTCTTCAGCACTAGCAGTACTAACATGTAATAACATTTTTAAGTCTTAATTTCGAAACCTTAGACAACATGTAGTGACAACACGTTTATATGATCAATTCAGCAATAGCAGTTCTAACTTTAACTAGCAGCTTTTAGTCGTTAGTGTGGCAGCCGTAAGATACATGAGGGACCTAGAATGACAAACACTTAAACCTTTTATACCCCACACATCAGTTTATGGTCCCAAGTCCCAACAATCAACATCCCCACATTCCTTGTTATACACTAGGTCACTTTCAGCGAAGAATCCAAATAAAAATATATCGTTGTCATTTTCGTCTATTTTTATAAACAAATCGAGGTTTGTTGTACTCTTCCGTATGTACTTTGTTACCGTATTCGTTCATATATTTATACATGAATATATTTTATATTCTATTAGTAAATTTGTTATTTAATTCAAAGTTATTTAAATTGTTATTAGGGTTTATGTTTTATAGGTATGTTCATTATACCCCTTTAACTCTAGTGGTTCATTCTAATTGTTAGGGTTTATGTTTTATATGACATGTCGGAAACCAACAGTACAGTTTGTTTGTTTGAAACGTTACATTCCCATATGCATATTTTAATAATGAGATTTACTTGCATTAACCAGGTAAACAGGTCCACAATGACAACCGCTCAAACAGAAATATTCTTGAAAGAATGGAGGCAGTATTCTTTCAGAATAGATCATGAGATGCAGGCACAATTAAAGGTGATCATAATATAATTAGTTAACAGAAACCATGGCTTTTATTTATTCAAATATTTTACATCCATTTGCCAAATCCTAGACCCACATTTCACAACAGCAGTCAAACTAAAATTCAACACAAGATACATGACTAGAAATAGAAATACCAACATAAACAAGACATCGTCACCGCCAAGACAACAATTAACCGAATCAGTACACCATGCCTTTCAGCTTCTCTATGAATGACAGAAGCTCCTGGGCTCGCTTCTGCTTCTTCATTACATTGACCAATATCGCTGCGGCTTCTGTCAGATCTTCGGTTTGCAGCTTCGTTAATTCTGAAATATTTTCCACACAAGATTCAAATAGGTATAAAAGCTCCAACTCTCCAATAACATAATCCCTTTCAGCCACACGTGCCCTGATTTCTTGAGCCTTCTTCATCAACTCTTCTTCATCCACCATGATAACACTCACATCCCTTCGAAAACGAACAATCATCATATCTCTAACAAAACTAGATCCTGCAACACCAGCAAGTTCTTCACAGAATGGCATAGGTGTAGTCATCCTTTTTTCAATTTTGTTTTGTATGTTTTATTTTTGTTTCCCCCTTTGATTGCTATTTTTGTATTTTAAATAGAAGGTTTAGTTTAAGTTATAATATAATTAGTGTTGTATCAGTGTACAAAACTGATGCGTCCGTTGAGTTGACAGGAACCCTAGCATTTTCTCTACCACAAGAAGTAGAATTAAATGACCAAGTGACCAACCTTTCACATACACGCCTTTTCATTTTCCTCCTTTTTTATTGTTACATATACTGCAGTTTACTACCATTAATATTAAAAACCAAACCACGTTAAACAAAGTACATGTATATATATATGAAACCAGGACGACAAAAAAAATATAATAAATTACAAAAAATAAATTACAAATAATAATAAAATAAAATAAAATAAAATAAGATAAAACTGGAAACGTAAGAATTGCCGGATTTACCTTCATTTTTTATGGACACATATTCATATTCTATGCTTACTTACTTGCAATATGTAACTTATTTTTGTTTTTTTGTTTTCTTTTTTTTTTTTCTTTTCTTTTTTCTTGCACTTTGCAGGTTTGATTTTTTTTTTTGGGCATAACAAAACAAGAAGAGGGAACTTGGCATAAATTTATTCCAAACGTTCACACATTAAAAAATAATTCGCTAGGTATGTTGTATGTTTGTTTTACCCAAATGTGTTGTATTTTTTTTTACCCAAATAAATTTGTCAAGTTTTGTAATTAGTTGGCCAGTTTACATGAATACACGTATGACTAATAAAATATGACTGAATGCAAATTATATCCAATCAATCCCCACCCCTTTTTGCATGCATCACGACTGGAATAAACAGTAGTATTGTAGTTGCCATGAGTACAATATTTAGTTGCCCAAATTACCATTTGCTAGCTATGCACTAGCAAAGTCGTCATAAAAATAGTTTAAAAATATAGAAAGATGTAAATTAAATCCAGTGAAACCCCAGCCCCTTGTTGCATACATCACCACTTGACTAAAAGTAGAGTACTATTTAAACTAGTTGCCATGAGTACACAATTTAGTTGCCTAAAGTATAGTTGACATGAGTACACTATTTAGTTGCCCAAATTACCATTTGCTAGCTATGCACTAGCAAAGTCGTCATAAAAATAGTTTAAAAAAATAGAAAGATGTAAATTAAATCCAGTGAAACCCCAGCCCCTTGTTGCATACATCACCACTTGACTAAAAGTAGAGTACTATTTAAACTAGTTGCCATGAGTACACAATTTAGTTGCCCAAAGTATAGTTGCCATGAGTACACAATTTAGGTGACCAACGTACCATTTGCTAGCTATGCACTAGCAAAGTCGTCATAAAAAATAGGCATTTACATATATATCATTGCAAAATTCAAAAATTACATATATATCCTTTTGATGCATTAAAAGCATTGTACTTTATGCATCAAAAACTGGTAAAAAGGATATATATGTAATTTTTGAAATTTACAAGGATATACATGAAATTATGCCTAAAAAATATTTGAAAAAAATAGTAAGATACTATAAAAAAAAAAAACAAATTGTGGGTGGGTACTTATTTGGTGTGATCCACTTGTCCATTGGAAACAGACAATTGTCATAACTAGTTTGTCAGAAATTTGGTGTCTATATATGACGCTATGTAACAAAAACACCTTTTTGGTATCTCTATTAGTGATAGTATTAGAAAAGAAAACATAACGATGTCTGCTGGCATGGTTTTATGTGATGAATTACCAACGTTTGGTGGCTTAAAGTTGTTAAAAGATATTACGATCGCGTACTACAGAGGTGAATTGGAAGTTGCTTTACGTGATGAAGCAGATCATAGGAGGAATGCTGTTGAAATTAGGGGCCGTGTCAACCGTAGACAACAAATGATAGCGGAAGTGGAGCTTTTATGCGGTTCGGATTGTTGGTTGCCAACTATTAATCACCTGTTAAGGATGCAAAATGAGGATCTGGCTGAGAGTTCCAAACTTCTGTATTCTTGGTTTAGAAAACATGACCGTGTTAAAGAGCTAAATGGTTTAATTGAAAAGTTGGAGTCAATGGAGGTTTGATGTGCTTTGTTATAACTACATGGAAGCTGCTGCCTTTTGTTTATTAGGGGATCGTTGTTACATTTTGGAGTCACTTATCTCATCTTTGTATAGTCTGTATATGTCATGTTAACCTATGGATGTGATCCCTTTTATGTTACTAGTATATATTTGTTTGCGTAGTTATTCAAACTGTGTTCGAGATAGTTAGTCACTTTACAAAAATAAAAAATTTACTAATAAAGTAGTAATATGAAGATGAAATTTTATTTAGTTAAAAAAAAGTCATAGTGTGGGTGGGTAACTTGTTTGGGGAATGCAAGCCAATGAGTGTATGAGACGATTAATAATGGTAGTCAGAATTTTTGTGTCTCGATAATAGAATATGATGACGTGTTGAGTTACATGCTTATTTATGTGTTAGAATAATAACCAATATAATATCATTAAAAAAAATTTAAAAAAAAGACATAATTTTAACAACACCGTTGGGGATATAGGCGACAAAAAATTAGTAACAACTGCTACAAGTGTTAAACAAGTAAGTTTTTAGTACAAATTAATTTGGATTGAATTGGGGATACAAACTCGATTAAGAGTTACAACTGCTGCAGCAAAAGGAGGCTAAAGGTTTTGAACAAATTCTTAAGTCTGTTCTTACGTTAATCCCCAACCACTGCTAACGTCGCTCTAACCACTTCTAACGTCGTTGTACCCACTCCTAGTGTCGCAAAAACCACCGCTAGTTTCCTCACAAAAAGAAAATTTGTTTGTGTTTACGTAATCATTTATATTCAAATAGCAAAAAGGAGAGAAAATCTGCATGTAAAGATTCACGTTCCTTCCCAAGTAATTTTATGTCAAATATAGCAGCAACAGTGTAGGAGCCTAGGCACATGCCTACCCACAAAACAGTTAATGAAAATTAATGATAACGCGTGCACGAACAGTAAAATCCTTGTTATAAATAAGCGAGGTAAATCATGGGGAAAGTCCAGAAAAAGCAAAAAAGGAACCATTCCTTCACCTACAAAAATATTGCCACCTGTAAATCAGGCAACCGGAATATTTTAAAAATAAAAAGAGAAGTTGAAGATGTTATTCAGAAAAAGATATCGATGGTACACAGTACAAAAAGAATACATATGGACGTCAACAACAACTCGTTGGCCACGCATGGCCGTTTCCAAACAGCCCATACATAGCCTAAACCTTTACCTCCCCCCCCCCCAAAAAAATCGCAAAGCTGATGCTGCGACAATTGAAACATGTTCTAAAATGACTACTAATAACAGTTAGTCGTTCTAAAATGACGACTAATAACCCATCTCCGCGAACATCCACAACACACCTTCACCCAAAACCCATGTCCATTCAAGTTGTGGTAGTCTGCCAGGACCATATGCATACCAAAGGTGGGAGTTTAAACCTAGCAGACTCTCATTAGCAATATGGGGTCTTGAAATTGCAGGCATTTCCTTCGTAACCTCGGCATTCGAGAGCGGAAGAAGGAAATAAATCATGGGAATTGGGTCATGGGAGTGATAATATATGTTCGGCTGATGGGTCCCGTAGGGAAGGGCGACAAAAGGAAGTTAGGGGCAACGAAATACTTAAACCAGCCCCTAACTAACAAGAAACTTCCCTAAGAAAGTCAAACAACTGAGGATGAAAGCTATTCCTTCTTCCTCTGTTGGTGCAGCCCGGCCCCCATTCAAGTGTGCATCTACGAATTCAGGGATATCTGGTTGGATAAACTAGGTCTAAGGAAAAAATGACCAGCTTGCGGGAGCCGGGATAAAAAAAACCTGCGCGGGTTGGGAAGCTACATTACCAAAAGCCCTTCCTATACCGCGCAGAGGGGCGTATTTAGAGGGGAAACCCCCTGAAAGGCCTATCTAATTCCTAGGGGAATCCCATGGGTTAATCAATACACCGGGGCCACGAGGAAGCAAGCTACCGGAAGCGGAAAAGAAGAGTGTAAGCAATACACAAACCAGTGGCAGTAAAAGTCGCGTACCACTGCTAATGTACTTGTCACTGCTAGTATGATTGTAAGGGATGAATATGTAATATTCTAGAATGTCTTCGGTAGGATGTTTTGTATTAGATGAGTATTGTAAGTATATTTATCTTGTACAGTACTTAGTGTATTTTGTAAAGGACTCCTTATCCATGAGTACACTATTTAGTTGCCCAAAGTACCATTTGCTAGCTTTGGACTAGCAAATTCGTCATAAAAATAGTTTAAAAGAATAGAAAGATGTAAATTAAATCCAGTGAAACCCCAGCCCCTTGTTGCATAAATCACCACTTGACTAAAAGTACTACTAAGTAAACTAGTTGCCATGAGTACACTATTTAGTTGCCCAAAGTACCATTTACTAGGTATGCGCTAGCAAACTAGTCATAAAAATAGTTTAAAAATATAGAAAGATGTAAATTAAATCCGGTTAAACCCCATCCCCTTGTTGCATACATCACCACTTGACTAAAAGTACTACTACGTAAACTAGTTGCAATGAGTACACAATTTAGTTGCCCAAAGTACCATTTGCTAGGTATGCACTAGCAAACTAGTCATAAAAATAGTTTAAAAATATAGAAAGATGTAAATTAAATCCAGTCAACCCCAGCCCCTTGTTGCATACATCACCACTTGACTAAAAGTACTACTATTTAAACTAGTTGCCATGAGTACACAATTTAGTTGCCAAAAGTATAGTTGCCATGAGTACACAAATTAGGTGCTCAAAGTACCATTTGCTAGCTATGCACTAGCAAACTCGTCATAAAAAATATTTGAAAAAAATAGTATGTCAAGTTAACCTATGGATGTGATCCCTTTTATATTACTAGTATATATTTGTTTGCATAGTTTATTCAAACTGTGTTCGAGATAGTTAGTCACTTTACAAAAATAAAAAATTTACTAATAAAGTAGTAATATGAACATGAAATTTTATTTAGTTAAAAAAAAAGTCATAGTGTGGGTGGGTAACTTGTTTGGGAAATGCAAACCAATGAGAGTATGAGACGATTAATAATGGTAGTCAGAATTTTTGTGTCTTGACAATAGAATATGATGACGTGTTGAGTTAGAATAAAAACCCTTATAATATCATTAAAACAAATTAAATAAATACAAAAATTATAAAAAATAAAAAAGACATAATTTTAACAGCACAGTTGGGGATGCATGCGCCAAAAAATTAGTAACAACTGCTACAAGTGTTAAAAAAGTAAGTTTTTAGTACAAATTAATTTGGATTGAATTGGGGATACAAACTCGATTAAGAGTTACAACTGGTGTCGCGAAAGGAGGCTAAAGGTTTTGAACAAATTCTTAAGTCTGTTCTTACGTTAATCCCCAACCACTGCTAACGTCGCTCTAACCACTGCTAACGTCGTTGTAACCACTCCTAGTGTCGCAAAAACCACCGCTAGTTTCCTCGCAAAAAGCAAATTTGTTTGTGTTTACGTAATCATTTATATTCAAATAGCAAAAAGGAGAGAAAATCTGCATGTAAAGATTCACGTTCCTTCCCAAGTAATTTTTTGTCAAATATAGCAGCAACAGTGTAGGAGCCTAGGCACGTGCTTACCCACAAAACAGTTAATGAAAATTTATGATAACGCGTGCACGAACAGTAAAATCCTCGCTATAAATACGAGAGGTAAATCAAGGGGAAAGTACAGAAAAAGCAAAAAAGGAACCATTCCTTCACCTACAAAAATATTTCCACCTGCAAATCAGGCAACCGAAATATTTTAAAAAACAAAAGAGAAGTTGAAGATGTTATTCAGAAAAAGATACCGATGGTACACAGTACAAAAAGAATACATACGGACGTCAACAACAACTCGTTGGCCACGCACGGCCGTTTCCAAACAGCCCATACATAGCCTAAACCTTTACCCCCCAAAACAAATAAAAAGCGCAAAGCTGATGCTACGACAACTGAAACATGTTCTAAAATGACTACTAATAACAGTTAGTCGTTCAAAAATGATGACTAAAAACCCATCTCCGCGAGCATCCACAACACACCTTCACCCAAAACCCATGTCCATTCACGTGGTGGTAGTCTGCCAGGACCATATGCATACCAAAGGGGGGAGTTTAAACCTATTAGACTCTCATTTGCAATACGGGATCTTGAAAGTGCAGGCTTTTCCTTCTTAACCTCGCCATACGAGAGCGGAAGAAGGAAATAAATCATGGGAATTGGGTCATGGGAGTGAGAAAATGTGTTCGGGAGATGGGTCCCGAGGGAAGGGCGATAAAAGGAAGTTAGGGGCAACGAAGTACGTAAACCAGCCCCTTCCAACAAGAAACTTCCCTAAGAAAGTCAGGCAACTTACCAAAAGCCCTTCCTGTACCGCGTAGAGGGGCGTGTTTAGACGGGAAACCCCCTGAAAGGCCCATTGAAGTTGAAAGGCCTATCTAATTCCTCGAGGAATACGATGGGTTGATCAATACGCCGAGGGCACGAGGAAGCAAGCCACCAGAACTCCTTAAAGAAAAGGATAAAGGCAAAAGACCCGCACCGAAAAAGCCACCGGGAAAGCCAGCGGAAAAGAATAGAAAAAACAAAACACAAACCAGTGGCAGTAAAAGTCGCGTACCACTGCTAATGTACTTATCACTGCTAGTATGATTGTGTGGGATGAATATGTAATATTCTAGAATGTCTTCGGTAGGATGTTTTGTATTAGATAAGTATTGTAAGTATATTTATCTTGTACATTACTTGCTATATTTTGTAAAGGACTCCTTATCCTATTAAAGGAGGTCCTAGGTTTCGGTTCTATATAAGTTTTTGGTGATATCTAGAGTCGATACACTTCAAGGTTGTAAACGGCAATACTATTCAGAGTATTCGTGTATTAACAACATATGGAGGTGTTTAGTGAGAATAACTGCTCGTTAATTACTAGGTCGTGTTCGTTTAGTCACCTTGTATAGTAGATCCTTCGCTAAACTGGGATTTAAAACAGATTTTCATGTTAATGGACGAAACAATTTTAAAGACCATCACTCATTCTAAAAACATCAACATCTTCACTTGGATTATTTTTTAAAGAACATCTTCACAACGGCATCAGGTTATCAGATGTGTAGAGTAACATTCGTTTGAGTGGATTTTTTGAGCTTTATACGACGTTTGTAAACATAAAAAATATGCTACGCTGCTTTTATGCTCGATGACTTAAATTAAGTTACAACTGCTAGTTGTTTTTTACTACTGCTTTTGTGGGGCTGAACAGGGACAGTCGTTTACCACTGCTTGTAGTAAACTTACAACTTCTAGTTAATTTCTACTAGTGTTGAATGTTAAACCTCTATTTTTAGAAGTGTGCATTGTCTCAAGTTGGTATTTATTAGTAGGTTGTAGAATACGAAATGTACGTCTAGAAGGAGTCGTGGGTTTATAAAAGTAGTCCGTATGGAAAACAAGTTGCCCTAAGAACAAAATTAGGTTACCAAAATTATTTTGGGTAACAACTGCTTGTTGCCCAGATTAAAAAAAAATGGATAATGGGATAACAGAAGAGATAAAATAGTAAATACGTTGACATACAACGTTTGATACAGACAACCAACTACATATTACGATTACTACATGGTTGTAACTTTAATTGTTACATATTATATAACCACTTGATTGATAACATTCATCGACTACGAAAAATCTAAGCAGTCCAATGCTTCCTTCCCACACAGACAGCGTACTAAAACCACAAACCTTCATTCCCATTTAGCCTGATCCGTAACTTCAGCCGAACAAACCTGTTGAAAATGGCATTGATATATCATTAACCAAATCAAGTGATAATGTTTAAAAGGAACATGAATAGAATGGTAAGTTATAAATAAAGCATACTATAGGCAGCACAGTCTATATGATTTAACAAAAGAAGAGATTCTTTGTATGGGGCGATGTAGAAAGATCCCGTATCTCCTAAAATTCCCATGCTGACAAATAATTCAAGTTCTTTGTTGTACAGGAATAGCGAGTGACCCAAATGGTTGGCAGTGTACGCTTCCACTATTGGAGCCTCATCCTTTGTAAACCCAAGCAAACAAACAAATAATAGGGTGGGGATGGCAAAGAGGCTTCTAAATGATCTTATGGCAAAACCATTCACGTCAAACACCCATCCACAAAACAATGGCATATCTTCATCAATGATCATACCAGAAATGACTAGAGAGGTTCCAAGATCGAAAACATAGAATGGAACTGGGAGTTCATTTTTTAAAATCTGCGAAAGGTCTATAACTTTAAATTGGTTGGTTACCAAATCAAACGAAATCAACATATAAATCTTGTATGTAACACCGTCCTCATTAGTTAACTTTTCACTCCCAGTCCAATAGATAAAATGACCGACAACTGCCTGACTTTGACGTTTCAATTTGATAGTTTCACGAGGGGGTGGAAATTTTCAAGGCATGTCCACCTTAACGAGTTGAAAGAAAAGACAGAAACATACCAGAAACCACTTTGGAAAACAGGATAGGAGACCTTCACGATCGTCGGGTCAAGAGTGTCCAGACGAACGGCAAAACCAAAAATAATATTTTTACATTCAATTTGATGCGTGTAAAACGGGACATGTACTGCAAGTGATTTTTGGATTGTCGGGTTCCAAATAACAGACATTAGATTAAAGCCATAAAAAAAACACGAAAGACCATGAGAATTGCCAACTGCAATCATAGATGAAAGCATTAAATCTGTACGAAGTATCGTAGCGGTCAGCTGTTCATTAAAAGCTAATATAAAACCTTTGTGACCCTGATCAAATGTTAGCGTAAAAAAAACACTCATCGTTACGACGAACACCGTAATTAGAGATGAAAAAACCACAATCTATACTAGCCTTCCATAACTTGCAAACACTACGTAGCTGGAGTATAGACTTAGGAGGTAGCCTGCGAATGATATCTAGTTGAACATCCAGTGGGATATAGTCGGACATTTTGTTAAACAAAAGCAGAAAGATTGGGATAAAGATATGAAGTGAATAGACCAAAAGAAGAAAGAAAGATGTTGTTAAACAAATTAAGAAAGATTTGTATTGAAGAAAGAGATTGGCAAAAGAAGACATTTAAGGACATGTACCGTAATGTACTATAGGGCAACCAAATATTAAATTCTGCTAGTATATACCACATAAATTAATAAAGTATACATAACCCATAATATATAGAAGTGGTTTGCAAAGCATAGGCTTTTTTGTATATGTGCACGGGTATTAACTAAAGAAATGCCGTTGAGTTAAAAAAATATTATAATAATCGACTAATATATAATAGAAGTAGAAATACCTACAGTATACGTTGAAAGAAAAATACTTCACATGTCAACATTAGACAATAATTATGGGTCAAACGGACATTAAGGATAGTACCTTGAAAGACCGCTATCATATTATGTATTCAACCTTGTGCTTCCAGAAGTATTCAAGCATCCGTTCACGGTAAGCTAAAGCTGTTTGAAGAGAGTTGTCTACTCCAGAGGCTGGTTACGGAGCAATCTGTACAAAATAATGCACAACCATACTCCGCAGTCACCATACAACTCCGATTGTTTTGGTACTTTTGGACACTTGTATGTGATTTTATAATCCCCCGGTGATATGCCCTTACTATGCAGTACCCCAGAGTTTGTTAGGTACGATTTAAGCTGTGTTTATAAGTTTCTCTTGGAACCTCGCAACCACCGTTCACCTCCTGATGCTGACCCAAGAGAGTCATAAATGTAAACAACTCCAGTGCGGATATGAAGCTCACAGAGTATCCAGTGTTTTGTACTTTCATTCATGGGAAAATACACCTGATATATAAAACAAATGCAGGATATTTTAAGCTGTTTATAACAGTAGTGGTATATGTACGGTAAGAGTCTGCCAAAATGACCTTTGTAACATCTCGCCAAGCCACAGGGTATGTTGTGCCATCTGAATAAGTGGTAGGCATGTTGCCACCTAGGATTTGATTGCAAAAAGTACACCCTGCCAAAGCCCAATCTGCATCAGCTGGTCTAAATAACCACATCAATTCAACCCATGCATCCAAGTGCTGCGGACAGATAAAGCAAATTAAAATTGTAAACATTCGTTTCATAAGTAAAAAAATAAAATAATAAACAAGTGCAGTAGACCAGCTAGGCATCAGGTTTACTCACTAACTCATTAAGCCACCCGCCGGTGCAGTCTTCAACACATGCCAAGGCTACCCAAAAATTACTATAGGCAATAACCGCACCGGAGCCCCAAGGAAACCTATAAAGTAATGGTTCTTTAAGCTTCAAATACTTGCGAAGGTAATCAGGAACAGTAACCTTCTTCTTGTTGCATTTCGGGTGTCGTAAAAGTTCCTAAAAAATAAATATATTCAATAACATACACACAATGATAATGATGTTATTGGATTAACAAACAGAACCTACCTCTACAAACGGTTCAATTGTGGGCGAATATAATCGACTAAGTGGACACGTTCTGGGGTTTCCAGATGTTTCCTGAAAACAAAGTTGAAAGATAACCAGAAAAGAAAAAAAAAAAAAAAAAAAAAAAAAAAAGATTCGTTTCAGTTACAATTTAATAAGGTGATGTACATCTGAAACGGCAGCCAGGATAATAGCCTCGTTAATGACACCCTGCGATCTTGTAACACGGTGACAAGGAGTAGCTGATGTTTTTGATACCCCATTTTCCGAATTGATGGACCCAAACAACGTCGCGTAAGTTTGTACAGTGCGCCTTCTTTTACTGAGGTTGTCGTTCAATTTTACTCTCTTTCTTTTGTTCGTATTCATATCGGAGAAAAGATCTTCCAACGGAGGTTTGTCATTAGGACGTACCACATTTGCCAATAACACATTCTTCGGTTTAACCACAGCAACATCATTGTTACTGGATTCAAGGCCAACAAACGAATTTTTGTAACCACATCCCCTTGTTGATCATCACAATCCATTAAATTTAAAGACGGAAGACACAATTTTGTATCGACGCTTTTGTTGACATTATGTTGGGAGGAAACAGGAGAGTCATTTTGGCCAACCACATTTACATATGGCAGGTTGTTGTCTTTAAACTGACATTTGAGAATATAGTATGTTACAAAACAGCACATTAAAGTATTTAATTTATCGGCGATGTTTTATAGAGAATGTAGATACCTCATGAGCTTTGTTGATGGGTGTTCCTACTTCTGTCTGCACACAATCAATATTGTTAACGGGTTCTGGCTGGCAAGCCAATGTTTCTGAACCACATCTTGCTGTTCGTTATCACAATCCATTGCATCTAGAGAATTATCACCCGAATATTTTTCATCGTTTATGTAAGACGACCAGTCATTACCACAATCCGGTTCTTGCTGAATTTTAAATATATATACATAAGTAGGGACGTATGCTATAGCTGATATTTAAACTGTAACTAAAATATAACGTACAATAATTGGGTCACCGGGTATTTTATTTTCCTCTTTAGGTGCAGCTGGTGGAAGTTGAGTACTACTTTCACCTCCATATTCCATAACAGGACATTTTTGGGTCATGGCACAAGCTTCAACAAGCATACCAAGGTTACATGGTTGCATTTCTTTAAGCCCATCATCATTGTCAATGTCCGTTGTATGGTCCGCATGGACAACCTTATCCCCGTTAGGGGCTACAATATGAGACGACGTGGCATGTATCAACCAATGTTTGATATAAGTGTGGACACGAACGATTATTTGAGTTTGGTATAAACATTGGAGGTAAACTGAAATGTAAATACAAACCTTCGGATCATCGGGAGTAACGTCAGGGTCGTTTGTGGTGGCACAACTTTTAGTATGTTCAGGATCAACAGCAGCATAATTATTAAGACCCAATAGTTGCTGTACTTTTGAAAGTCTGCTTTTCACAGTCATAAACACATCAAGTACAAAAGGTGTGTTTCTGACCGAATGAATGCCGTTTTCTAGCATCAAAACTTTTTTTTCCAAATCCAGTAACTCACGAAATAGACCCCCTGTCGAATGAGTAGTTCCAGTTTGTGCAACATTTAAATTGAAATCATCCATGCACAAGTTTAAATTGAAATCGTCCGCGAATTCATTCGAATGCTTTGCAGTCTTGTAACCATCGGCTGTCTCTGGAACAGACAAACCATCTATAAATTGGGCGCTGGCAATACACCACGGTTGCTTCATTTCAGCTTGTGTTGTAGAAAGTTCAGCAATGGGAGTTGAATCCTAACAACAACAAAAATAATTAAAAATAAAAACAAAAAAAATTGAAATTACTCAAATACTGTGAACAAATTCAGGTACAAGTTAGTGGGGTCAGCAATGTAAGACTGTGTGATGCATACCGGTCCAAAGAGGTTACAACAGTCCGGTTTCCGAAACTTTGAAAGTCCTGACCAAGCAAGACCACGTGGAATGATCTTATTGTCTTTCACCCACCAACGTGAGCTTTTAGGATAAGTCTCCAAAATCCAAATCTGTAATAGCCGCAACTGTCATCTTTAAAACGTGTACTTATGTAGCTATCGTTTTTGAAAATGTTTCAAGGTTTACCAAAGTAAAGGTCACCTGTTTAGGATGAAACAAGACCTTTATGGTTACAATTTAAAAAATAAATCACAAACTAAAATGTGTTATAACATTTTTGTTATCTAAATTACGGGTAACTTTTATATTACCTGTATACAAAACAAAACACCATGATTTCATAACAATAAAACAACAACATTAATTTTAGGTACTTTTGAAATGAATAAGTAATAGCACAACAAAATAGAATCAAAAGCAAACTACAGAGAATTCAAACCTTGAAAGCCCAAGCGAACCCGTATAGATTGTATGTGGCACTAAACTTTGGGTTTTTTTTCAATTTTAACAGATGATCTTTTCTGTGAATATGAACAATATTGACAGTCCTTTGATAAAATTTATGCCACATATATTCACCCCAAGGAAATACATTCCAGGCTTCAAAATCATCAACCAAGGACAATAAGTGATTATGGACGCAATTCCTGTCTTCTTTTCCCATAAACACCAGCTCTGCAGCTACCAGCAGACACACCCTAACAGTATCCTCATCAAAAAGAGATAACCACCTTTTCCCATCCTTTTTTCCGTCATTAACAAGTTCCAAAAGATCAATTGCATGTACATTTGTTATACCATTACTCTTTTTTTCAGGAAATACACGATCGAAAAATGCGCTAGATGGTTTAATAGGTTTTGAAACTTTGCCAAATCGAAACCCTGTTATCAGAAAAAATTCTTTCCGGCCAAACCTTAACGAATGATCCCCAATTTGGAATTTTAGTGGAGGGGAATCATAGATGTTAGAAACATATACTGGTGTTGCAAAACATAATGCATCAGAAGGCAGTCATTCTCGCACGACTTTATATCCAACCATGGACCAAATACTGTTTTCCTGAACAACCATTCCCGGTTTTCGTTCTTTGACAAACAGAGTTTAATATCTGGCAGCAACTTCAATGTAGAACGAACTGCGATTTTACAATTGTACAACTTTAATTTTGTCATACGTAATTATACAGTAAAATTAATTAGGGGGTTAGAGGGTTCTGTGAATAAGATGTGGTTTGTGAGTGTGTGCGCGTGATCTAGAAGAAGAAGTTTAATTGTAGAAGCTGTTAGAAATTGTACAAGAAGATGTTTGATTGTGTGTGTATGCACATGATGTTGTGTGCGTTATTATTATTAGTTTTATAATACAACCAGTGTAAAATGACCATATTATCCTCGTGTATAAATACAAGTTGCCCAATATTATATAGTTTCCCGAAAATACAATTTGGTTGCCCAAAAAACAATACCTTACAATACATGACATATACTCTCAAAATACGTACTTCGGTCATACCTTTGTCGGACACATGGCACCCCATGGTTGGATACCAGGAAATCGCTGGGCAACTGGTCCATTTTCATTCGGCAAAAGTGCGTGGTCCGGAAAGTGATAAGCCTCAGGGCGCGCGGTCTATTTGACTAATTTTCCCTTTATATTGACACACTATGTTTGTCACACTAATCTTTTTGATACATTTGTAGTGGCACGCAAATTTTTTTGATGCATTTGCAGTGACAAACTAACCCTTTATGACATATTTTTAGTGATAAATTATGTCTTTTGACATACTTAGTTTCATGATGCATTTTTTAGTGACATACCAAGTTTTTTGACACATTTTGTGTGACACACTTATTCTTTTGATACATTTGTGATGAAACGCGAATTTCTTAACATATTTTTATTAAAAAACTTAGTTTAAAAGTGACGTATTTCGGAATGAGAAGAATAGCGTAGTCAAAGTAGGCCAAGTCGGTAGCCTTTTCTGAAACTCTTGGGAGAAGGGCTGTAGGATTAGAAAAAGGCCTAACTGCTGTTGAAGGAATAGAGGCTGTTTCGGCTCTTGGAGTAAGGGGAGAAGGGCTGAGTGCCGGTGAAATGCTTTTTGAGACTTACCCCACTCAATGGAAATTGATTTAGGCAAGATCCCACGTCCAAGAGTCTGATTCTGATTCTGCTTTCACTCTTATCAAGGAAGGAGTCCACCAAACCAAAGGGGAGGTCTTTGCTTGCTTTTCCTATTAGAGATGCTAGTCTTTTTGTAATAACTGCTCTGAAGATGTTTTCAGGAATAAGAGAAGACGGTGCTCTTTCATCAGCTCTTTGGCTATTTGCTTGCGATAAAGAAAGAGTGAATTGATCCGAGCCAAGTAATTCGGCTAAGCCGGAAAGAAAGAGTTAGATCCTCTTTGAGATGAAATGTGGCATTGTCCTAATCAAACCAGGCGCAAGGTCAATGATTTCGCTCAAGGCTCAAAAGACTAAGTTTTTTGACACATTGATCGTTCAGATACGTAAGTTCTAACATTTTGACAAAACTAGTATATTATAGTTGCCGTACTATCAATTCATCTTTATTATACTGGTGAAACATTAATTTTTATATTTCTTTGTTGCACACTGAGTTTCTTAAAGTGACATGACACACAATTCTTTTTTAACGTTTATACTAATATAGCAGCAAATCGAATTTCATGATATGTGTACAGGGACACATCATTTTTGTAACACATATAGGCATTTTATTTTTCTTTCTTATTCAAATTGTTATAGTGACTTATATAATTAATTTAACCTTATTACATTAATGGTGATATACTAATATTGTTATATTTTCATGATATAAATATAGTGACACACCAAAAATTTTGACACATTTGTAGTATAACATTAAATTCCTTTGCACATATATGATGGCACACTAAAATTTTAGTATATTGTAGTGACACTAAATTTTTGATACATTTAACACACTAAATTTTAAGTACATTTTTAGTAACACACTACAAAATTTAGTACATTTGTAATGACACACTTTGCTTTTCACAAATTTTCTTGACACACATGTTGTGACCCACTAAATTTTTTAATGACACACTAATTTTTGTGACACGTTTGTAGTGACAAAAAATGTTTTTTGACACACTTATAAAAAGGTTAAAGTTTACTGACATGCAACAAAATATCATAGATTATGTGATGTATTAATAATAAAACATCACCAAGCTCAAAAATAAAATAACTACTAGTAAAATTTAAGAATAAGTGACGTGAATTGCATAAGTTGAGACTTAGAAACAAAATAGGATTACAATTTAACAGGATTACAATGGATGAATTAGAACCAAAACAACAATTCTTTGAGTTTCAACAACATCAGCTTGAAGAATATCTTAAGAAGTTAAAAATATACTCGAGGGGCCACTTCATCTTTTATGGCCATGAATAAGTGACGTGAATTAACTAAAATTGAAACTTAAATGGGTTGTTTAAGAGGCTTAAAGGAGGAGTTAAAAAAGGAGTGGTTAAATGTTTAAAACACCCTTCCTTATATCACTTGAAATATTTTACACTTTTAACCCTTTTTATCCCTTTTACCCTAAAATACTTTTTATTTGATCGAACCCTGAGGGGAGTTAATTTGCAAACCAAACAAAGCTCACATACCGATGGACACATCTCTGCCATCCATTTAAATTTGATCAATGGTTGAGATTAAATCATTTACTAATTCAAAAAACACGGAAGGGCAGTTTGGTAAAATTACAACATTCACAAAATAGATCAGATCATTATCCCTCATCATAACTTCACGCACCAAACACACACAAAAACACACAGTAGCCTCTCCGGCCAAAATACAAGCCCTAGATCAACAAAAAACACAAAATTGAACCGTAAAATTACATCAAATCACGATAAAATGGATGAATCTAGCATTGATATAAATATTTCTAAACAATACAGGGTGCAAAATGATCTTCAGCATCCGTTCAAGATCTAGTTTTAAAATCGGTTCAAAATCCGATTGAAGGTAGTGTTGTGAGATTCTACTTCTATTTTCACTAGTTATAGAAATTTTGTTGAATTGATGATTTTAGTGTTGAGATTAGTGTTGAATCAACAAATAAACTTTAGCGGTGAAAAGTTTAGATTAGTGTTGAATTGATGATTTTAGTGAATAAATGTGTGATCAATAGTTACGATTTTAGTGAATAAATCTGTGTTTTAGAAGCAAGTAGTAATATCCGATATTTGTAACATCAGAGTGTTAAAGGTTTGTAGAAGTATCTAACACTGAAACTACCATTCATGCCAGGTGCCAAAAAACTGAAACTTATATCTTGTTCTCGTCAAGTGTCATCTTCCAGCATCAATCATGCAAGAGGTGAGAATTATACCGTTAGTTCTTACATATTATTTGCTTTGTTTGTTTGTGTTATGTTTATGGTACAAACAATATGTAAACATTATGTACTATCTTAACTGTCGTGATAACTTGCGTAACTTTCTATTGTTGTGAAAATCAAAGTTTGGTAGTTAATCTGAAACAAAAGTGACATAGGAGGACCAGTAGAACGTTCTATTGGAAGATGGAATAAAGATTGCTAGGTACTTTTATTAGACAATGTCATTTCTTTTAGTTAGAACTATATTGTTGATGCCATTTCTTTTAGTTAGAATATTAGTGCAAAGATGCATTCTGATGGTGGATATAGGATTAAATAGAAGTTTTGAGAGCTTGTAAGTACTTTCTCAACTGTTGAAGCCATCCCAGGGACATGCCTAGTGCTTCCATGCAGTTGAATATTTTAGATACAGGTATGTCAATTAATAAATCTTAAGTGACATGTGCGTTTTGTAGACGACAAGATGGGTTCAAACACCACTCATAAATCAGAATTATATACACAAAACTGTACTGATAGATATACGCGAGTGGTATGACATTCATAGATATGCATATTTGACTACCTAAGTTGTAAGGATGAGTTGATTTGAGTAAGTAGAAAAATTAGTTAACTTGTATTAAATTCGAGTTCGGTTGTGCCGCCTTTAGCAGCTATGCCCTTGGCTTAACCTTATTTCTTTAAGATCCACTTCTTGTTTCGCCCCTTTTTTTATAGAATTAGATCTTGTTTTAGTGTAATATCACATATGATTAATAGGCTAACATATTGATTGTTTTTGTAGAAGAAGCTGTTTTCGAGACATTTGGTATCCTACCAAAATTAAAGGGCAAAAAGATGTCAAGACAAAGAATATTTCAATCATGAAGATGAATTGGATAATGAAGCTTAATTCAATAGATTGCAGTGTCTTCTTAATGCTTCACTTATAAAACACTCAAACGTGAGAGCAAATAGTCATGGGTTTGTGCATCTTAGTATGTTGTATAGTTGGTGTTTCTCTATGTAAGATAAGGAAATGATATTATGTATTTCTTTTGTTTCTATGGCAAATCGTCAAAGATGTTCTTACTATTTAAGATGTCTTTGTGTTTTGTTTTTTTTAATCAATGCATGATCACATGTGATATAAAAGTTATTACTAGACATGTTGGCTATGTTTGGCGCAGAGCCTTTTGGAGCTTTTTGGGGCGATGAGCTGTGAGCAGCGAGCTTTTTTATTTTTGGTGTTCGTTTGGCAAAGGAGCGGTGAGCTTTGCTATTTTTTAGGAAAGCTCATTTTTCCAATGCTTCTTTAAGAAGCTGTGAGCGGTGAGCAGTGAGCTGTGGCTACAGCTCACAGCTACTGCTCACAGCGAGCCCACTGCTACTGCTCACCGCTCACTGCTACTTTTGCCAAACATAGCCGTTATATCATTTGTGATTTTCGTTTTTATTATTAGAAATAACAATGCACGATCACATGCGATATAAAAAAATATAACTAGACACATGTTATATCACATGTGATTTTTTACTAGTTTTTGTGATAAAGAAAAATCACATGTGATGTTTGAGACAATTAAAACTATCTTTATTGACACATGTTATATCATAAGTAATTTCATATTGATTTTTGTTATAATAAATAATTAGTGCATGATCACATTGATATAAAAAAATATAACCAGACACATGTTATATCAAATGTGATTTTTAGGAAAATCACATGTGATATAAAAAAATATAACCAGACACGTGTTATATCAAATGTGATTTTCAGAAAAATCACATGTGATTTTTTACTAGTTTTTGTAATAAGAAAAATCACGTGTGATGTTTGAATCATTAAGATTGACTTTCCAAGTAGAACCATCTTTATTGACATGTATTATATCATATATGATTTTATATTGATTTTTGTTTTAACAAATAATCAATGCATGATCACATGTGATATAAAAAATTATAACCAGACATATGTTATATCACATGTGATTTTCAAAAAAATCACATATGATTTTTTACTAGTTTTTGTAATAAGAAAAGTACATAGATATGCAACTTCTTTAATATTCAATCATATGTGATTTGAAGAACTGAAAAATAAAATGCAATTAAAGGAAGAAATCACGTGTGATTTTTAACATATCAATCAAATTACACTCATCGATAAAGAAATGATGCCGGTTCTTAAGTTCTTAAGCTACAGTAAGTGGCTTATTTGGAGGCACAAAAACCATGAAAATAGAAGTACAAAATTACATATTTGAAAGATGTCATCTATTTAAGAGAATTCAGTTATTTAACAAGTTCCTTGAATTTGACAATGCATTCTAAAACACGATCAAAATCAGCATCTTTGAGGGCTAAAGTGAAATGGCAGTAGCCCGGGATTCCGCTCCAAGAAGCTCCATTGATGCAAAGACCCGTGGCTCTGAGCATTGCTTCTCTGATGTTTGAGTAAGCATAACTTGTATTATTCTAATATACATGTAACTTTAAATGAGCATTGCTTCTCCTAGTACTGCACTTTCATGATCTTTCGAGTTAAATTGGGGGAAAACTAATTTATGTTAGTTGAATAAGCGCAAGGCTTGCATATTCATGCAAATTTACCAATTCAAGATATGATAGTATCATAATAGTGCACCTGAAAATGTTTTGTAGCATCATTTCCTTGATTCGCTGTATAATTCCCTTATTGAGGTTTCTCCTTATCTGCTTTTGACCAAGGATCCCTACTCAAAGAAAATGGATATTTCAACGTTGCATCGTTATAAATTGCAACTTGGGAATTTTGAGCAGGACCTTGATTACTTGGATGGGTGCTTGAATCCTTTATCTGTAATTCCAAGTGCAAGGATTATAATTGGCAAAGATCATACAAAGGTCTGTAAGACGGTATATACAACAATAAACTGAATATCATCTACTTCGTGTCCGTTTCATTCAGATTTTCATACAATCCTCTTCCCTTTGCTATCATTTTCGACATGTCTCAAACCTCTCTTCCCTTTCCTACTAGAATCAACGATCATACACCCTCCCCTCTGTCCTATCCATAACAAAAACAACAGAAACCCCAAATATCATTATCCATCCATCTAAACAGCTTTAATTAAGGGGGTGTTTAAGATTAGTTATTAAAACAGCTTATGTTTTTTGAAATATGCACAAACAACTTATTAGTTCTAAGAGAATACTATGTTTGCATTTTTATACCAGTGGTTTGAGTGTTTCGGCTTATCTAAGAATTTAAGAGGTGTAACAATCAAATATCAAATAACCAATTCAAATCAACAACTCCCAAACTGCTTAATCACTAGAAATCGTAAGCTTCTATCCAAACACTCAAAACTGTATTATTAATCTAACAAAACATCTGCAGTAAGAAACTAAGCAGTCAATAAAGCAATCACCCAACATTGTTGATTAACAACTCAAAATATACAACTCTACATTTGATTCGAACCACACGCTTAGCATTATTAACTTGCTATCCACATAGTTTTCCTATACTAACAAAGCTACAATTAGATACACCAAAATCAGGTTTCTAACAAAATTCACACCAATATTGCACTACAAAACTATAAACATTAAACGTCACAATAATCATCATAAATATAACAATAAAAATCATCCTTCACAAGGATGAGTGTCACCGCTAGCTTCTCTGTTAGGAGTCCCACCATTATATGTCTCTATGTTTGGCAAAATAGTTATAAAAGTGTTTGACTGTGATCCTTACCTTGATGAACCAGATACACAGATGATTGAATCGTGGTTTTTTATATAAATCGTGGTTGTTGATTATCGTAATCATAATGGTGATATTGAACAAAGATCATTTTGATGATCAATTGGTGAATTAGATAGCGAAATTAGGGTTTCAATTTGGTTATGGAGGTTAGGTGATACGCAGTGAAATGCAGGAGGAAAAACACACATTTTGTGTGTGTAAAAAAGAGGGGTGGTTTTAAAATATGGTTTATATATTGACGAAAAAGCCCTTGTAGTGTAAATATTGTGTTTAATTTCAGCCATTAGATCAAATGACATGAAGGGTGAGGATTGATCCCTTGGTATGTTAGTAAAGTTTTGTCCTCAAATGATCTTAAATCTCTATATATATATATATATATATATATATATATATATATATATATATATATATATATATATATAGTAGGGATCCAGTGAGAAGTAAATTAAAATAAGAAGTGGTGAGAAGTGACCAAACCACACATTTGAGATGCAACGACTTGCATTAGATGCATTTCTATTCATATAGATGCAACATCTTGAGTTTCGAAAGTTAATTTGATGTATAGATGGTGCAAATTGATTTTCATGATTTTGGCACGTGTAGAAGTGCAAAAAACAAGAGAAATCATAAAATGCATCTGATTAAAAGCTATAAAACACACTATGGTGCGTTATAATGCATCTAAAATTATAGGGATGCATCTAATTTAGGTCTGTGCATCTCGGATTTGCGGTTATAGTTCTTTTTATTCTTTCTTATTTTAAGCAATCTTCTTACTTGATCCTAACTATATATATATATATATATATATATATATATATATATATATATATATATATATATATATATATATATATATATATATATATATATATATATATATATATATATATATATATGTGTATATATAAAAAATCGGATCGATTGAGAAGGTTTTTATTTTGAGAAGATTGAGAATGTTTTCAAAAACGATAGATTTTTAACTTTGATTCATGTTTTTCAAGCGTAAAACTCATTTTAATGTGATTAAACTTCAAAATGTGTAAAAAAATTGAATCAATGTTAAAAATCTCTAGATTTTGCAATATATGTAGAATACTGAATCATCTGTACAAATTTAATGAATCATCATCATAACTCGAATTTAAAAATGATTTGTGAATCAAATTTTTTATTTACAAATTCGATTCACCATAAAATGATGTTTACTTGTGAATCAAATCAAAAACACGAATCAATTTGCTCAAACGAAGATTTCTCAATCTTCTCAAAATAGAAACCTTCTCAATGGAACCGGATATATATCTATCTAATATAAT
The DNA here is from genome assembly GCA_019973895.1 of Chrysanthemum seticuspe. Classification (NCBI taxonomy): domain Eukaryota; kingdom Viridiplantae; phylum Streptophyta; class Magnoliopsida; order Asterales; family Asteraceae; genus Chrysanthemum; species Chrysanthemum seticuspe. The sequence goes on from BPTQ01000005.1 coordinate 306,393,847, forward strand.
AAACAAGAGTTTTGTACAACTCTTTGAAGCAGGCCTTACAATTAATGTAATGATGTGTCTTCAATATCATTGGTCGTTAACTTTGGAAGGTACAATACTTTTTCATTAAACCATCCTAAGCCACACCACCACACAACAACTTCTTGAACACGACTCAGAATTAAGAAACGCGTTCCTTCAAAGCAAATCCGTTACGTTTGTACAATTAATTTCATCCAAATCAAAAACACCTCCAAAGATAAAATACGCTGGAATAAATCATAAACCCTAATTTATGACACCTCCAAAGATAACATACGCTGGAATAAATCATAAACCCTAATTTATGATTCATACAACAGCTGGTTTGTTACTGTCAAAGATGTAGGACTAGAAACGATTTGCTAATGCATGTGGAATTCTGTTTTGGGCTAATATCATAAGAAAGTCAAATCCGATTAATTTGTAAGTTTTGTTTTTTTGGGTGACTGGGTTACTATTATTTTGAAAGTGAATGCATATTGAATCGTAAAGGCATGTTATTGTGTGTGTGACTTTGATTCACTCACGTATCATAAACCCTAACATATGCTATAAGGTTGATTGAGGAAATTTGATTTTGTGTAATGAGGGGTTTTTAGATATCCAAGGTTGTGTAATTGCAATTAAATATATTGATTATTTGTTGTTACGGTTTGATTTACTATATGGGTTTTGTTTTGTTTATAATTTTCGTGACATATAATGATTTGTTATTCATCATCAACACCAGTAAGTTGTATATCTATTAATCAACTCTTGATGAAGAATAACTATTTTGAAGGCATGAATATTCGATTAAAAAATCCATTCGTAATTCTTTGCTTGAAAACTTTTGTTAGACATTTGATTTAATTACTACATTTGTTTGTTGTTTTGGAGTTTTTGGTGGAAATGAAATGAATTTGTGTCGGTAATGTTACACACCAAGTGTTTGATAAAATATCATTTTTTACTTTACACTCACTTTTTTTTTAAATTTAAATCTTATTTCACTCTATAATGAATTATGATGAGATCATTGTCCAACATGTCTTTATAAAGGGTGTTGTTTGACCGTTACAACCCTTCTTCTATAGATAAATGGTATTTGCAAACCACCTACTCCATAAAATGCTACAAAAATTGAGTTAGTTCTTTGAAGTAAGTTACTGAATTATTTTGGGAATTGCCTATAATTTAAATATCTACAGTGGTACAATGTTTCAGTTTCACAAAAGACACGTACGGTTTTGCATGTGCATTGCAACTTGATAATATCATGTTTTCATTATCTGCATATTGATAACTGATGTAAAAAATAATTGCATGTTAGTTTTAACACCAGTCCCTCTTGCTAAATAGTAAATACCAAAGTAAACATTGTAGATGTATAAAAAAAATTTGTATTGTATTTCCATACATGAATGTTTCATCAGAGCACATAAGCTTATTTCCATACTTGAATGTTTCATCAGGTAAGTGGTTTTTGTTTGATCCAATTGAAACGTGCTCTTATTAAGGATGTTTCGATTTTTTTTTGTTTTGTTTTTAGTTTGTTAATGGTGATGCATGTTTGGAATTGGTCAAAACATGGACCAAAAAGAGCAACATAAATGACAACTCAAGTTCGTTTTCTATTAGAAGGTAAATATTTTTTCTTTGCGTTTAGGTGTTTTCGTTTGAAATAAAATTGTAAATATGATCTCAATATACTCAATTATCTGACATTTTGCAGCATTTGGATCTTTCTTAGTTTCTGTTATGATTGATAACTTTTTTGAGCCACTGTTATGTATTTAATGACCTATTATCCATGGATCCACCTAAGCAGGAATCCTAACATTCGTGTACATGTTAAGGTGTTCTACTCTTCAGGTACGTAAGTTCACACTGATGTTTTTAATTACATGAACCCGCAAGTATATAGATACCCAAGCTAAAAAAAGTACCCATTTTCTAAAATGGGTCACTTTTTAAAATGTTTTTTTTATAAGATAGAAGGGGCTGTTTGGAGAGCTTATTTAAACTATTTACAGGGTTGTTTTGGAGTGCTTATTTAAAACACTTATAGTCTATAGGGCTGTTTGGAGTCCTTATCTCATCTTTTTATAGGGTCGTTTGGAGTGCTTATTTAAATTACTTATACGAGCTCTTCGGAGTGCTTATATTAAAAACTAATAGGGTTGTTCTAGAATGAAATGGGTCATCGAGTAGATAATATATACCCAAGCTAAAGTAAGTACCAATTTTCTAAAATGGGTCGCTTTTTGAAACTTTTCTTAATAAGATATAGGGGCTGTTTAGATTATTTAAACTACTTATAGGGTTGTTTTGGAGTTCTTATTTAATATACTTATAGCCTATAGGGGTTGTTTGACTCCTTATTTAAACTTCTTATAGGGCCATTTTGGAGTGCTTATTTAAATTACTTATAAGGGCTGTTTGGAGTGCTTATTTTAACAGCTTATAGGGCAGTTTGGAGTCCTTATCTAAACTTCTTATAGGGTTGTTTTGGAGCTCACGTCACTTCCAGTTCATTCAAGAATATGTTCATTCGTTTCAAGTAGTTATGCCTTGCTATCTTTCTGTCTGTTCTAAACGTGATTTAATTCATTTGCAGCAAAAATGTTTCAGCCATATCTAAAACCTAAAAACATCTTAGCAAGCGCTAACTGGAACCTCAAGATTTGCGACTTTTCAATTGTGTCCTCATAGATGGTGGACCAGTGGAGTGATAAAGGTGATAGGGTTAATAAATTAGCAAGCATAATTTGATAATTTTAATATCAAATCTCAACTTTAGTTCGTTTTCATCCCATTTTGAACTGGACATTTTGGGACCAAACCATCCCCCCCTTTCCCTCCGACTTCTTTTACACCCTTCCCTAAAAAATCTAAAGAATGAAAATAATTTTTAGTTTTCTTTCACTTACATTCACTTTCACTCCTATACGAAACTAAAGAACACAATGTAACTGCCATTGATGCATAAATACAGTTTGTTTGGTATTCCTTTGTATTGTTATCTTGATTATATGATTAGGTTTTTACCATAGTTTGATTGGTTGGTGCTCTATTTTTTAGCAATATAAAAGTTCAACCATTGTGCTTAAGGAAGATGGTGTGTTCACGGATGAAGAATCAAATACGATTAGGACGTTTCTTCATCCAAAGGTCGAGAAGGATTAATTGAGTTAATGTTTGAACTTTTTCTTTTGTTAATTTTCGTTGTTTTGAACCCATTCGGACACCCTGACTTGAATGTTTTGTTGAATAATTTGACGTGGTTGATGCATTTGCATCATAAGTTTTAATGAACCCACACTTTTTTAATTCTTGGTTTACAACCTCAATTTCTTTTATGTTACATATTCATATAGTATTACCAAAAACCTTTGCATCTGTGCATTAAAATTTGAAGGGGAATCATAGCAGTCCCATTTATCTTGAAGATACATCTTTTGCTTCAGAAGATGAAAACCTTTGGTTAGCTACCATATAACATATGTTTCACTGATCATGTACAATTCGTTTTGGTATTTTGATGGATTTTTATACAGACTTGGTTCACATCATATCTGATAAAAGTCATATACATTTCATTTACCAGCCCCAAGAGGTTAACAGAGATTAAGTGTTTTCATTTTTATAACAAACGAACATGGGAGGTTAATAACACGTTATTTGGGTTTTTTGTTAGTATTTCTTTTCTAAAATGTATCGACGTGCAAACGTACATATTGACACAAATAAAATCGTGCCATCGCAACTTGATTGCTGATATACTTGAGCAGAAAAGTGTGAAACTATTTTGGGTCTTGCTGCTAAATAGAAGTGTCCTACTTTGTTCACTAGGATTGATAGTAGAGTAGTAGAATATATGTCCATTTATAATTATAACCAATTTTATCCTTGCTTTCGATGTATGATACTTACGCCATACAAGTCGTTCATACACCCATTAAGAAGTATAGTAGACTATATTAACTATCATTAGATTAGAACATGTCCGAGCTATTTGTAGTATCCTTTCGAGTTATTCATCATTCTCAGAATAACAAAGATCTATTTTCCAATTCTCATTTATTCATAACCACAAAATATTTTCCATGTTACCAAATTATTAATTTGCTCATTTGAACTTTCTAATAATATATGTCATAGTTGCATGGGTTAAGAACGAAACGTGAAGATAGATGGTGAAATTTATAAACAAGGACGGGTTGAAAATTTTGAAAACATTTTGTGAAACATCATATACACTTTTCACATACATTAGATAGTATATTTATATGTTTATTAGTACTAACCGGCATGTTTGTTAATTCTTCACCGATGTCTGTCAATATGGTAATGAAGAGTAGCGGAAAAGGATGTCAAGGTTAGCAAGGTTGATGCACGAATCAAACAACTCTCATGATCTTTGACACGACACAGATGATTACTTTTTCCATCATGATTAAAATTAAATGAAGCTTTAGCACAAACATTGTGATCGCTTTTGCATATCACACAAAATAAACACCGAATAACAAGTTTGTTTACGTATTGTATGCAATGAAAAGTTTTACTTACGGAATGTTTGTTTGATGTTTTTTCTTCTTTGTTCGTGTATATAACGAACAAGGCTACTTGATACATAACAAACTACACAATGGTTTAGTAGCAGCTCTATATATAACATTAGCTTATACTAAAGTGGGTATTTCTTGAGTCTAACTTCGTAATAAACAAGTCATTAAGTAACCTTAGTGACGCTTCTTTGACGGAATGGACATGACTTATCACTTCATTAACGCTCGCTACATACATTTGCTTCTGAAGATCATCAAATTTGGAGACGACAATGAATGGACGTTGATTATATTAATAGTTACAAACGCAATCGTTTATAGGATCGTTGACTTATCATCTATTATTCCTTTAAAAAGAAAATAGAAGTTATATCGTTCGGTGTTGTTTATTACTTTATTCACACACTTAACCTTTTAATGAATCATTTTTGTAAAACCCCGTGAATTTCACGGGTCTATAAGCTAGTATATATATATATATATATATATATATATATATATATATATATATATATATATATATATATATATATATAACAGGAGGCGTTACACGTAGATAATGCCACGTAAACGCCACCTCATTGCCCAGTAATTCATTATCAGCCATGTCATCACATTGTTGCCACATAAGCATTTTTGGTCCAGGTAAGCAATTTTTTCATCCACCTAAGCAATATTTTTTTAATTTAATTAAATATTATGCAAATTTCTAAGCAATATTTTTTTAATTTAATTAAATATTATGTAAATTTCGGATTTTTTATATTTATTTTCGAATTTTTTTTAATTTAATTAAATATTATGTAAATTTCGGATTTTTTATATTTATTTTCGAAATTTTTTTATAATTTTCGAAATTTAATTATTGTGTTTAAAAATGTAGTTAACAGGATTCGAACCTAGGATTTGCTAATACACTAATGGGTATGCTTACCACTAGAGCAACTTATTTTTTGAGATATATCTTCCAAAACCATAAATATAATGTTCAACAAAAAATTAATACCAGATTTGAGAATCCCTACAACTTAGGAAACTCAATATTTATTCTCTAAATATTACCCAATCAAATAAAAAATCTGCGGTTCATTCATAATATAATTTTTCTCAAAAACCCTAATTTTTTTCCTCACAATCTCATCTAATGATTTCTGTTTTCTTCATCACAGGTATTCACATTAAACCAGACATCACTGGACCAGGCGTTGACATCCTTGCAGCTTGGCCACAAAGTAAAAAAGTAATGTTTAACCTCTTATCTGGGTCATCAACGGCATGTCCTCATCTTGCAGGCATAGCAGCACTCCTAAAACGTGCCAACCCGGAATAGTCTCCTGGTGCTATCAAGTCTGCAATAATGACAACAGCAACCGAAGTAAGCTTAAACAGAAAAGCCATTATAGACGAAAGAGAGCTCCCCACAAACGTTTTTGCTATTGGTGCAGGTCACGTGAACCCATCAAAATCCAACGATCCAGGAGTTATTTTTGACATTAAACCTGATGATTGCATTTTGTATTTATGTGTGTTGGGTTATAAATTAGAATGATCATTACAGTAACCGTTACATGCATAAAAAACATAGCGGAGGCATCACTTTGCATGTATTAAGCTTTACCTCTCGCGTTTTTCACAAGTGAGTTTCCTGCAGTTTGCTTAGAATTGCTTATTGAAACTATATATATGCCCTGTTTGGGATCTCTTAAGCCAGTGTGTTCTATGGATATGAATATGCCTTGCTTTGTAGTCGTTCATGCAGCTGATCCTGTTATAGGTATGATTAGAAAGTCAAGTTTTAAGGCCAAAAGCCCGCTATGGCTTTTATAATTGCAGGATCTATTATAGGTTAGGTTACTGGGTCTAGGGATGAACGTTATCGCCTAAAAGTGGGTTTGTGTCTTATAGGGTGGGTGTCACGGGTGGACATTGTGAAAAACCAGTTGAGTGGGAATCTACCCGTATGCAGGTTGCTGGACCATCTGCTTAATGTGTGTAAATTGATGGTTGGTCGTGTTATGTTATTTTTGACCTTTTGGTGAGCATGGGTTCAAAATAGTATAATATATCATATTTAGTATTTATGTTTGTAATTGTTTTTTAATGTCTTTAAGCTTTGTATTTGCAATATGAGTAATGATACAATTGATGCTTCAAACATTATGCCTAAAAGTATAAATACATTGACTAGGAAGGATTGTTGCCGGATTTCTGCTTGAAGTGGAAGAAGATAAGTCGGGAGTTTATGTGGAGGTAAATGTTCTTTGTTGATTTTTATTGTTATTAGTCATTTTTTTTTGTATATTTTTGTAGCTTTAATACTGAATAATTTGCAACCGGAACTTGTGCTAGATTTCTGAGGTTGTCAATAGCATGAAAGACTTGATGGATTTCTGCCGAGACATTAAACCTGGTCCTATCGGTAATAATACTTCAATTTATAGAAAATTATTATGTTGTCAAAGTAAATACTTTAGTTTTTGGATTTGAATGATCTTCGTGAATCAGGGATATTCACTTTATTTTAACCATGGCAGTCAATCAAAGGATATTCACTTTTTTTATAAACACTTTGATGCTAAAGTGGACTGAATTATGGTTGCTAATGCTTCTCCGTGTTATGTAAGAGTAAGTTTTAATTTTATTATTTTTTATTCTTAATTGAAATGAGCTTTTTAGCTTATAAGATTCTTTTGTCTTTGATCAGTATCTGAAGAGCCCTATTGATCGAATCGTTAATTTTTTGAAAGTGATGTTGCTGTGAGCTAGAAGATGTTGGAAACAGCCGCTGCCATATAGGTTTAATTTATAACTCAAACACTATAGATTAGCTATTTTTCACTATCTTTGTGTTGTGTCTGTGCTGCAATTTGTATACATAGACATTTGTCGTCTTGTTGAAACTGCCTTAATGTATTAGTTTATACTCTTATGCAAGCTAATAGTGGAATACTAAAAGCATTGCCTATAGAGGAATTTATAATGCCATGATCTCCTTGCCAAGAGATTATGCTCTTCCATTCAGCAGAGAGATCCTTTGCATTGCAGTATAAGTTGTTGCTTGGAGCTTGTGGAGAACTTAATTTACTCAAAAAGAACACACCCAATTACCTACGATGGAAGGAAGTTTGTGGAAAAGAAGGGATCTTATCCCGAACTCTTAAGGTAATTAAAAAGACATTAATAAATTTTTCGTACAACCGTAAGTTAAACTAATACCTCTTTCTTTGACAAGGAATGTTAGCAAGTTGGGAATTTATTCAAGAAAACATTTTGTTGTTTTGCAGGCACGTGAGGAAATCAAGTGTGTTAGGAGGGAACTCCTTTGTAGTATATCTAAGGCTCTGAATATGGATGCAAGTTTTGACTCAACAAATGAGAGAGAATACAGTGTAGGCTATTTTGACTTGCATCTATCTTATTAATGTATGGCATTATGTTCTTTTAAACAAATATGCTTTCTCTAGATGATGCTGCAAAAACATTACTTGGAGATGCTCATAATCCAGCACTGACACGAAGTACGAGTAAATATTTAACCATTCCTTTGAATATAAAGATCCAAATAATAACTACTTTGTAGCTAATTTAAATTTTGAATATATGGTTGTAGCTAAAGTAAGGCGACTATATGATATTGCTAATGTGTTGTCTTCAAGGTGACAGATTCAACTCACATCAGGGTTCTGGTCTTACGACTCCAGTATGCTAAAATATTGTGATGGTGAGGGGTTGAAGTTACCACATTTACACATAAACACTATTAAAGTTGATAGTAAGTATATAACGTATCAATGTAAAGCAAGATGCCTGTAATCAAATTTGAATGTATATGCAGAGCACGTTACCTGTTTTATGGTGACATCGAAGAACAGAAGGAAGTTGGTATGCATAAATTTCTATGGACTGTTGGTGGTGGTACCACACGTAGCATCTTCTATATGTTGTTTCCATGGTCTGGTGCACGAGCAAATGGCTTCTAAAAAGGTAAGTATCTCCAAATCCCAAATACTTTATGCATATGTATATGTGTATAGCCGGTCACACAAAATAGTGGGACTTGAGTTTACAAAAACTAAATGCAGACAGTAGTAGTCAAACTCATTAGGAGTGGGAATAATGATTTTTGATTGTATGGCAGGTCCTCGTGGAACCAAAAAACGCTCTTGGAAAGCAAAACAATAAATTGTTCCAGATGCCTGCAGCAAAACCAGTTAGTGAAATGATGCCATTCGGGTAAGTAACCTTGAATCCATAAGAAAAAGTTTTTTCCAGTTGCAGCTACTCCTAAACTCATTAGTTGACCCTTATTAAAGAGATGAAATATTAAAATGGCCCGTATATAATTGGAATCAGTTTCTTCCAGTTGCAGCTACTCCTAAACTCGTTAGTTGACCCATCTATTTCTGCATACCTAAAAATGAATGCCAAATGCCCCTTTAATATGTACTCATCTTGAAATGAGAAATTCAAACATAATGGTATGACATACAAAGTCAAACCGCAGCTATTTTAAAAAAGGATGTTTTGGAAAGTATATATAATTAAGTTGCAGTTCTTCTGTCTTTTTATTGCTGACAAGAATGGGACTTTGTTTGCAATGGGATTGAACACGATGGTTACAATGTCAAATGATTTTGAATAGAACACTTATGAAACATTTTTCATTTGTCTAAATTTTCCATCACTATGGGTGACAGGGTTATGGTGGTGCTGATGAAGCTAGAATGCTTCAAAGGCAATTGAGTGTAACGTCTATGAAGATTGGTGTAGGTGCAAATCGAGCAGCTACAGCTATTTCTTTTCTTCATAAACATGGCTTCATTTATCCTCTTGATATCACATGTTTCAAGCAGCCGGTAACAGACAAACGTGTTTCTAATAAAATTGGAGTTATAATTCTTGAAGATGGAATGCAGGTATAAAACTAAAAGTAATTTTCTTTTTCACATTATATTTTAATGTTCATTGTCAGGATGCGATTATGTGATATTCAATAAAATGAGCCATTGTCATTATATTTGGATATGCTTTTGATACATTTTTTGTTTTGGTTTCAGGAACCGAGTAGTAGATAGCGAAGATCGTCCAGTCATGGTTGTAGTGGGAACACATTTTCTTCTTCGGTGTCTCGATCTTGAAAGATTTGTACTCTACATACTGAAGGTAATTGAAGTTATCAATATTACGTTATGATACAAAGACCGAAAACATAGTTCCAAATAACAAACATAATATCAAATGAGTTTTTGGATTAGCTTATTATTCGAGCTTTTTGCTTATTTGGAATTGGAATAGTCAATAACCTCAATTTATAAGGCTTATGAGGTAATCAACATTCTGAATTTCAAATAAGATCATAAGCTAATTATCCAAACACCCCTCAAACAACCCAAAGTTTTAAAAAAAATCCATTGTACATATCTGGAACTTCTTACATGGGAATTGTCATGCCTATAATCTCTTTAGAGTTGTATAACAATAAATTTTATGTCCCTTGAATACCTAAATCTGCATTTGTATTATAACATTGTACAGTTGGTATTTTGATAAGCTCAAAACATATATAGAGTGTGAAACTGATAATGGATAAATGCATGTGATCTTTGTCATGATGGTATAAGATGTAATATTGTATTAGACTAAATATGGCTAATTTAAAACGTAAAAAGCTCTATTTGAGTACTCCCAAGTTTTTATCTCAGTATTGCTATGCTTGACTGAATCATGAATCGGTTATGTATTATACAATGTGTTGCTTACCTATCTTTCGGCACTGAATGATTCCAAAAAATATTAGAAAAAAATTCGCTCCGCTGATTTACACATTATAACAAGATTAATAATAGCAAGTAGACTGATAATAGGTATTTACGTTTAAAAAATTTCTTTATGTAGTCTAACATGTTGCTTTAAATTTTTGCAGGCAACCGGTTAATATCACTCTGTAGAACATGCAGATAGTGAGGGCCCATTGGTCTTAAATTTCAAATGCACGAAAGAATGTTTGCAGAAGCATCATGTAGCACCTAAAAGTTCTAAACTCCCTGGAGACATGGTAATATACTGTATTTCTAACGTTTTATTTACATGTGATGATCGGTTAAAGCTTTCTTATAAAAGCTAAAGAGCTGGTTTGTAAGATCTACACAGTTGATAACCGTTAGACCAACAATTTTTTTGATTATATTTTGCAACACCATATCTATAAACGTTTGTAATTAATGATTTTTGCTAATCCATACAATGTAGGTGATCATTTAAGAAACTCATTAACTTACTCAATTACTTCAAGATTCACTTGGTAAGACTACACAATGTTTGTAAAAATTCATCGTTTATGTGAAAGTACTCTCTTTTGCTACCAAGTTTTAATTTTTGTTGTTGTTGTCGTCTTGTGTATGTCTTAGGAGGGCAGGCAAAGACACTTGTGCTCGTTCACATGAGCCCAGGTTGATGGTAATGATGGGGAATGTACCCCCTGCATCAGTTGGAGGGTCGGTTCCACCTTCACAAACATCTGGTCTTACGTCTCCACCAGCACAACTTGCACAACAGCAACTCGCTTATCATCACATTCACCAGCAACAGCAACAACAGTTGCATCAACAACTTTAAAATTTCTGGGCAAACCAGTACGAAGAAATCGAGCAAACCACTGATTTCAAGAACCATAGTTTACCATTGGCTAGAATCAAGAAAATCATGAAAGCAGATGAGGATGTACGAATGATATCTGCTGAAGCACCTGTCATATTTGCTAGTGCATGTGAAATGTTTATCCTTGAGTTGACTTTAAGGTCTTGGAATCATACTGAAGAGAACAAAAGGAGGACGCTTCAAAAAAACGACATTGCTGCTGCAATCACAAGGACTGATATCTTTGACTTCTTAGTTGATATTGTACCAAGAAAGGATCTGAAAGATGAAATTATTGCTTCGACTGTCCCAAGAGGCGGGCCACTTCCAGTTGGAGCTCCAACTGAGGGTCTTCCATATTACTATATGCCTCCAACACAAATTGGGGCTTCAGGGATGTATATGGGTAATCCTGTGGATCCTCAAGCTCTTTATGGACAGCAGCCTCGTCCATACATGGCTCAGCCTATGTGGCCACAACAGCAACAACAAGAACCACAGGAAGATGCTTAAACAGGTATCGCTTAAAACAACAAATTCCAATGTTATATCCAAAAGTATTCTAGCTATCACTTTTATCGCATATATTTTCCTGACATCTATGCATCGTTCCACTTTCTGTTTCTTCTATTAATAACCTTACAAAATTGTACATCACACGCACTTGCACAATAGAATTGTTTAAAGCATATTAACTTTTACGTGAAACCTATATTTATACAGATTTTATCATAATGACACTTTGCAGAAATGCATGCAGGGTTTGAAATAATCCAATATTAGCGTGTTTATACATTGCAAAAGAAAAGGAGTTTAAGAATATACATGAATAAACACTAGCCTAATATTTAGAAGCTAGGTGGAGTTTATTGACCAAAAATAAACATGTAATGGCATCCTTTTATTTGTGGTCAGTTTGTTTGTTTTCATTTAAGTGATACACATGTGGCTAGAAGCTAGGGGGTTTCTTTTGACCAACAATGTTTGCAGTCATTCGCTTCAAATGATAAGCTTTAAGGAAAGTTCATTTCATATCAATGTCTTAAGAACTCACTAATGCTAATGTTATTAATACGGTTTGCTAAAAAGAGCTGCATGAAGTTATTGTCGATCTTTATGGCCAATGTCAATCCAACCAAAAGAAACTAAGACAAACACTATCTTTATGCATTTTAGTATGTACATGTAAGTCTTTCTTGCTGCACTTGCCGTTTCTATCTTAGAGGTGATGTTTTAAGGATTCCACTCAAATTTTCTCGCATAAAAGCACTATTATTTATAAGATTGACCCTTTATATGAATCTAAAAATGGAGTCATCAGGTTGTTTTTTAGTAGCTAAATGCACTTCGAAAAAACGTGAATATTTAGAGTAATACAACTATTGTGTGCCCACTGCTTATATTGGCTGAATACATTGTATTGATATATTTTTAGTTAACAAACACTGAAAAGCAGTTTAACAAGCAGACTGAAGAACTAATTCAAAGAAAAAAAAATCAAAAGCATATTCATGAAATTAGAAATCAAAACAGATTTACCAAACAGATCCTAAGGGAAGATTAAGCTTAGAGGCTAACTAAAATGAGCTTAATTACGTAAACTAACACTAAAGTATACTAAGGATGGACTGAATAAGCACTCTAAATTAACAAATAAGCTAATCTTAAGGAAAAATATTACTAATACTACTGCTGCTACATTGGACTTAAAAGGGACAGAATGGTGCTAATGAGGCACTTTTTCAGACTTCATATAAGCTATAGGATAAGCTCTAATGGGAAAAGAAAGGCAAAACAGATAAACCACTACCTAAAACTACTAGAGGAATCAAAAACTAAGTCCTAAATTCAAATGAATAAGCAGATAAGCTGCTGTAAAGAGGCTAAGAGGGACATATCTGATCAGCTAAACAACAAAAAAATAGAAACATGGATCAATAGTCAAATAAAATATGGAAGTTATTTTAATTATTATTATTATTAAGCTACATGGTTTTGTGACTTAATATTACGAGCCGACTAATTGTGGCACATTAATCATTTGTTTGCGTTAAAACAACATTAAAACATTAAAAAGCCGACTAATTGCGTCACATTTAGCTACAAGTATACTCAAAAATCAAGTCATTTTATCAAATGGATAATCAAATAAGTAGCTAAGAAGAGTGCTACTTGGGACAGTGACATAGTGCAGCAGACAGATAATTGGCTCAACTGGGCATCTTTGATCACCAAAATAAGTAGTTTAAAAGCATTTACTCACCAAGTAAGTTGAACACAGATTATCTAGGGTATGTAGAGATTATGAAAAAGCAATTTGAACCACTTTTAGACCTAATTGAGACCTTAGAAATGACTGTTGAAGATCACTGATTGGGACAGAACTGAAACTGTGACAAAAAATACATGTACATCCTCCAACTATGGAAATACTGATTCTTTATGAATACATGTACGCTTCAATATACGAATGATGTTTCCTATCTCTCTTGAATAGATATTATTGTGTTAAATGGTCACTTTGAATTGAGTAGTAATGATTCTTAATGAATCATTGACGTTGCTATCCATGCAATATCAATTATGATGTGGCAGTGAATAGCCATGACGCGGCACTAATGTTACAATAACACCAACGATAACTCTATACATGTATCAAATAATATTGAAGGAAAGTTACATGTGGTTTGTAACAACCAATTGTTGATCTAAGCCCCATGAATGTCATTTCCATCGGTCAATAATACCAATGCATGTACACATGCTGTAGTTGCTGCTAATATCCAATCAGGCGTACTTCAATTTCAGTTTGACCATTCATAAGATAAGAAAACGATTTACATGTAAATTCCATAATCAACCATCTACATGATTCCTCTTGGTCTAAGTGGTGCCAAAAGGAAATTCTCTCTGGCCCATATATAGAGGTATAGATCGTAGCCTTTCCGACCCTCAATCACCAATCTTGACTTTGATGACAAATTATATCCACGTCAAAAACGGTCTAAAGAGCGGTATAAGAGATTCACACAATATGCCACGACTCTTCTTGCCTCTCAAGACCCGCACATCAAGGTCGAAAAGTTCCACCTTAGCTGCACTCCTTCTTTACGATTACCCTCCTTCTTTTGCTATAGCAAATTATGTCAACGACAATTATAAGACATGCCCGCCCATTGGGCGGGCTTCGAAATCTAGTATATATATATATATATATATATATATATATATATATATATATATATATATATATATATATATATATTGTTAGGTTCCCATATTAGTAACACAAGCATCAATATGAAGAAATAAGAAAGAGAAGTGATTGGTTGAACAAACCAAAATAATATGCGTATGAATGTAAGGAAAGTTATGCGTGGATATTGAAATGAGATGAACAACCAACCTTCAAATGAAGGTTTACATGAGGTATTTATAGGAGGGAACTAGGGCAACATGCAAGTTCCCATCGTTTCCTTATTAGGCTTGGGCCAAGGCTTATGGGCCTTCTACATAAGCCTTAGCATAATAACAAATATAAAGGTCTAATTAAGCTAACTATTACATGTTAATTACTAACACTTATAATCTAGTTTAGGAGTGATTCCAACAATCTCCCCCTAAGTGTTGGTAATTGATGATTTGATCTTTAAACGTTGTAGGTACTGATGTAATAGTAGCTTCGACGTCTTCTAACATTCTTCTTTCTTGTGAGAAGAAGCGTCTTGATTTCAACAATCTCCCCAGTGTAGGGATCTTGTTTACTTTGAAGTTTTTAAGCTTTGACGTCTTTGTTTTCTTTGTTCTTTAGTTCTTTGTTCTTTGTGGTTGTAGTGATAGTATGTTGTGGTTATCTGCATCAGGTCCGCTTCGTTGCTCCAGTGTCTCCACGTCTTTCTCCAACATGCTCACACACTCTTTGATGTTGGATTTCAGTTTTGATGAAGTTCTTTTAGTCTTTAAACTTTGTAGATTCTTTGATTTTGACGAAGAATCATTCTGACTTTGTGTTGCCTTTGATTATGAGAGAACTTCTTTTGTGTTGATGGTATGAGCATGTGGAGAATCTGCACGATCTTTCTCCCGCGAGCATTCATCAGCAGCAGCTTCCTCAGGTACAGTCATGAACACCAATTGATCATTGTAGTCTTTTCATAATGAATAGATTACTAAAATTGTTCTACTGATGAATGTCTTGATTCCATTCACCTTGGTCGGGCGAATCAGCCGTCCGAATCCCGTAAGGGACAGTTGGCATTACATCGAACAAGTTCAAGTAATGACCCACATATTCAGGACTCGATTCTTGAAAGGAATCTCTTTAGCGGGATTTCCAGCACTTACAAGTTCGAACTTCGAGAGTGTCAACAACATAATGTGAAGACCCAACTCTAATTCTAGCAAAGGCTGTTCCTGAAACCGGATGCCCTCAAGAAGGCTAACACGACATACCGAAGTATATCTACAGTTCAGGTGAGTCGCTGAGGTACACCGAAGCATCACCTCACGACTATAGACCGTTTGAGACACACTAAGCGTAATCCACAAGGAGTTACCGAAGTGACCTGCTGTTAGGGCTGTTTGATGTTGACCCTGGCAGGAGTTTCCATTCAATCACTGTGGATCACAGATGTGAACCCCTCATAAATTTTCTCGACAGATTGCTAAAATCTGTAAAGGACTCGATAATGTATCACTTGCGTTCTTATTGTTGAACAACAAAAGATGAATTGACAAGTGTTCCTAAGAGATCTTTTAATGAATCTCGTGGCTCTAGACTCTATAGTGCGCTTTGGTTTTCCTGAGCGGAGACTAGGGAGACGGTCTCCTTTTTCAATACCAGCAATCTCTAAGAGAAAGCCGATAGTTTACGTAGGGTTCCCTGTGAGAATGAAACAAGCTTCTATTGAGAGAAACTTGAGTGGCTAAGAAGGTTTAGTGCATGCGTCACTGGGTCCATGACGACTTTTATCTTCAATACCGGTGTCATCTAGTGACAACCAGTAGCATATGAATTGAACCCGGTGTCTGACCTAAGTTGAATAATTTGGAGGGCTATTTCTTTTCACCCTTTTATTTACTTTTCTTTTTAATTCTTCAACTCCTTCTTTCTCCGATTCTCATTTTCTCCTTTTTTTTTTTTTTTTTTTTTTTTTTTTTTTTTTTTTTTTATAATCGTACCTAAGGACTTCTAAATTCTAACTATTAGTGGTGTCCTTGGGTAGATCCCTCTGGCTCTGGTGGATCATAGGACGGTTATTCCTAACCTTAATCACTTTATAACTCCATTGCCACAAAACCAATTTACATGAAAATCTCTCAAAGTGTTTATGAGAAAAAAACATTTTGTACCACTGTGAGAGTTTAGTATTTTGTAGAAATACTCCCCCTTCACACGTGCTTACGTGTTTTGACAGAGATCTGCACGGTGAGGGAAGAGCGCGCACTTTTGAATTGATCAACTCAAGATAGACAATTCCCCGCGAGACATGGTTACATCACTGACTAGGTCAGCTTGAAGTTGTAAACACTCCTTGGTGAGGAGGTTTGACCCGTCAAGGTTCATGTCTACCAAGAGTTTCTCGAATGGTACATTCTACTCAGACAAGTCCTTTCCGAGACACGTTTACATCACTAGCGAACTAGTTTGAAATTATTACCCGTCCTGGACAAGTCTTTTCGAGTTACTAACATTTAAGATCTCGTTAATTCATTGGTTAAGTCTTTATCACGAAGATTTAATAGCAATCCTCAACATATTTCTTATCTCATAATTTTTCTCCCCCTCAAAAATGGCATATAAATGTTATTTTTGATGAAATTTTGATATCGAATATGACCATTTCGAGTTTTGTGGGAAGATTACCACGAAGAACAATTTGTGAACAAAGTTTTAAGCAAATACTCCCCCTCAACAAGTGATATAAACTTTTGAGGTTTTGAAATCGTAAGGGGAATTACTTGTTCTTTTGAGCAAAACTTTGAAAAGTGAAAGTTTTGATTTGTTTTACTCAAAAGTAAGAAGCTTTCGCTCCTTTTATAGGATTGTGGCACTGATGCGTACCACAGGGTCCTTTCATTACAAGTACGGGTTGTACACTGTTATGTGTGCACAAACCATAGACAGATATAAATCACACATCCAAATAAATATAAGGAAACAGATCAAGGGGTACCAGGAGTCTCAGGTATTCCAGCAATAACTCCAGGAATGCGTTCTGGACGTTGGTAGCCTGTGAGAGATACACTTGGACGACCACCTACGAAACTCTTCAACTTTCTGATCTGATCCCTTCTGAACAACCTTTCATCAATCCGCGTGATGATCTTCTTAACATCCCTTCTCTCCCTCGAATTCCATCTCTTCGGTGACCCAATGCCGTCATGAATCTCTTTCAACCTGTATGCTAGCCCATCCCTAACTTTCTTCAAAGTGTGATCCCCAAACTTATGAAGTTCTTTACACGCCATGAAACAATTGTGGTATAGTTCACTTCTGTAGACTAACCCAAATGGTTTCTTGATAAGTGTGTATTGAGGAAGTTGGTTGATGTCGGGAAGGTCTAGTTGAGGTTCTGTGAAATTGACCCGTTTTTTATAAGATTCCACGGCAAACTGAATGTCTTCTACACATTCTTGGATCACGATGCTTCTGATGAAGATTAATAATGACTTGATGTATTTGCGTTGGATACTTGTCGAGAAATGTCGCATTCGTCCTTGTACCTTAGCGAGATACATATCTTCAATGTCATTTAGTAATAGTCTTGGACAATCTGCTTCACAGAAGTCATATTCCTCTTCGTCTTGTCGTTTGACCACAATGTTCTTGAGGAATGTGTAGTCCCACTTTGACGACAGGGTAACATGCTTAATTGCAATGATCCATTTTTCACTAAACACTTCCTTTTTAAACTTGAGAACCTGGCAGCTTTTGTAGAAGATTCTTCAGCATTCAGGCCAATGATGAATCCCATACAGCGCATCAAGATCATACTTTTCCACTTTATCAGCAAACATATGTGTGGCTTCTTCCTCGATGGCTGGATTGTGAGAGTAGATTCCTGACAGGAAAGGAATGTGAGTGATGTAGCGTACTTCCTTGTCACATTGCTACCGTGTAAAAGAAACTCGAAGTCATTATTGAAGAAGTAACGGTATGGAATTTGAGGTTGATCCAGTCGGCCAATTGTTGGTAGAGGTTTGGTCCAATCAGTGTAATATGGAGCCTTGTCTTGTCTTGTGAAGTCGATGTTAGCTTCGGGATTGAGCCAATCGATGTTGTTTGACATGGCTCGTGCAATGTTGTCGAGATGGTATTCGACTTCAATTGAACTGTCTGAGCTGTCTTTGAGCCGTTGGAAGGCATCATTCTTTATTCGCCTTAGCTCAGCCTTAGTCATCTTCTTCACTCTGAACTGTTCTTGAATCAGCTTCACATGCTCCATAGTATGGCCATCTACCATTTCTTGAACTTCTGGTAATGAGGGAGTAGCATCAACAAGTCTAGAAAACCAGTCATATTCTTTGGTTGTATCGTCATCTAGCCATGAGATAACATCGGTCTTCATCTTCTTTTTCTTTGGCTTTGATGAGGACTCGGGTTTCTTTGTTGTGGCGGGAGAGGTGGGTTGTTGTTGGGGCTCTGGGATCTCTTCATCGTCACCACCAGTGTATTCGAAATGATCACCGGTTTTCTCTGTTGATGATGGTAACTCAGAGTCCTGAGGTTTCTCTGTAGCAGCAGAACGTGGAGGAGATCTTTTTACGGTGCTCCTTGGGTGTGGTGGAGGCATGGAGGATGATTCACCTGTTTTCTTCTTGCGTTTAGACTCTTTATCCTTATCCTGCTCATCATCGTCTCTAGGACGCTTAGCCGTTTCAGCTGCCGCTTTGCATGACGTTTTAAGTTGGTATTCCAGCAATGCGTCAAACAGTTTACCTTCGTCAGAAGTAAACGTTGCAGATCGTTTTGACATTTGAAGTACAAGCTTGGAAATGGTTTCTGCATCGGAGAATACTGTAGGCTCAGTTTGGTTGATTGTAACTGTTAAAGGCGTTGATCTTATTGTTTGCTTGGACAACTGCATGAGATTCAGATAGAGTTGTCTGGTGAACATCTCTCTTGTCACTCCTGGGACGACGTCGAGAAGAAATTCGTGTGTATATTCTCTGGCCGTCTTTTCCATTTCCCTTTGGAAACCTCCTTTTAGAAGTTGTTGAATTTGATCCCTTTCATCGGACATCTCATTTATCACGTCCTGAAGAAGATTGATCATGTCAGCAATTTGATTCAGTTTCTTGTTGGTCACGTCTTTCTTCCTGACTTGCCTGACAGCTTTGACAATCTTTGTCTTAGCTCGTGATATCCAAGTGTCTGTTGGTTTCTTTACCGATCTAGATGCTGATAGGGTTGTAGCTTTTGATGGTGGTGGTGAAGAATGAGAAGAAGAGTCTGATGATGAGTCATGAGATGGCTCTGGGTCCTTTTGTGGCTCAGAAGTTCGTTCTTGAGTATGTGCGGGACTATCTAGAAGATAATCTTTATCTTCTGTCTCGGCTTAAGCCTTTTCTTCAGCCTTAACCCTAGCCTCTTCACATGCTTGAGCTTGAGCGTCTTTTTCTGTCTTTTCTTTATCTGCATCCTCAACATCTTCATCAGTAGACTTCTCCTTCTTCTTTTCTGGTTGCTCAAAGTCAAAAATTATCTCATCCTCAAGTTGCTTCTGTTCTGATTCATGGGTGGTGGTACCAGTTCCCTTATCGGGTTGATTAACCGCATCGGAAACTGGTGTGGATGGTGCATCACCACTTGACCCTCCAAGGCCACGAGTTTGACGAAGATTAAACTCTCGAGCAACATGTTGAAGTCTGAGATTTTCAAGCTTCTTTCTGTAGTCTCTGTCTTCATCCAGTAGTTCTTCTTCTGAGCTCTCTTTTTCTTGCTCAAGCACTGGAGTTTTCCCTTTATCAGCCTTGGGACTTAGATATTTTGCTACTGTCAAAGTATCATCGATTGGAGTTTCAGAGTAGATGACCTCTTCGTCCGTTTCAGTGTCCTCTGAGTCCTCGTCCATTAGTTTTGGTTCTGGTTTGGGAATAGGAATAGCAACCGTTGATGGTACTTTTCTTTTTCTGGGAGGATTTCTCTTTGGATAGTCTCTTGTACTCTCTTTGCTTGTAACACTTCCTGCACTGCCTCTCCTGGACTTCCTAACAGGTGTACCAGAAGATTTTTCATATATGAGCCCCACTTTGCCTGATGCAACTGCTTCCAGATATCGTGTGTATGATTGAAGTTCCTTGATAGCAGCAGTAAGAAGGCAATCCGGTAACACCGCACCTTGTTTCTTTGTTGTTGCGTCCTTAAATCTAACAACGTTGAGTGTGGGCTCAAGCAACACGGAGTGATGTTTGGGGTCATCAAGTCTCAAGGGAATATCTGGATTATTCCCTAGAATCCTTTGGATCAACAGTTTAGTGTATCTGATATAAGGGATCTTGGTGCCAGGCTTTTTAAGGTATGACATCATGTCGTCCCATATCAGAGCTGCAAATTTGATGTGCTTCATGTTCACCGTGCCCCAAAATATTTGTAGTTCCATGAGCTTAGGATGCTCAAAACCACTATCACGTCCAAAAACTGATTTGGCGACCATGATGTAGAGGGTTCTCCATGGCTGGGGGATGTTCTTAAGATCAACTGATGAATTTTTTGTGATGATTCTAGCCGATTCATCATAGCCGATATCAACCATGAACTGGAGAGTGACCTCTTCCATTGGAGTAGCAGTGTAATCAGTAGGCTTTGTGATAAGAGGAAGAAGAAGAACAACCCTGAAATCTGCTAGTATGATGGTGACTTGTTTGTTATTGAGTGTCACTGTCACAACATCTTGACCTTTGACCTTATGTATGGTGTGCCAGAATTGATGAAGATAAATTTCCAGCACCGTTGCAGAATTTGTCAGCATGTTCTGGTATGGGTGAGTCTTCAGAATATCTACCGCAATCTGACAAGAAGACTCAGAATATGAGAAGTTATCGAAATCGACTCTGAGGTTGTTCTTCCCAATCTTCATTGTGTAACCGTCGGGGAAGATGTCTTCCATTGAGAGAACATTTGGTGCATCAATGTATTCCATTTGGACGTCCATATCGTGATCTGAAAGATATTTAGCCACAAGAACCAACATATCGAAAGACATTATGTTAGTCAAAAGTTGATTTTATTGTTTAATTATTGAATATGATATGTTAATGATTGTTACGAGTCCAATGTCACTTGTTAGTCCAATAGTCCAATGTAGTCGTGATAAGTATCGTGAGTTGATTAATTTTGAAGATTGAAGTCTAAATTTTCACTTATTTTCGCAACATTTTAACCATTCAAGCTTATTAATGACATTTTGGTTTCGTGACGTTATGATTTATTTATTTACAAGTTTGTACGCGTAACAATTCACAATTTTGGTTAAAAAATTAGGCATAGGCGTAGGATTTGCAAGCTTATGCGTAAACAGTATATCATACGCGTAGGCATAAGCTTATGCGTAAGAAATGTTACGAGTAGGAAAAGAGAGCCTTAGGCATAGAGCTTAGGTATAAGCGTATATGGGAGGTTACACGCAAGGCTTACTCGTAAGAGTGAACCTTATGCGTAAGATTCACTCTTTACGCATATCCTTCACAGGATACGCGTAGTCCTCTCTGTAGAACCTTACGCGTAACGGTTACGCGTAAGATTTCTCTTACGCATAACATTCTACGCGTAAGGTGATCCTTATGCGTAGGAGCTCAGTTAACCTTGATTTTCAATATTTCATGCGTAATAACCTGAAACAAATGAATCATAACACTTTCATTAACACAATATTCAATCCCTTTCAGTCTTCTCATGGAAAGTCAATTCAACACAGTTACGCGTAGAATACACATACGCGTAAAGCTTAAACCCTAGGATTCAAAAATTACGAGTAAGGAATCTATCCATAGGATTGACACCAAAAGTTTTCTGAGACATCTTAGAGGTCTAAGGAGAAGTTTTAAACAAGTTTTAACATCAAAAACTTTATGCATCAAAAGTAACCATTTCTTACGAGTAAAAATCCTAAATCACAATTACTTAAGTTTTGATGTTTCTGGGTATGTTTCAAGCTTTGATTTAATCAATAAAACATTTCTAAAGCATATCTTAACCTTCTAATTGACCAGAAACTCTCCCAAGTGAAAACGCCCAATTCATGGGTATGAACCCTAATTTGAAAATGATCAATTTATGTTTCTGGGTGGATTTGATTGATAGAAATGGTTATGGCACATAATTTTGAACATTTTATCATTACAAACACCCTTTGATGATTTTGTGTTCATACGCATACGCGTAGAACACAAAATCACTCATAACTTGAAATCAAGCCGTTGGAGGTTTGTGAAATTAAAAACCAACGTTTGTATTACCACAGAGATCATGAAAACACTTAGAAATTTGGATTACAAAGCACGGATTTGAAGATCAAATATTAGGTGTGGGATTGGTAGATGAAGTATTTAATGTTTGAATTTAATGTGATTGAAAGGTTGGTGGAAGAGTTTTGTTAGAATTTGTTTAAACATTTGACAACTTTAGTCCCTCCACCTTAACCATTTTCATCCAACGCCTATAACTTCCATTTTGGTTACGCAAAGTATGATATTTGGAAAGAAAGTTGACGACACTCCCCCTTGACTTAAGAAATAATGAAATTTTATAAATTTGGGTCCGGGGAGTGTCAATAACCAGAAATGTGACCACCATTATCAAAGAAACATCCTGAATAAGGTAACATGCAAGTACAAGGTTTTATGAATCAGAAAAATATTTACTTTCTTGACCAACAAAATACTAAATTTTGAAAGAGTAAAGTGTTGACGGAAGATTTGTACTTTCCATGTTGAAAGAAATTTGGATAGAATAATATTTTTGTATTTTATCAGATTTTATATTTTTGTATTTTGTTTTTGGAAAAATATTTACAAAAGAGGTTTTGGTGTTTGACTGGTTTTAAAAATGTTTTAAAGTTCGTCCAGTTCCTCTGGAGTCAAACACCGCATACCAATCCGGTGGACGAACTCAGTAAACCTAGCAGGAGCTAAGGCTTTGGTGAGAAGATCTGCCAGTTGGTATTCAGTACCCACAAAATATAATTCAACTTTACCCTTTTCCACATGCTCCTTGATGAAATGATATCGAAGATCGATGTGCTTTGATTTCGAATGTTGAACAGAGTTGCACGAGATCGCAATAGCACTTCGATTGTTGCAGTACATCAGGATTCTGTCAAATATGTAACCATAGTCTTTGAGTTGTGTTCTCATCCAAATGACTTGAGCACAACACGCCGACATGGCTACATATTCTGCTTCTATTGAGGACAACGATGTACAATCCTGCTTCTTCGATTGCCATGACACCAGTTTATCACCAAGAAATTATAGAGCACCTGAAGTACTTTTCCGAGAATCTAAGCAACCTGCGTGATCAGCGTCTGAAAAAGCTATTAGTTCAAAACCAGAATCCTTCGGATACCAGATCCCCAAGTTAATGGTTCTCTTGATGTATCGGAGGATTCTTTTAGCCTCAGAGAGGTGAGTTTCAGTTGGTCTCGACTAATAACGGGAGCAAAGATAAACAGCAAATACAATATCAGGTCTACTGGCTGTTAGATACATGAGGGACCCAATGATACTACGGTATTTGGTAGGGTCAACAAATTTCCCATGCAAATCAGTGTCCATCTTCTTGGTATGTGCCAATAGAGTGGCATAGGTGTCACAATTTTGCATTCCATTTTTGTTTAAAATTTCAAGGACATATTTGGACTGACTCAAGAAAATACCACGGGGTGATTGATGAACTTGCAATCCAAGAAAGAATGTAAGTTCACCCATCATGGACATTTCAAAGTGTTTTTTCATCAATTTTGAAAAAGCATTTGAGTATTTTAGATGTGTTGACCCAAAAATGATGTCATCCACATAAATTTGAACGATTAAAATGTGTGCCCCGTGATATTGTATGAAAAGTGTAGGATCGACCGAACCTTTGACGAAATTATTGGCGATAAGAAAGGATGATAACTTATCATACCACGCCCGAGGGGCTTGTTTGAGACCGTAGAGAGCCTTCTTCTGTTTGTAGACGTGATTAGAAAACTCTGGATCAATGAATCCTTTTGGCTGGCTAACATAGACCGTTTCTTTCAGTTGTCCATTGAGAAAAGCAGTTTTGACATCCATCTGAAAGACCGTTATGTTCATGTGAGCCGCGAATGCGAGAAAGATCCTTACAGCCTCAAGACGAGCAACCGGAGCGAATGATTCTTCAAAGTCAATATCCTCTTCTTGTCTATAACCCTTAGCCACCAGACGTGACTTATTTCTGATTACAGTTCCTTCAGCATCCAATTTGTTTTTCCAAATCCATATGAGACCAATGATGAAGACCCCTGTTGGTCTTTCAACCAATTCCCATACTTCAAGGCGTTTAAACTGATTGAGTTCTTCTTGCATGGATTCAATCCAGTTGTCTTTAGTCATTGCATCTTTACTGTTTTTAGGTTCAGATTGGCAGACAGTGAGTGCATAAATGCAATGTTCACCGTCTATGTGAAGACGTTGTCTAGTTATGACTGGATGATTTGGGTTTCCAATAATGTTCACAAGAGGATGGTCCTTAGTCCAACGATGTGTGGAGGGTTGATGTTGATATACTTGCTGCAGATTAGGAGGATTCAAATGACTTGTAGATGATTCCGCAACATCAGATGTGGCCGTTTCATTAGCAAAAGGGTTGAAGAACGCATTTGGATCATAATCTGCAGGTGGGGGTACTTCATCATTTGAATAACAAAGGGATCCAAATACATGAAAGTGTTTGAGATTCGATTTACGGTTGTGGATAAGCTCATAAGGTGTTTTGTTGTGGCATTTAGTAATCATTGAGCGGTTCTGAGTGTAGCAGGCAGTTGATACGGCTTCAGCCCACAAGTAATTCAGAAGTTTAGCATTAATAAACATTGTTCTTGCAGCTTCCACTAACGTACAGTTTCGTCTTTCAACAACTCCATTTTGTTCTGGTGTTCGTGCAATAGATGTTTGATGCTCAATTCCCAATTTCTCATAAAATGCACAAAGAGTTTGATTCACAAATTCAGTTCCTTTGTCTGTTCTGATTTGTCGGACTGTGTTCCGGAGCTGAACTTGAATTTTCGTGAGAAAGGTGATGATCATCTGTGGAGCTTGATCTTTACTTCGAAGAAAATAAACCAAAGTCCATCTAGAGTAGTCATCCACAATTACTAAGATGTAGCGTTTGCCGTTAATCGTCTGCACACGCATCGGGCCACACAAATCCATGTGAAGAAGATGAAGCACATGCTGTGAGTTGTGTTCCACCTTTAAAGGAAAGTGAGCACGAGTGCTTTTCCCTTGTTCACAAGCTGAGCATAGGTGATCTTTAGAATACCGAAATCTTGGGAGACCTTCAACAAGTTTGTATTGTGCAAGATTGGTTATGGTTTGAAAGTTTAAAAGTGAGAGACGACGGTACCATAGCCAAGATTTTGTTGATGTTGCCTTTGAAAGGAGACAGATGGGAGATGAAGCAATCATGTCTTGCATTGATATTGTATAAAGACTTGAATTGCGGGTGCCAGACATAAGATCGTTTCCTTGTAGATCACGCATGAAACAAGTTTTTTCCCGAAAAGAAACTTCCAAATCTCCATTACATAACTGACCAACTGAGAAGAGATTGTGACCGAGGCCTTCCACATAGTAAACCCTGCTAATTTCAATGTTGCCATTGATGTAATCTCCGTAGCCCATGATAGCTGCAAAGTGATCATTCCCGAATCTGACAGTGCCAATGAACTTTGCAACAAAGTTTGATAATAGTTTGAGATTGCCTGTCATGTGTCGGGAACATCCGCTATCAACAATCCAGAGGATGATCTGTATCACCTGTATTAGACACAGACGAAACAGATGTAATAGAAGTAGATGTGGAACCCGAAGAGTTAGAGGGTTCCGAAGCAGTTATAGTAGATACACACATGTTAATTATTTTAGGTATCCATTTAAATCCAAGTGTATTATGTAACCATTTCTGCCATCTGTGACAACTCGTACTTTCAGGTCATTTCTCAAAACAATTTATGCTTCACAATTTCAACATTTATCGTAAACTAGTTTTACGTGTTTCAAATTCGCGTAACCTTTAAGGTTTAGCGGCGAATTCATGATCATTACATCACGAACATTTCATATGGACTAAGATTAGTCTACATTTCATTAACATCATTTGCATCGCGGTAGTTCATTCATGACATTTCATTTCACATTAAACGCGTAATTTTTATATCAAATAAACGTTATCGCGTGAGTTATTATTTTGAGCATTTAATCCGTTACTTTCAAAAATGATCCCGATGTATTTTTAAACTTACATTTAGTTATAAAAACTATATTATGAGTTTAACTAGTGTTTTGAATTTATTTCGTATATAAATCGTTAAAGTTATATTATTACGACGTTTTTCTTAAAAACTACTCGGAAATTTTTATATCACTAAAATTTCACAAGGAATGTATTTTTACAATTTTTATTATCTCATTACATTCTATTTTGATCTATTAAAAATTTATTTGTACCAAAAGTTATCATTTACTTTACAAGTTGCTTTTATCTACACAATTTCACTTACACCTTTTTCTTACAAATATATACTTACACAATTATTAAAAAAAAAAAAAAAAAAAAAAATATATATTTTTGGTTGACAAAAATCCTCAAAAACCGGCTAGGGGAGGGGGATGCATTTATTAGTTGGTACAAATCTTTCAATTATATATATGTCTACACACTATCTTAACATCATTCATCTCATTTGGTCTCAATAATTTACAAGTCAAGAAATCACTTTCTCTCTTTGTTTCTCTCCATCCAAAACCGGTTCTACATCAAGAACTTCAAGGAATCACAAAATTTTTCAAGTCCAAGTTTTATACAATCTAGTTTATACTCTTTACTAGGTTTTGAAATAAAAACCAAGAGTATTTAAGTTTAACCTTGTTACTTGCACCTCATCATATTCACTTGTAAGCATGTTTCTTTCATTTTCATGTTTCCTTTTTCATTTCATATGTATCTTTTCATTTTTGGAGCAACATGCAAGACATATGTGATTTATACCATTTTTCATGATTTTAAGAGTTATATATATATATATTTGGTCATCCTATAATTATCCCCATGGTATTCTTTGGTCTTGATGGTGATTAGGAACCCATGACACCCTAAGAAGGTGTATGGTAGGATTAGATTAGCTTTGGAGTTGATTTGAAGGGATTAGAATAGGTTTTGTCCGAGAAAAACTATTTTCAATACGTATAAAATAGGTTCTGTCTTTGTTTCGATTTTCTGGAAAAACCCGACAGTTGGTACGAAACTTTGGCCTTGATATTTAGAAAATATACTTTAAAACCAATCCGTGGCCTTTTGAACGGATAAAAACGGACTTATAACGAAGAAGTTATGGATTTTACAAGTTTGACGACGAAATTTATAGTTTTCTGAAATTTCAGCTTGCTGTTTTTATTTTGTCCGGGTCAAAAATGAGCCTTAAGCTTCACAAATTATTTCGACTTATCAAAAATATATTAGTTTACTTCGATACGAAGCTAAGGACGTATTATACGTAGAAAACGGATTTGAAACGACAAAGATATGCACGTTTTCATAAACTTGCCGTAACTATTATTTTCTGAAAAACTATATTATTTCTACGATACAAGTGTTACGGTAGCTGTATCGACCATGTTGAGGGCTGTTTTTAACGAGGTTGTGAAACTTTTTGGAACTAAATGTCTTCTAGTAAAATCAAGTTCACCGGGCATATTTTTCAAAACGACAAGCCGTTTGTATAGCGGAGTTGTAGTAAATTATTTACGGATGTTCAAACTTGGCCGAAACTCATTTTTCTGCACAACAATTAGCCAAAACCACCATCTTTAACCCTTATTATCTTTATGTTCGAGACCTTTTGGACGAAAACTTCTGAACTGAAACTTCTAGATATCGATACAAACTTTCCAAAACCGTCGAGTTCGTTCTCTAACGATCGACGTACACCATTTTACGACTAGTTTTCCAAAGCCATTTTTGTTAATTTCATAAAAATTCCGACGACATTGTTTTGCGACGAAAAGTGATAATTTCACCATAAATCATTATAAAACCATTGTAGGATGACATTTTGACGTAAAAACTTGTAAAGTGATTTTTGATTTGGTCAAGACGTCAAAAGAATATTTTTCGACGAAAAGTATTATTTTCAAAACTCGCAAATGGTATAAATAACATACGAAATGCATGCATAACATTACATTGCAACTCATGACATATCATATCATTCGTAATAGGTCCCGGTTAAAGCATCACATTATACCTCGGTGTACTCACTTTTGCCATTATTCCAGTTTACCAAGTGAGTTTTCATAGCCCCGTTTTACAAGTTTTTACATTATTTCAAACCTATGGGGGAGAATACATTGCACAACATTTTTATTACGATACCAAGTACATTAAATTCATTACATTGCTTAAGTTACCGTATTTGCCAATTGAAAGTCCCCATTCCCATTACCTGAACATGAACCGTTAATCTTTGAAGCGAGGATGAGTGGATAGATCTATCGAGGGTGACGCCTCCATCCGGGTTGGTGAATCCCAACTAGTCATACGGATGCATTTCATTTTATAACATTACGGAGTTGTCTGGCAAACACTCTGCAGGGGCATACATTATGATTTGTCTAGTTTCGGTGTCATGGACTTATAGCAATTGTAACATTTTTACGTGACATAATTGTCATGCCTGTAACATTTTTACGTGACATAATTGTCATGCCTGTAACATTTTTACGTGACGTGATTGTCATGCCTGATCTATACTTGCGTAATCGTATAAAACATTTACATAAACCTATGATTTCTCACCAACATTATTGTTGACCTTTTTAGCAATGTATTTTCAGGTAACTGAGGCATTATCATCATGACATGGTTTAGGGACCTACATTTTGAGTCGCGGCGTCGACTTACATTATTGTACATTATGGTACTTTATTTCAAAAACATCGTTTGGATTTGTAACATAATTGTATTTCCGCAAACTTTGTAAACCTTTTGGGACCGATGTTGTAAACTCTGATTATTTTTGTTAAATATCCAACGATGTGTTTTTAAACGACACTTTAGGTCGTTCAATATAACTGTGATTGTGGTGCTATGACAGTCAATCCCCCAGGAATTCCATTCCGCTGCAAAACAGGTAAATTGGAGGTGTGACAGATTGGTACCAGAGCTACAGTTATAGAGAACTAGGTTGCATCATTGACCCTAGACTATAACTACATTATCATAGCATCTCATCATTTCATCATATATACATAGTCACTACATGCGGTTTTATACGCACATTTTACGAGTTATTTACTTTCATTTCGAACCCGATTGTCACATGAATGCCTTCAAATACCCATCCCATTATACTCACATCACTTTGACATGGAGAATACCTTGTCAGTCCCTATCATAATTTTTAACATCAGTTGACTCAACACCGATAACATCAGATGATGACACTGAGACCTTTTTAGGAGGACGAAGTTGCACCTACACCATCACAATCACTATTGATTCACTGTAGGCTCAGGACAATTTTTATCACTCAGTTGGGACAGATCATACCATTGGGTAGAACTTATAGGCTTAGTCCTAATGAACCTATTTTCTTAACTCACCACAAGGATTCCATTATCATCATTGTCATTATTTTCATCATCATTATCATTTCGAGCACCATCCGTACCATCACATCTCATACCCGATACTCATACACCTGACTTGCAGCTTGGGAAGCGTGCATGATTTGACACACCATTACCATCTACTACTAAGACTATAGACACTACATCATCTCATAGGTTTGAGGACTGTGAGAGTTCTAGGGCTATCGTTACTAGACCGCCTACTACTCCTACACTTGAAACACGATTAGACCACCAACAGGAACAGATAATAGGTACCTTTTTAGCTAATGTAATCCTCATCATTTATTATTTCTACGATAATCACCATCTTGTTTATTTCATTCCTTACTCCAATTGCCCAATTTTTCATCATTTCACGACGATACATCACTATCTTACTAGGGGTTAGGCCAACTTTATTCCCGACCAATTAGTAGACTGTTATTACTCGATAAGGTCCTCCCATGTATCCTACAAACCATCCAACAAAATTTTATTCCAAATTATCCTGCTACTATTTCATGAAATTATTTCACTTGATTTTATTTCGAACTATTTTACCACCATCTTAGAAACGTTGTTTCATAAAGTTTTAACGCAAGTTGTTTTATTACCAACTTATCAATTGGTTTCAGTCATTTTATCAACTATTTAATATCCTCATGCGAAACGATTTTCATGTTACTCTGAAAAATCATCGAGCTATTATCTTACAAAACAAAACGTTGAATACCAACTATTTGTCCTACATTCCCTCTTATGAGATAATAAACTTCATCGTTATCTAACACAAACTGCATTCAACTATTTTACCGACCATTTCATCTTACTCCTGTACCATTAAACCAAAATTTACGACTTTAATAATACTTTATAAACAATGACCTTACTGATACTTTGCAAACTATTTTCTCATAGTATGATAAACCGATTAATTTGCTATTATTTTATAAAACAACAAACAATTGCAATAGCAAGTTACAAACTATATTACAAATTTTTCCTGCAAGTAATATTGCGGTCTTATAAACTATTTTACCCTTTTGGTGAGCTATTTTAGCCACTGTCTGATTTAAAAATCATAAAACTTGGTACGCTTACCTTACAGACTATTCGCCTTTACTTTAATGACTATTATATTACCAACCTATAAACCATCCTGATATTAATTAAACTACGAAATCTTCTATTATTTGACAAACGATAAATTGTTTTCTTGTAAGCTAATTTACAAATCATTTCACGGGTTATGTTATAATCTGAATTGTGTCTTACCAAAATATTTCACTACCATTGTTAAGCCGTTTTCTATCACTATATAAGCTGTTTTAAAATCACCCTAACGAGTTGTTGCTTTAACATCAAGCCACAACTAAGATTTATTATTAAACTGTAAATGATAAAAATGTTTCTTTCTTACTCAATAAAGTGGTTTTACAAACCTTTTCATAAACTTTACTGTAATTTTCTTACAAACTATTTATTCTCGTTTGAAAGCGAAGTTTTATAAACAGATATATCGTGCATAAACATTTCTTTCTGTTAACACTCTATAGATGCTTACGCCATTTATCTCTCACTCAACCGATAAGTTAGGATTTGACGAGTGACCTTTTTAGGGAAGATTTCCTATACCATCTGTGAGGAGGATTCCTCGATACAAGAAAACAATGAAAGGATTTTGGAATTACCAACAAGGACTAGAACTAGGTGGTAGGATGATTCAAAACTCAACAAAAATCTTAAAACATCACGAAACATTCCGAACCACTATTTTGAATTAGAATCCAAATTCTGCCATTTCATAAGTACTAGCTAGACCGAGTTACAAGACTTAGTACTAATCGAATACACACTAAGCAACACTATAGGGATATACCAAGACTTCTAACTGAGACTGTAGAACATTCTGTTAAACATAGCCTCAACAATATGTGAACTTCCCTACAATGAGTATCCCTCAAAGGAAAATTTGGTTAAATTAAGGTTATTGATATAAACTTCCCCTAAGGCATTGTGTTCTCTAGAAATTCCAAGTAACCTCACTTCTATATCAAGAGATGCCACAGGTTTGAACATATCGGAAAATCAATGACTCTCCATCTACAAGTGAAATTAGAACAAACATTCTTCGACATAGTATGAGCTGATATTTATTGTCTTGCTGGCATGATAACGATCTCAGTGATGAACTATTTTAGAAACACTCAAGTAAGATTGAATACCTATGCCTGTAGATTTTACCTAACCTCGACTTATAGATATTATCCAACATCAGAAAATAAACATTCATGCAGACATACCTACCCGACTACTTCATCTTTTATAGTGCTTTCATTTTAAATAGATTTTATTTAAAATGTATTTATGCAAATCATATACCTTGTAGGAAATATTTTTTCTTTCTTTCCTGAATTACCTGTTTTAACAAGTAAATTCTTTTTGGTCAACCTTTAACAAAACCATTGTACGTTAAGAAACGTATAAACATCAATCTTTGATAAACAGTCCTATTTTGCATAACTACACAATTTTGGAATATATAAAAAAAAAAAAAAAAAAAAAAAAAAAGATTTCAACCAAAACACTCAATATCGGAATAAATCTTGGAAATCAACCACCACACCACCTCACTTAAATATTTAAGTTTGTGACTTTACAACATGAAGCATGGAAACACTTCGATAATCAAACAATAAACATTTTAGTCATAGAGACTAAGCACATTAGGCAAGTAATACTCAGGTCATGACATTCGATAGGACTAGAAACACGAGGAGATCGCAACTGTTACCTATAATCTATTCTTTTCAATAAGGTCCTTTCCGACAGATTTAACATTTTGAAATCTAACACAAGACACGTGGTATTAATTCCAGTTGTACCTATTATAAGCTATTCGATTCACCTTAGACTGCTGACAGTCATTTCAGGATTTCCATGAAACCTACTAGGACATGATTACCGCCTACTATCCTCAGCTCAATGGTTAGAGCGAGAGAGCAATTCCCACATTAGATAATATGCTCAAGCCAGTATGACCTTCTAGAACTGGTTAGGCAAATCATTCTCCATCGACAAGTTTCTTTGCAACAATAGTTAGCTTATGAACATATTGACTACACCATTGGAATCACTGTAAGGTTGAGGTATCAATCACTTATTCAAGGATAAAAATCAGGAAAGTCCAATTCATTAGTCCATAACCCATTCATGAAACAAACAAGGAAGTCATACAAATCAAGAATCAGTTACAAATAACAACATATAGCTAGATAAGCTACATCGTTATACGATGCAAAATTTGGAGATATGTCCCATAAGCCGCAAACCATTAGAACCTCAAATGGGCAACAAATTATGCACAAGGACCCGTCTTGGAAAGGCGTGGTACGATTTAGAAAAACACTTGACGAACCAAGTCGACCCAAATATTCTCATCTATCGTACTTTATTTTCTTTCCGATTTGTTACTATTTACGAGAATTTTAATTCCTTTTATTCTAACTACCATTTTAACGACACGGTTTAAATCCTTGTAAACATTGAGAGTTATAACAACTAAACCGAACGTCACGTCATCGTTCCTTAATTATACATAGCCTAGCTAACTATGTCTAATTCTGGAGGGATCACGTTATGTTGGGAGCGGTTATTTATAAATCTTAGTCCAAGCAAAATCTTCACATATTTCAAAGTCAAAGTGTTACTTATGAGAGATTCATCCGATATTTTCTTTAATACGATGTTTTGTACACTCTCAATCATCAATTACCGTAACGACACTTCTCCATGTCTTCTCTCCTCGATATTCATCACAAACTCAAAAATTCGATAGACTAACACGAACTGAATTCAGGGACTGAATTCCTTTTTGGATGGGCGAATGTGACAACTCGTACTTTCAGGTCATTTCTCAAAACAATTTATGCTTCACAATTTCAACATTTATCGTAAACTAGTTTTACGTGTTTCAAATTCGCGTAACCTTTAAGGTTTAGCGGCGAATTCATGATCATTACATCACGAACATTTCATATGGACTAAGATTAGTCTACATTTCATTAACATCATTTGCATCGCGGTAGTTCATTCATGACATTTCATTTCACATTAAACGCGTAATTTTTATATCAAATAAACGTTATCGCGTGAGTTATTATTTTGAGCATTTAATCCGTTACTTTCAAAAATGATCCCGATGTATTTTTAAACTTACATTTAGTTATAAAAACTATATTATGAGTTTAACTAGTGTTTTGAATTTATTTCGTATATAAATCGTTAAAGTTATATTATTACGACGTTTTTCTTAAAAACTACTCGGAAATTTTTATATCACTCAAATTTCACAAGGAATGTATTTTTACAATTTTTATTATCTCATTACATTCTATTTTGATCTATTAAAAATTTATTTGTACCAAAAGTTATCATTTACTTTACAAGTTGCTTTTATCTACACAATTTCACTTACACCTTTTTCTTACAAATATATACTTACACAATTATTAAAAAAAAAAAAAAAAAAAAAAAAAAAAAAAAAAAAAAAAGATATTTTTGGTTGACAAAAATCCTCAAAAACCGGCTAGGGGAGGGGGATGCATTTAATAGTTGGTACAAATCTTTCAATTATATATATGTCTACACACTATCTTAACATCATTCATCTCATTTGGTCTCAATAATTTACAAGTCAAGAAATCACTTTCTCTCTTTGTTTCTCTCCATCCAAAACCGGTTCTACATCAAGAACTTCAAGGAATCACAAAATTTTTCAAGTCCAAGTTTTATACAATCTAGTTTATACTCTTTACTAGGTTTTGAAATAAAAACCAAGAGTATTTAAGTTTAACCTTGTTACTTGCACCTCATCATATTCACTTGTAAGCATGTTTCTTTCATTTTCATGTTTCCTTTTTCATTTCATATGTATCTTTTCATTTTTGGAGCAACATGCAAGACATATGTGATTTATACCATTTTTCATGATTTTAAGAGTTATATATATATATTTGGTCATCCTATAATTATCCCCATGGTATTCTTTGGTCTTGATGGTGATTAGGAACCCATGACACCCTAAGAAGGTGTATGGTAGGATTAGATTAGCTTTGGAGTTGATTTGAAGGGATTAGAATAGGTTTTGTCCGAGAAAAACTATTTTCAATACGTATAAAATAGGTTCTGTCTTTGTTTCGATTTTCTGGAAAAACCCGACAGTTGGTACGAAACTTTGGCCTTGATATTTAGAAAATATACTTTAAAACGAATCCGTGGCCTTTTGAACGGATAAAAACGGACTTATAACGAAGAAGTTATGGATTTTACAAGTTTGACGACGAAATTTATAGTTTTCTGAAATTTCAGCTTGCTGTTTTTATTTTGTCCGGGTCAAAAATGAGCCTTAAGCTTCACAAATTATTTCGACTTATCAAAAATATATTAGTTTACTTCGATACGAAGCTAAGGACGTATTATACGTAGAAAACGGATTTGAAACGACAAAGATATGCACGTTTTCATAAACTTGCCGTAACTATTATTTTCTGAAAAACTATATTATTTCTACGATACAAGTGTTACGGTAGCTGTATCGACCATGTTGAGGGCTGTTTTTAACGAGGTTGTGAAAATTTTTGGAACTAAATGTCTTCTAGTAAAATCAAGTTCACCGGGCATATTTTTCAAAACGACAAGCCGTTTGTATAGCGGAGTTGTAGTAAATTATTTACGGATGTTCAAACTTGGCCGAAACTCATTTTTCTACACAACAATTAGCCAAAACCACCATCTTTAACCCTTATTATCTTTATGTTCGAGACCTTTTGGACGAAAACTTCTGAACTGAAACTTCTAGATATCGATACAAACTTTCCAAAACCGTCGAGTTCGTTCTCTAACAATCGACGTACACCATTTTACGACTAGTTTTCCAAAGCCATTTTTGTTAATTTCATAAAAATTCCGACGACATTGTTTTGCGACGAAAAGTGATAATTTCACCATAAATCATTATAAAACCATTGTAGGATGACATTTTGACGTAAAAACTTGTAAAGTGATTTTTGATTTGGTCAAGACGTCAAAAGAGTATTTTTCGACGAAAAGTATTATTTTCAAAACTCGCAAATGGTATAAATAACATACGAAATGCATGCATAACATTACATTGCAACTCATGACATATCATATCATTCGTAATAGGTCCCGGTTAAAGCATCACATTATACCTCGGTGTACTCACTTTTGCCATTATTCCAGTTTACCAAGTGAGTTTTCATAGCCCCGTTTTACAAGTTTTTACATTATTTCAAACCTACGGGGGAGAATACATTGCACAACATTTTTATTACGATACCAAGTACATTAAATTCATTACATTGCTTAAGTTACCGTATTTTCCAATTGAAAGTCCCCATTCCCATTACCTGAACATGAACCGTTAATCTTTGAAGCGAGGATGAGTGGATAGATCTATCGAGGGTGACGCCTCCATCCGGGTTGGTGAATCCCAACTAGTCATACGGATGCATTTCATTTTATAACATTACGGAGTTGTCTGGCAAACACTCTGCAGGGGCATACATTATGATTTGTCTAGTTTCGGTGTCATGGACTTATAGCAATTGTAACATTTTTACGTGACATAATTGTCATGCCTGTAACATTTTTACGTGACGTGATTTTCATGCCTGATCTATACTTGCGTAATCGTATAAAACATTTACATAAACCTATGATTTCTCACCAACATTATTGTTGACCTTTTTAGCAATGTATTTTCAGGTAACTGAGGCATTATCATCATGACATGGTTTAGGGACCTACATTTTGAGTCGCGGCGTCGACTTACATTATTGTACATTATGGTACTTTATTTCAAAAACATCGTTTGGATTTGTAACATAATTGTATTTCCGCAAACTTTGTAAACCTTTTGGGACCGATGTTGTAAACTCTGATTATTTTTGTTAAATATCCAACGATGTGTTTTTAAACGACACTTTAGGTCGTTCAATATAACTGTGATTGTGGTGCTATGACAGTCAATCCCCCAGGAATTCCATTCCGCTGCAAAACAGGTAAATTGGGGGTGTGACACCATCTCCAACAAGTCTTAGCTTTGGTCTTAGTAAATGCACTAGGTGATAAGTTCTTCCTAGGAGGTGTAGTGGGTACTATGGGTACATCAATGATTGTAACCGGAGCACTAGAAGGTGGTTTACCTAGCACAGGCTTAGAAGCATTAGTAGGCCTAAAGGTATTCCGTTTTCTATTATTCCGATTACAATTCAAGATAGCCTTATCAACACATTTATCATGACAACCAGAGAACATGCTTTTACGACAACCAACATGCTTTTACGACAACCAACATGATTTTACGACAACCAACACAAGAAGCTTCAAACAAAACATTCAACGTACTTAAAGATTCAGCGTTTGTTACATCACTTTTTCCATTACAGTTGTCAGACGCAATATCTAAAGTGGGAGTAACATTAGTTTTATTCAAAGTCCTAAGGTGTTCTTCTACTTCAGCATTCTTTATTATTCTTTTCTTACGTCGCAACTTCCTATTCTTCGTTGATTTGCTCTTAAGCTATGAAGTGCTAGCATTGGGAAAAGAAGTAACTAGTCCTGTTGTAGTGGAAGGAAGCACGTTAGTATCTTGTGGATTAACATTAGGCATTCTAGTGTCACTTTTTCTAAGTGTTACAGGTGCAAGTACCTTAGTGTTACTAATCTTAACTTGTTGATTCTTTCCTAACTTCTCTTTCAACTCAATAATAGCGTGCAACAAATCTTGATTTTCAGAACGAAGATTTCTGTAAATATTCATGACTTCTTTAGTGTGTGCAAGATAATGATCAAGTTCTTTTGATGCTTCATCACGAGTCTGTTTGAGTAAATCAAATATGACACCATATTCCTTTTTAACTTTTGCAAGTTCTTGTTCATATTTTGATATTTGACATTTTAAAGACACGTTTTGATCATTCAGTTGCTCAAGTTTAGGATTAGAAGATTTGGCATGCAACTGGGTGAGTTTTTTTGGTAAAGCAAGTTCTCGATTTTGACAATCTTTTTGACACCATTGAAGACGACGTTTTGCATTTGAAAGCTCATTTATCAGACGCTCATTTTCAATTTTTAAAGACTCGATCTGAGGCATATTATCGATATTCTCAACAGTATCAACAGAATCTGCAGAGATATAATCAAATGCATATGCAACAGAATGTAATAACACAACATTATGGATATCAGCACAGATAACATCTTCCAAGAGTCGATCAACATCTTTTCTTAACAATTTCATTTTACGTTTAGTGTTTGAAATCGATGTTTATGTTTGCTCGAAAACTCTTTTCATAAGATCAAGTTCCTTATGAAAGTCCCTTTCCCAATATAGTGCATAATTTTTCAAATTTTGAACATGGGGTAAAATTCTTTTCTGAAAAATATCTCTTTGTTCTCGCGCCAGAGGTGATTGAAAATGATCAACTTTTATTTCAGAATGAAATTCAATCTCACGTTCCAAAAGTTTGATGTCAGATAAGACAAGTTCAAAGTATTTAATAACTTGACAATTTTTGGTTTTAGGTTTAGCTTCACTGAGTGAAGGTAAAGGACCATTAATTTGTGCACCATTGTGTTGGGGACCAACATTAGAAGACTCAGAAATAGGCGTGATAACCCAAGGTGTGTTAGAATTATCCTGTTGTGCGACGAAAGTGATGGCTTTTGAATAGTTAAATGGTTTGTTATAAACAACATTTTCTAATTTTGATCGACTCTCGTCTTCTGCATCTAATTACTCTTGACGATTATATTTAACAACACTCATAATGGAATCATCAATTCTATGTTATGCACTGTAAACTTCAGGATTTGGTTTGAATGCTCTATTTGAAAACTTTGGTTTGTAATCAGCAAGATTCGGTCCATATCCATTTGGATTTGGTTTAAAAGTAAACTTTTGAATAGTTGTGATTGACTCACCATGTTTATAAACAACATTTCGAAACTCTTTGATTTTGTTTTGTAAGTCGACAATTTCTTCAAGATAGTCATCTATTCGTTTTGTTGAATGCTTTTTGTACTCACAGAACTATTTTTGACAAGTTAACAACTCGAACTTGGCTTTTTGAGTTTCCAAAGTGAGAGCGTTAAGTTGTTGTTTATGATCATATTTCAGTTGTTCTATTTGAGACAGCAAAGCATTCTTAGATGCGACTAGATCACGTATCTGTTGTTCTAATGGTTTTACGTTTTGATAAGATTTAGCAAAATCGACTTCAAAACCTTTTTCACGTTTTTCTTGTGTTTGAAAAGTGTTGAGTTGAAGTTTTAAGCATTCATTATCCCTAGTCAGCAGAGCATTTTTTTATTTTAATTGCTTATTGATGTCCTTGCATATTTCCAGTCGGTATTCTTGGTCTTTTAGTAAGGTCATGAGCTCAATATCTAGATTAGATGAAAGATCATCTTGTTCAACGTGAGTCTCAACATGATCATTGGTCAGATCCTCAAGTATAACCACGGAGTCAACTTGATTATCAGTATTAACCATAAGGTTATCTTGATCGTCAAATATGACTACGGGATCTATTTGATTATCATCAGAAAGAGATGTGGACAGCTCATGTTGAACACTCTGATCCTTGTCGGATGCAGATATTGGCGGAGATATCAGATCAGTAATGAATAGAGTTTGATCTGATACCTGAGACAAGCCATCAGTGTCATACACTGGGCCTGTGTCACTCATGTGGAGTTCGTGCATGTTAGCCATTAGCATCACTGCTGCATTAGCCTACAAGTCCTCCATGTCATCATCAGAATCTGCATTTGCCATGAAGCTCTGTTCCTTGTTGGTAAGAGTTCCACCAGCTTCATCCTTAAGAGCCAAGAGTAAAGCCTCCTTATGATAAGTGCTGCCTCTTGTCCTCGACTTTGGGCATGCATTAGCCAGATGACCCTTCTCAATACAGTTATAACAACGAATACCATTAACCCCATTCTGAGCATTACCCTGTTCAACCACTTGAGCCCTTTGTTGTTGTGGAGTAGCCATGTTATTTCTTCCCATTGGATTAAACCCTTGACCACCTCCCATCTGACGAACATTACCACGATTCTGAACTTCAACACGTCCATTGTTAACAACAGCCTGATTCCTTATGTTTGATGAGGTACGAATGCGATTGTTGGATTTGTTTGAATATCTGCCGAAGGCTCTAGCAATCATGACAAACCCTTGCTGCAATGCATCGAAAGCTTCTGTATCCTCATTAGATTCACTGTAAAGTGCTCGATCATTGTTGTTGTTGTATGGAACCAATTGAGTTTCTTGAGATTGGTGATGTGACGGATCATATGGTGTAATTTTTGCAGTTGGTTGTAGAAGAATGGTGAAGTTTGTTGGCAAATTCAGGAATTAAGGATAGCATACTTGAGCCCACAAAGCTAATTGTTGATTATCCGAAAGTGAAGGTGAAACAGGGAGTCCACGGATAACCCTTTCTTTGTCAACTTCTTTTTTATGGGCTTCAAATAGTCGTACAACAATCCATATGAAGCATGATGAAGATTCTTCGCTTGACGGATGAAAATGACATACTTTTCCTAGTCAGGACCAAGACTACTCAGAAACTTAGTGTTGACTGCAATTCTTGGCATAATTATGTTATGTTTATCCAAGTCATTGATGATATCTGAGAATCGATGATGATATGACTCTAATGTCTCCCCTGGTTCAATCATGAAGTGTTCATAAGCCAAGTAGATTTTGGATTCCATGTCTTCTTGATTGAGTGTTGTGCCTTCTATAAGAAGATGAATATGCTCCCACATTGCTTTAGCAGTCTTTTGAGCATCAACACTTCGAAGTATCGGATTGGGTAATCCTAAAAGGATGTATTGAATTGCCAGTTCATTGGCTTCAAAGTGTAGAAGTTGATCAGTAGTGAGTTCAGTAATATTGGCAACGTTAGTGACATCACCTCTTGGTGGATTCGCATTTGGATCTCCAGGTGTAGTGACAGTAGGCATCTGAAACGGACCTTCCAGAATGACCTTCTTCAAGAATTTTCCATGTGGCTTCTTTAGATCACAAAACCTAAAGAACTTTATCACCGATTGATCGTAGTTTTCGGGAGTGAGCATTGGAGGTCTATCAAGTGATCCAGCCTCATGAATGGATTGTTGGCTACTTAAAGCTTCACACATCTTTGCAAACCAAGACGGTTCCTTCATAGTATTCCTGGATGGATGTTGATTTTGAATGTTTGTGTAGGGTTGTACTTGAAGACTAGATGGTGGTTGAATCATTTGTGGTTGAATTGCTCCTTGAGGAAATTGTTGTTGAAGTTGTTGTTGTTGTTGTAGTTGTTGATAAAAATGTTGTTGTTGATGGAGTTGTTGTTGTTGTTGTTGAGGATACACATGAGGAAAGTAGTTAGAGTATGGTGGTTGAGACATCTTGAAACTTGTGTTGAAAAAATGGATCTTGTAGTCGAATGAAACTGTGTTGATGAAGAATCCTTATGCGTAGACACCAAGCTTAGGCAAAGAAAATACCTTATGCGTAAAAACACCAACTTACGCGTAAGAAGAGAACTTACGCGTAGGATTAGCTTACGCGTAGGGTTGGTTAAACCGTAGGTTATGCGTAAACAAAAGACTTAGAAGTAGAATTCTTAAGCGTAAGTTAGATTAGGTGTAAGACAATGCTTATGCGTAAGTTTATGCTTAGGCAGAAAGAAATGCTACGCGTAAGTACTTTGCTTAGGCGTAAGACTAGGGTTTTGCCCAAAAATCCTT
This sequence comes from Chrysanthemum seticuspe, assembly GCA_019973895.1. Taxonomy (NCBI): domain Eukaryota; kingdom Viridiplantae; phylum Streptophyta; class Magnoliopsida; order Asterales; family Asteraceae; genus Chrysanthemum; species Chrysanthemum seticuspe. The sequence continues at coordinate 306,435,744 of BPTQ01000005.1, forward strand.
TACACTTATCCCAGTGTAGAAGATATCCAAAGTCGAAGTGTTTTCAGGCTTATCCAAGCAAGAAAACACTGAGTAAACCAAGAACACTGAAGATCAAACCAAGGAAAACCTTACGCGTAAATTTAGGGTTTACTTATGCGTAGGATTTGCCAAAACTTAGATTTCTGCCCAAAAGTGTTTCAAAACCAAATTTTTATGATGAAAAAGCTTTAATATCACCAAAATAATACAAAAGTGTGAGACTTGATGATCAAAAACCCTTATACACCTTACGCGTAGACAAAACTACACGTATAAAACCAAGCTTAAAAAACCTTCTCCACACGTAAAGTTGCAAACTTTATGCCAAAAACTTAAACTTTATGACCAAATAACCTTTAAAGTACAAGAATCTTGGATTGTAAAGTGTAAAAATTAAGTTTTTAAAGCGTATAAAGATTTGAGTACCGAGAGTTACATGTAGACACTAGGGGTGAGCATGGGGCGGGGTGGGGCGGTTTTATGGTAAAACCAAAAACCGAACCGTATATTTCGGTTTTTGGAAACTACAAACCATTTGGTTTCGGTTTTTTCGGTTTCGGTTTTTCAGTTTTTGACATTGAATCGGTTCGGTTTCGGTTTTTATTCGGTTTTTTCTTACTTGAAAACAAGCAAGTTTTAATCTTATATGAAGTTTACAATTCTAAGTTTTCAAGCAAATATTTAAACAAATATCAATAATAGCATATTATCTAGCAATCCAAAGCGTCGAAAAACGTACAAAACAACCAAACATCAATCTAAAATTTAAAATGCACGTCTTTGCGGCTTTGCACTTTTCGTTCGCTTACGAGAATTGTAGGAGAAATTTTCAAAGAACAAATTTTAATGTATAGATAGTAAACAACACATTTTTTTAATAGATAAATTTTATACTTAAATCTTTAAAATTAAATAGCAAATCTTTTATATAGATAAAATTATATAAAAACATATAAAAAGGTGGGGCGGGGCGGTTTTCTCGGTTCGGTTTTTCTTATGAAACCAAAAACCGCCCCAAACATTCGGTTTTTATAAAATTCAAAACCACCGCCATCTGTTTGTCAAATGGGGCGGTTTTTTCGGTTCGGCTTTTTCGGTTTTTTCGGTTTCGATTCGGTTTTTCGGTTTTTGTGCTCACCCCTAGTAGACACTATGTTTCAAAAACAAAATCGTTTCACCCAACTATTTGGCGATTGATACCACTCTTAGGTTCCCATATTAGTAACACAAGCATCAATATGAAGAAATAAGAAAGAGAAGTGATTGGTTGAACAAACCAAAACAATACGCGTATGAATGTAAGAAAAGTTATGCGTGGATATTGAAATGAGATGAACAACCAACCTTCAAATAAAGGTTTACATGAGGTATTTATAGGAGGAAACTAGGGCAACATGCAAGTTCTCAACTTTTCCTTATTAGGCTTCGGCCAATGCTTATGGGCCTTCTACATAAGCCTTAGCATAATAACAAACATAAAAGCCTAATTAAGCTAACTATTACATTTTAATTACTAACACTTATAATCTAGTTTAGGAGTGATTCCAACATATATATATATATATATATATATATATATATATAAACTAGCTTAATAGCCCGCCCGAATGGGCGGGCTAGCTTCATAATATTACTTCACAAATTCTAAATTTACGTAAATAAACCATATAACGCAAAACATCATAATATTAAAGTTTAAAAGAATAGAATGTGTTCATGTAATATATGAAAAAAAGACAATGAAACGTGTGAGAACAAATAAAGTGTATGGTGCTTATGCATACACGAAATAAAACTTTTATGTAAACAACGTTGGTTGTGGAGTTTGTGTGTTTTCCGTCTTTGTCACAACAATGTATGTTTAAGTTTGCGGAACACAACGTATGCAAAGGTAGCACCCTATCTATAGAGTACCACAAAAAGCCGTGGGTCATATGCATTGAAATTAATGATCAACAAATGAAGGGTGATGGATTACTCATAGCAACTCAAAAAAAGGTAAAAGACAATAGTATGGTCTCTGATAGCAAGATCATAAGGCAATACAGATGTTTCACAAGTATATGATGGTCCTCTAAAACAACTGAAGTTGTTCAATTATAATGGTAATGTATATTTGAGACCAAAGTCTTTATCTCTTTATATTCTAAACAGTAGACAAAAGCAGTAATGAAGTAAGTACCTTGCACCAAGAGTCGATAATAAATGTAAACACAATATGTGATCTTGGACTTTTGAACTTAATGTTTGTAGCCCCAAACTTTATATTGGAAAGTCCCTGCATTAACCAGCAACGTAAATGACTTAGTTATTTCCGTATCATATCGGAGTAACAAAAAAACATAAATCGTAACCAAGGAGTGAACTTATTCTATGGGGCTAGGATCACATCTTGTTGCTTACTTTGATCAGAATTTGAGTAACATCCTCATAGACCGTCACATAGTCCTCACTTAGATTCTCAACATAATATCCATCTTTAGCATCATCGTTTATATACAAAATTTGGGTTGCCATGTTACAACCACAAATCAACGAGTAGAATGGGATACATAAATTGACAAACATCAATTATAAAATATAAACAAAATAGTATTGTTTAACTCTAGGTTTCGTTGGGTTGGGTCAAGCAGATCTTTGATTTGGTCATTGTATATATGTGAATTATTTTGAATAAGATCAACTTTTATCACATATACTCAATATTAAAAGCATGAAAGTTGAAAGCAGCCATAAAGCAAATACCTCAAGGAATGAACAGTGGCAAGAACTCCACATAATCAGGTCGAGTGAAACTGAGCTAATTCTTTTCTAGCTTGTTTCTCAATATCCTGAAAAGGATACAAATAATTCCATCAACTCGTTGACAAAAAATAACCAATTAACATTGTCATGTTTTATATTAACTGAAAACAAAACTGAGATGGAACCTGCAAAATGAAATATTTAAGAGTGAAGAATAATGGTGACAACATATAGATAAGACATAGATGGATAAATGAAACAAAGTATCACCTTGAGCTCTTTTTCACTGGCTAGATCATGAGCCAGAATCAACTTATTCTTTCAATACGATCGCGTTCCTTTAAGTTGCCAAGTAAAGTATACATCATTAACAGGTCTTGGTTGAGATTCAAAGTTTAACAATATTTAAGAGATCAACCAACCTCTCTGACACCACTAATCTCATCACGAGTACGATAGTTGCTACCAGGATGAGACATAAATTGATCATGGTACCTGTAGGTGTCCATTTTCAGAATCTGAACATATCCGCAAAGAAGACAAAAACTTAACTCAATGTTAAAAAATCATATTTTTTTTATCATTCATAAGGTTAAAAATCACCAATTTTGGTATGTCGACCAAAATTACGTTATAACACCTAATCCAATTTAGTTATGCATCTTTGTAACTTCATTATAGTTGAAAGACTGAGGCATACCCTAAATAATCCTAACATGATCCAACATACTCATGAATTATGATCTATATTCTGTTATTGAAATAATAAGTCAATTCAAGTCATCATTAGATAGTTCATCCCTCGACAAATATATTATCTTGTTACAATGTGATATTTAAATATACTATAAGGGATAGTCAAAGTAAGTTACATTTACGCTGAAACACATCTAGATAGCACAAATTATAGTTTTGATCAAGTGTGACATGAAATTGATCAAGTGTTATGGACTTATGGATAATGAGAGAGCGTCGATGGAGCAATTAAGGAGAAGCACATTTCAATATGTAATGAATTAGATAACTAAAGTTTACGCAAACACCTTGATTTAGAATACAGATAATTTAAAAGTTGATAAATAATACATGAATAAACATTCTGTAAGAGAAAACTATTACACTAAATAAATTGATTTAAAATAGCTAGATATTACACTAATAAACTATTAGTAACAAAGCATAGCAATACGTTTATGTGAAACTTTATTTAGCAGCTAAAAAAAAAGGTTTTTGGACGATCCTACACGGCTGATCCATTACAACTCCAAGAAGATTTATCCGTTTTTGACATGTACCCATTTTGACACACAAACCATGTGGCTTACCTCGCAGTTGTTTGAGGTTGTTGTTTCATATATTAGTTCGCATCATATACGACATTTACAGAGTCACTATTTTTATGTTGTGTTAAGTGTCAATTGGGTCATATATTACATTATATAAAAACATAATTAGCTGCATGTGGTGTTAAGTTTTTAAAGCCGTTAATACCATAAATTAATACCTATTCCATAAAAGAAAAATAAATCAGTCGCACTATTCACTTCAGCGATTTAATGACTTAAATGAAAAATTAAAGAGTTTAAATTGGATATGTTTACCAAGCAAGTAGATAATTGTGCAACTACCCATGCAATTGGATCGCTAAAAGTTTCATAGTTGTTTGGGAGTACTTGCATAGAAGTTTTTTGAAATTTCTGCAAATAAACAAAGATAATTATAAGCATCGTTGAAATTTTGTTTACGTAAAGTAATTGGTAGCATGGGTCAAGAGGATCATATTTTATTTTTATTCAAAGATACTGACCATTTGATTAAAGAAAAATTAGATTATAACTGAAAGAATTAACCATCGTTATATTATTTGACAAACTAATACTCCGTAATAAACAATGTTGATTTTTGTAAAAATTACTACTAATCAACCAAAATTAACCGGTCCAAACAATTATCCGCTTTAACTAAAGTCAAGTTTGACCCTTTTAACCGTCCCATCAGATCCATCAAAACCTCATATAATAAAGCAATAAAGCATAAAATTACGTACTACTTGAGTCCTCTAAATATACAGTAACAATCTTCGGTGTGGTATTTCAATGAAGGAGTTCTTTGGTGGATCAGTCCATTTGGTGCAATATGTATCCAATGCAACACTGGTGAAAGCAAGAGCGTATTTGAGCACACTTTGTGTATTCCGATTAGCTGATAACCTTGTACAACAGAACTACAATCACCAAAAGGTTTTATCCACCAAAATGTTGCTGTAAACTAATGAATTTAATATAAACAATACACAGACCTATGGTAGTGTGGGTGAAAAAATGTCGATTCGTCAAGATGACCAAGTCTAAAAGCATTGCCAACATGTCCTTGATATTTGATTCCCCATTTTGTTAATGCTGCCCCTGTAAGTAAGCATGTTATAGATCAGTAAAGTTTAAAGGAAGAAAATATGATGGGTGATGGCTCCAAAAGTTACCTGCCATCTTTCTGTAACAAAAATATAAGCCACCACATCAGGTAAATATATCAGATGTGGGTAAAAAATACTTTGAATATTGATATTAACATAGCCTTCATCAAACATGAATAATAAACATACGGATGACAGAATACTGAATAAGAAAATAGAAATACAAATTGATATCTTGATTTAATAAAATATAAATAATCAAACTTGGTTATTGGAACAATTGCAAATGGGCGCTCTTCTTAAAAGCTAATGCAACCATATGTCCAGCTAAAGTTACATCAAAATAAACCTGTACAGGTGCAATCATTTCGAAAAGCCTATCATCAGGAAAAATTATTATGCTTAAACTTGTCAAATGTAGGATTCCATAGTCGTGAATCACATACCTGTGAATACATCATGCGTGTTGCATCTAGCCAAGACATCTCAGCATCATAGAAACATATTCAATAGATTATTAAAAATTTAACTAAATGTAAATGACCTAAATATGGTAGAGATTTTAGGAGGAACGTGATTTGGGGGGGGTTTGAATTTGGAAATGCGTGTGAAATGGGGGAGGGATGAGATTTTGTTTGACTGCCTTGAAGAGGAAGTTATTTAGGAGCGGTTCTTTAGGGGAGTATGTTTTTGGAATGAATAGATATTGGGGATAAGACTTTGTATCACAATTGGTTCACATATCCATTGGTTGAGGCATTTGTCCATGGTCATCGAAACCCAAGTTCGAATCTGCTAAGTGAAATTTTTTTTTAAATAGGTAAGCGGATGTAGTGCCATGGTGGCATTTCCATGTCATCATATGATGCTCCATGTCAACATTTAAATGTCTAGTCAGCATTAATGATGTGGCATATGTAGTCCCATATATATGTATGTGTATATATATATATATATATATATATATATATATATATATATATATATATATAACAGGAGGCATTTTTCACAAATGCCACCTCAATGCCCAGTAATTCAATTTAATGCCACATAATCATAAGTTGTCCACCTAAGCAATAATTTTTTAATTTAATTAGATTTTATGTAAATTTCGGATTTTTATTTATAATTTTTGAAATTTAATTATTGTGTTTAAAAATGTAGTTAACAGGATTCGAACCTAGGATTTGCTAATACACTAATGAGTATGCTTACCACTAGAGCAACTTATTTTTTGAGATATATCTTCCAAAACCATAAATATAATGTTCAACAAAAAATTAATATCAGATTTGAGAATCCCTACAACTTTGGAAACTCAATACTTATTCTCTAAATATTACCCAATTCATTCATTATATCTTTGGAACCCTAAAACACACATACACGATTCACTCATTCATCTCATCACACACACGTGAGATGTTTATTAATGTTGCCGAAAGTATCACTGAATAAGAACAATCTGTTGGATATGCAACCTCAGATTAAGGTAACTTGGGTGTTTGAGATAATGTTTCTAATCTTATTAACATGATGAAACTTTTGTATCTGCAACTAGCAATCAAAGTTGTATTTTGAGTATGAATGGTATATCATGTTTGCATCCATACCTAATACTGATTTTGTACTCGGATGTTGCCGGGTGTTTATCCTTCTAAAAGTTCCAGAAGTGGTGATCATCGGCGTTCTAGGCGTGATTCACAAGAATATGATAGGCTTGAAGGAACCGTCACCTCATCATGAAACATGGTATAGCTCAAGTTTAATTGACTCTGAAAGTCACATGTTTCTTTTGAACATTTAAGTAGCAGCTAAAAATTTATATTTGTCGTTATTGATTTGAATTACTTAATATACCTATATTTATGTGGAATCTAATAATAATGAATGGCTGAATGCAACTGATACAGGGGATATTGTGACAGAATACCCATTGAAGAAATTGTGTTTTTTTTAATCAAGGACGTGGTCAAAATTTGTGATCAGGAAGTATCACGCATGCTCCCTCTATGTGGTAAGCTCGATGTAAATACTTTTGATATTAGTAGCTGGCAGAACTTACGGGTTTGGTAATAGGTTCACAACATTTGATTATCGATGATGATGAAATTTAATGGCATCACACCACTGAAGCAAAAATAAACGGCTAATGAACTAATGCATGCATATAGTAAGTTATTATATAAGTTTTAGATAGTCATTCATATTTACTATTTAGTAGAATATTAAATCTTTCTAAAAGTATAGACACCTAATGAACTAATGCATGCATATAGTAAGTTATTATATAAGTTTTAGATAGTCATTCATATTTACTATTTAGTAGAATATTAAATCTTTCTAAAAGTTACATATAAAATGAAAAACCAATGCGACATGATGTGTAATATGATAAAGCTTCATATCTCATTGCGGTGACAGATTTGGAAAAGCTTTATGTTTGTCAAAGAAATTCTTATTGAGATTAAAATAAGCTTTTGATGGTAAGAATATTTGAAACAGGTCTGTGACGGCCCAATTACCAGCACGGTATATCAACTTCTACTAAAACCGCCTTTGTTCGTTTTAGTATTTTTTGCCACCGCCTCATATGGTCTAGAAATTGCCACCGCCAATAATCCAAGTAGGCATTTACTTTCAATTTTCTTATATAAGGTCGCAACCTTTTTTATATATAATAGTGGCTGATTATAGAAATAAAGACTTTGTCATACACACTTACTGAGTTTGATATCAGGCAAATGGTTCAGCAAGAGTGAAGATGGGCAGAACTGAAGTCATTGCCAGTGTTAAGGTTTTTAGTTATCTTTTTATGCGTGCTCTAAATTTTTGTATACTTTTTTTTGACATAAAATTTATTTGTATATCTTGTGTGATCTGCTTTATTGTAGCCTGAACTAGGAAGACCAACTTCTTCAGCGCCCGACAAAGGAAAAGTTTCCATATATATTGACTGTAGTCCCACAGCGGCACCAGAATTCGAGGTTTACTATTTCTGACTACTTGATATAGTTCTCTTTCATCAAATCAATAAACCAACGAAGTTCTACATTTTTGTATATACAGAGGAGAGGTGGTGACGAATTGTCGATGGAACTGTCAGCAGCGTTACGAGTTACAACAATGTCTTTTGGGAGGTAAAACCGGAGCAGGTATGAAATTTAACAAAAGAAGCAAAGTCCTATAATCGCTGTACGTAAAAAACTAGCATATTTATCATATAATTTTTCATATTATGTATTTCAGGAGCTGGAATTAATCTTTCATCTTTGTCGATAGTGGACGGGAAGGTCTGTTGGGATTTATATATTGATGGTCTTGTGATTAGTATGGATGGAAATGTACTCGATGCTTTGGGTGCTGCAATCAAGGTATATTTCTGACTACTTGATATAGTTCTCTTTCATCAAATCAATAAACCAACGAAGTTCTACATTTTTGTATATACAGAGGAGAGGTGGTGAAGAATTGTCGATGGAACTGTCAGCAGCGTTACTAGTTACGACAATGTCTTTTGGGAGGTAAAACCGGAGCAGATATGAAATTTAACAAAAGAAGCAAAATCCTATAATCGCTGTACTTAAAAAACTAGCATATTTATTATATAATTTTTCATATTCTGTATTTCAGGAGCTGGAATTAATCTTTCGTCTTTGTCGATAGTGGATGGGAAGGTCTGTTGGGATTTATATATCGATGGTCCTGTGATTAGTATGGATGGAAATGTACTCGATGCTTTGGGTGCTGCAATCAAGGTATATTTCTGACTACTTGATATAGTTCACTTTCATCAAATCAATAAACCAACGAAGTTCTACATTTTTGTATATACACAGGAGAGGTGGTGAAGAATTGTCGATGGAACTGTCAGCAGCGTTACGAGTTACGACAATGTCTTTTGGGAGGTAAAACCGGAGCAGGTATGAAATTTAACAAAAGAAGCAAAGTCCTATGATCGTTGTACTTAAAAAACTAGCATATTTATTATATAATTTTTCATATTCTGTATTTCAGGAGCTGGAATTAATCTTTCGTCTTTGTCGATAGTGGACGGGAAGGTCTGTTGGGATTTATATATCGATGGTCTTGTGATTAGTATGGATGGAAATGTACTCGATGCTTTGGGTGCTGCAATCAAGGTATTTCTTATGCTTAACCTAACTCTCTTTTTTCTGTGAAAAAATATCGGATTTTCGGCATTTTTGGATATGACTATAATAATATGTAAATTGTTCAAGTTTTAAAGCTTATGATCCGCTGCATACTATTGTTAGTTACTCTTACAAATGGTTTACTCACTCACTATAATAATGTCAGCGAACATCTTGAAATAATATCTTTCGATTTTTTTTTAATAATTATCTGCAACTGTATGCAACTTAAATTATCTTTGCTTCTTCACATCGATGGGAGCAGCCCTACCGCTAAAGACATTGGACGCTTAAGTTCACTGTGATTTTTGATACTAGAAGTTCTAATCTATGGGTGCCTTCTTCAAAGTACTACTTTTCAGTGAGTTTCTTTGTGCTGTGTCTTTCACGTTTCTAATTCACGATCTCTCTCATTTATTGATGTTTAGTTTGAGTGAGGTGCTCATAATTATTCATGTTAATGTAGGTAGCTTGCCTTTTTCACTCCAAGTATAAGGCAAAAAGTTCAAGTAGCTACAAGAAAAATGGTATAGTCACTTGTGATCGTTTTTCAGTTATTTCCATTTTTTTAGTTTACTGTTAAATGGTAAACAAAGACCTTAGTGAAACTAAGGTGATTACTTTTGATAGGTCTTGTGTAAGATTAGTTTCGCAAGTATCAGGATAAGAATTAAGACATACAGAGTGTTAGGTTAGGTGCACCATGAGAGGCTTTTTTTTGGCGGAGTTTCCAACAGTACCATTCTTCCTTTTATGTTTCCTCACCTTGACACTAGATCATTAGACTCCTCATCCATTTATATGCCTTGTCACGTGCTGTGTAAATTTGTAATGGCTAGCCGATCCTGAGCTATTTGTTATGTTTGTTTTGATAAATGCCTTTTGAGAATCATCATTGATGGTGATGTATAAAAGGGGAAAAGGGATTTCACTGGATAATATTGGAGGCAAAGGAGGATGCACAAATGAATTTGGCACAGCCCAACACTTGAAAGAAAAATCCTAAGTAAAATAATATAGAAATGTGCACATAAAGCATGAGCATGTAGCCATATGTGTCGCTCATTCCTTAAGCTGATAGCAATAACTTGAGCGCTCGGATTGCCTTTGTCTTATACTCTTATATACATGGTTAGTAATTGTTAATTTCTTTCAGGGACATCTGCTGCAATTCAATATGGAACTGGATCAATATCTGGTTTTTTCAACCAAGACTCCGTCACTCTTGGTGATCTTGTGGTTAAAAAGCAGGTAAAGATTGAGAATTTGTGGTTCAAATTTGCTGAGTGCAATATTTTCATCGAGTCTCTTACCTCATGATTTTTCACTTTCTCCAGGATTTCATAGAGGCTATCAAAGAGCCTGGAATCACTTTCTTGGCAGCCAAGTTTGATGGTATACTTGGCCTTGGATATCAGGAGATCTCTGTTCGGAAAGCTGTTCCTGTCTGGTAGTTCACTCATTTCCTGCTAACGAACAATTGCTCTTTATTACTCTTTTTTTACATTGCTATAATATATGGTTTTAGAATATTAACATTGTCAGTAAAAGCTTGATTTGATCGGCTTTCGAATATAATAACTTAAGAAAAGCTTGGTTCATTTGTAGCTCTTATGTCATGTGACATCACTACATTTACTATGAGTAAATTTACTTTGTATTTTTTAATTGTTCTATAAATCATAACGTTCATTTGAGTTTAAATTATATACTATGTTGTTTAAAAAAACTTTGTATATTTTAATTGTTCTAAAAATCTTGATGTTCAATTATTTTCACCCTTCTTACGCTACTAATACCTTCGTATACATATATATCTTACTATTCGAAAAGTAATACACTCAAAGAATAATCACAAGTCATGCCCGCCCATTGGGCGGGCTTCGACATCTAGTGTATATATATATATATATATATATATATATATATATATATATATATATATGGGAAAAGTGAATATGGGGCTGTCTCACATCTAAGCTTACGTGCAAAATCATCAAAAATCACTAAAAAATAAGTCATTTTGATTATTATTTTTTTTTAAATTTTAGTAGTGGAACTAATATATGTATAGTGGAATGCATTTTAATGGTGAATTAAATCAAACCATTGTTGAATCTATAACCAATTTTTTAGTAATTGAAAACACCTAACAATATGATGTAGATTACGCATGTATCAACATGAACCTAACATAAGTGATGTTGTGATGAAATCAATGGAAAACACTAATATAGTGAAAGATATGATACAAATGGAGAAGATTTGATGTTTTTCTTGTTAAAACGATGTAATTTTTTATGGTTTCGCATGTAAGCTTAGATGTGAGACATCCTCATATTCACTATCCTCTATATGTATATATATATATATATATATATATATATATATAGTGTGAGGTTATTGTGAGAACCAAATAATTTGCGAGAACTGCGAGAACCACTTTTTTACTCTTAATAATGCTTAATGTACAAATGTCAATGCAAAGTGGCATTTTTGAAAATATACACAATCTAATTTGAATGAAAAAAATAAATGAGGGGTAATATGGGAATTTAATTCCCCTAGAAAATAGGATCCCATGTACCAAAACCGTTCCCCAAAACCTGTATCTTTCATTCTTTTCACAAATCTCTTTATCTTCCTCTAAGAACCCTAGCCGCCGCCCCCTTAAACACACAACACTAAACCTTCGAGTCTTCTCTTGTTCTTCGAAGCACACAAAGACAACGGCTTCAAGATCTTTTACAAGGTCTCGGGTAGGTGATCTATTGATTTCCGTTTCTTTTAAATCTTTGGTCATATATTCGATCTGATTAAAAAAAGCTTGATTATTTATAGGTTTTCAGATCTGCGATTCCTTTTTTCAATATATCGCGTGAAATCGAGTTACCGAAATATTTGTCTTTCGCTGTTATTTTGATGTACGGATGATTTTGATCTTTTTATGGTTTCGTCATTCATATGTGTTAATTTGTCTTTTTTATGTTTTAGAGTTGTTACACGTACTACCAATCAACAAAGGAAAAAATCGAAGATGCTATTGTCAATCGAAACATAATAAATGAATAGATTAATAAGGAAAAAACTTGGTGACGGGTAATCATTTCTTTTCTATGTTGTATGCCATATTATTTGTTTATCAACTCCTATGTGATTGACGACTGCGAAACGAAATGAGCATACGTGCTGAGAATTTTATATTGATTGCTTCCTTTTGTTTATTACACAAATTGAGCATACGTACTGAGATTCGATATTGATTGTTAAATCTACATTTGAATTAATTGGTGATTACTTTTATCATAATAGTAAATACAGTAGCTACAAATCATTTTAGACCACAAAGTGGTTAAGTCACTATTATTTCTTAAAGTGCTATATACGAGAATGATTTCTGTAAAGGAAAATTTTGTTTCATTTAAATTCCTAGATATAACTTATTAATAGGATTAGTTATTTTCTTAGTAAATTGTGATTTGAAATGTTTTTGTTTATTTGAGTTGCAGTTAATTCGACATTATATGCAAGGAAAGGTGTCGGAAAGATCGTGTCTTTATGCAAGCACAATAATATTATAACATAGTTGAACAATAGTTTCTAAAGATTATGAAGGAAATATGGATGAAAATACATGTGCATGATTCAAAGAATACCTGTATCTAGTGAACAAACACGATGAAAATATATGGACACCAAAACCACCGTTTACTTTCGCTGTCACCGTAAGTGTTCTTATGTTTGTTAGATGTGTATAATGGTTTGGTTTTATGGTTTATAGTTTGGTTTTGGTTTATAGTTTATAGTTTGGTTTTGGTTTATAGTTTATGATTTTGCTACCGCACTTGCTGATGTTCTTATTTTTGTTAAAAGGTGTTTGTTAAATGTGTAAAATTGTTTATGGTTTATAGTTTATGGTTTTGGTTTATGGTAAAATGTGTTTATTAAATGTGTATAATTATGTGCATATGTGTTTTAAAGGTTAATATAAAATTAATGTAATGATACATATGTGTTTTTATTGTTAGTATAAAATTTCTGAAAGATTGTGCATATGTGTTTTGAGAGTGCACATGTGTTTTTGAGTGTGCATATGTGTTTTTACAGTTGTGAATTTGAAACCTTCTATGCATATGTGTTTTTACAGTTTCATGAACTTGTTTCTTTTGTTTAATTTCAGCTGTTATGGAAAGGATTGTGTACAAGGATTAAAAATACATGTGTACATATGCCTACAAAGAGATCGAGAAATCGAGAGTGGCCAATGAGGAAAATGAGGAAAAACACATGTGTACAAAGAGATCGATAGTGGCCAATGAGGAAAAACACATGTGTAGATTGCATAAAATTGCATAAATGTATTTATAAAGTTTTGTTGTTTGTATACATACTGATGTAATATTTTTTTATAGATACATGGCCAATGAGGAAAAACACATGTGTAGATTGCATAAAATTGCATAAATGTATTAATAAAGTTGTTGTTTGTATAAAATTGCATAAATGTATTAATAAAGTTTTGTTGTTTGTATACATATTTATGTAATATTTTTATAGATACATGTGCAAATACAAAACACCTATGCAAAAAACGGAAAATACAATTATCAAATAATGCAAAACACATGTGCACTCAATGTAAAAAAAAAAAAAAAAAAAAAAAAAAAAAAAAAAAAAAAAAAAAAAAAAAAAAAAAAAAAAAAAAAAAAAAAAAAAAAAAAAAAAAAAAAAAAAAAAAAAAAATCCTTGAATTACTGGAACTAAAAAAACGTTTTTTGAAAAAAAAAATTCAAATATAAAAGAAAGTAATTTTACCATTATGCCCTTTTGAATTAAATTATACAAATTAATATAAGAAAAAATCTGATTGGTTGATACTGGTTCTCGCAGTTCTCGCAAATTATTTGGTTCTGAAAATAACCCTTCCCTATATATATATATATATATATATATATATATATATATATATATATATATATATATATATATATATATATATATATATATATGTGTGTGTGTGTGTGTGTGTGCTTGTTTTTCCTTTGCATCAAATCCTATTATTAATTGTTTAAATTCAGTTAATTCACTAGTGATAAATTAATATTATTCGTGTAGGAGTAAATGACTGTTTTAAGGTCCCGAAAACAACATTCCCCCAGTAATAATGCTAAATCCTCACTAGTTGTTTCCGAAATCGAACCGATAACGCCCGCTAAACAAATAGAAGCCATGACTAATAATGAAACCACCCCAGCCTCCTCCTCTCACAAGTTAGGGTTAGTCGTAAGTGCCGATTATGGCCGCGTCGTGAGACGCAGTGCCAGGCTCTCGTTGAACTCCACTTCCTATAATGCTGGCGACAAAATGCGCGTTTTTTTTTACTATTTTGATCCAGTATTTGGAATTTGGGCTATTTGGTATATGGGTCTGGTAATTATATAGTAAGTGGTAGTCAAAATGTCTAATATAGTACGAGTAATATGATCTAAAATTATAAATACATAAATCTATAAATATTTTTTTGCCGCTTTAGTGACGCCTTAAGAAACGCAAAGGCTCCGCCATATGTTTGATGGTGTTTGATTTCATTTTGCCCAAATTTCACGGTAAACCCTAATTTTGCGTTTTTTTTAATTGAGCTGAGTAGACTACGTATTGTTAGTATTGAGTAGTATTACTGTTTTTGTGTATACTTGTATTGAATCCTGTTTGAATATGTCATCTAATAGACCAAAAAGAAAAATTAAAAAACCTGCAAAATTTGGGGATTCTGCTAGTGTTACTGATACTAGTAGGATTAATAGGATTAGCAAAAAAGTTAGTGGTAATGGTAGTGGTGGGGAAACAGAGGTGGCTAATGGTGTTGTAAAGAATAATAAGGAGAGTGAATGTTTTGATATGGAGAATAATGGTTGTGTGAGTACTGAAACTAGTGATCTGATGGTGAATGTGGGGCAGGATCTGAATATTGTATGCATTAGTGTTACAGATAGTCAGATTCAGGATAGTGTAAGTGTGAAAATGAATGAAACAGTAGATGAGGTTGGGAAAGGATGATTGATTGGTGAAAATGCTAATGGAAAAGGGGATATTGAGGTTGAGGTTCAAAATAGTGGGACTAAACAAGCTAATAAGGAATCTGTGGAAGAAGGTAAGTCTGATACAAATAAAGTGGAGAATAATAGGAAGAAGACATATGTTGCTGCTGTCAAAAGTAGGATTGTATATGATGCTAAGCTTGAGTGTATTCCTACTGAGTTTGATAGTGATGGTATAGAAGTGGTTGTTTTTTATGAAGTAATGGTGGCTGAGGGAAGTAAGAGATGGGATAAAACATTGTGTGGTTATTTTGTTGGTCAAGGAATGTCAACTAATGAATTGAAATACAATTTAAGGAGGATGTGGGGGAAGCATGGTTTTAGAGATATAGTGAATGTAAGCAATGGAATTTTCTTTATGAAATTCCATAATGAAGAAGGGTTGGAGTACATTGTGAGTAATGGGCCATGGATGGTTAGTAATAAGCCTCTGTTTGTGCAAAAACGGGATATCAATATGAGTATGGACAGATTTGAACCAGAGGTTATTCCTCTATGGGTAAGAATTTGTAATCTGCCTCTTGAAGCATGGTCAGTTAAAGGTATTAGTGCACTAGCAAGTAGGATTGGAAAGCCATTGATTATGGATAATATTACAGCTGCTATGTGTAAGATGGGTAATGGAAGAGCTGCATATGCTAGAGTGTTAGTTGAGGTGTCTGCTAAAAAGTGTATTCCAGATAGTATTGATGTTGTCTATAAGAATGGGGAAAATAAGATTGTTCCTTATGTTGCTCTGATATTGGTTCTCATCACCACTTGTTCTTTGAATGCAATTATGCTATGCAATTTTGGTTGAAAGTAAAACAAAAGTTGACTTGCAGTGTAATCAAATGGAATGGAATGATCTGGTGGTTTGGATGAATGGAATGTACATGGGAAATTCTATAGGAAGTGTTGTTAGAAGGCTTGGTATTGCAGCTAGTGTGTATCTGATATGGCAAGAGATAAATTGGAGATTGTTTAGAGGTCAACAAAGAAGCCCTGATGAGCTTTTTAATCAGTTCATGGATACAATCAGAATGAGATTATTAAGCCTAAGGGCCCGTTTGGTTTGTAGGTGGGTTTAGGATTAGGATTTGGATTAGGATTTAGATTTAGATTTGGATTTGGATTTGGATTTAATATGAGTTTTAAATTAAATGAAGAGAGAGAAAAATATAATAAAATAATATATTATATATATTATAAATAAATATAATTTATAAGTTTTAAAATGGTATTATTATAAAAATAAGATAAAATAAAAATGTGAATGGTTGGTATAAAAAGTGGACCCACTATAATGAAATTATAACAAAAAGTAGACATTGGGGTAAGGATTTGCACAAGGTCATGTACGTGGTACTCATCCCCAATTTGGGGACCCACAAAAACGAACCAAACAGCAAAATTTGGCACCATCCCCAATTTCAACCCCTATCCCATTAAACCAAACGGGCCCTAAAATTTAAACATTCAAAGGCTGTTATTAAAACTCAAAAAAAGTGGAATATCAGTTTGGATATTTTTGTTGTTATATTTTCTTTATAGAGGATAAGAAACATATGTATCATTTCTTCTTTCGTAAAGATTTAAAGAAAAAAATATGAAAAAATAATTTATATAGATTGATGATTGTGCAATTTTGTTTTAGTGTACAAATAAATTCAAAAAAGTATGATACCTATAAGTATTAAAGCAAACAACAATATTGGATTTGATTACTTGACTCGTATCTATTCACATTCCATCTTATATCGAAACTTATATCTGTTGTGATTCATGAAAGCAAACCAAACGGACCCAAAGTTGTGAAGAAGTAATTTTAAAGACATTATAATGACATGTTACTTTTTTGATGGTATAATGCGTTATTATATGACAAAATCTTTTAAAATAGGTTGTTATTATGCCCCTACAAAGAGTCTTAACACTACATTTTATATAGTAAATGCTAAAGCTTAAACCACAAACACCAAACATTATATATTCTAAAAAATCGTAAAAGTCCGGTAAATGGGTAGTACTACTCTAAAGGTGTTCAATATACCCTTTATAGTGGATTTTTTTACCATATTTGAAAATTTTACTATATTCTTGTAACATGTGATTCTATGAGTATTTATTAACATTTTAAATGAGTTTTTCACGTTTAAGGGTATATATTCTAAAAAATCCGGTAAATAGGTAGTACTACTATCAAGGTGTTCAATATACCCTTTATAGCGGATTTTTACCATATTTGAAAATGAATAATTAAAAATACAATATAAATAACGTTACATAATTACTTTGTTAGGTCAATATTTCCGGAATACGATAATAATATTCGCGAAACACATTTTGACGACTAACATATGTGTCCTCCCATCCTAATGCATTTTCACTTTTATATGTAATCCAAAGTGGATGAGTTAACGGTAATGGTGAACCTTCGCGTAGTGTCGCTTTAATATAATGGTTACGATTCACATGAGCAATCACAATTGTCTCGTGTGGTTCCGATTGTGGTGGTGTCGACCAAAGCGGAAAACTCGTGGTGCAGCCTCCAACATTTCCTCCACCAGTTAGACTTATAACAACTCTTTTATATGCTGAGACAATAACCAAACCCGTGTTTGGCATTTCCTACCATTTTCCAGCTTTTTTTACGGTCTCATAAATTGTTTTATAACCTCTCATTCCAAACATATACTTGTATTTTTGTTGGTTAAAATCTAACTCCTGCACCAAATCAGACCGAATACGACGCCACTGATCTTGAGGGAGACCAAGAGCGACAACGACAGATCGATATCCGCAATTTCCATCACCTATGACATCTTGTAAATCTGTAACAGAAGGATGGAAAATATGTGGAAATTGATTCAAAAATCTTTCCGGAACGTGTTTCGTGGACGATTGGCTCACATATGAACTATGTCTCGGAGGTTCTTGGTTTAAGTCCAGGAACACGTCACGTTCACGTGTTTCATAGTTCGAGCATGAACTGTGTCTTGGTCTTTCCTCATTCAAGTCTACCCCGAAAAGCATGGTTGACTGACTACTTTTACTAGGATCTTGAACTTTCGGATCAACAAACTTCTTTTTTTGTTGTTTCTTCAAGCTTGGTCGTCCACGGGCATTCTTTTTTAACCGCGGGTTCTTTAATTAGAGTTGCACTTGGATTGCTCATAAAACCTAGCTTTCTTAAAAAACTCATTTTTCCTCCATTGGACTGCTTGTTGAAATTTTCTTTAAAAATGTGTAAGTCATCGTCACATTGAATATCTTCATCTTCCAAGGGTTTTGACCATGAGACATCTAGTGTCCTCAAAAAGATATCAATTGACTCCAAGGGGATATACTCACCTACAATAAAACAATAATAATTGTTTTAATATTTTTTGAAAAACCAAGACCTCCAAAAATTAATCAAATAATAGCAGTTATATATGGTGACCTGAAATTAAGTACGCTGAAAGTACGCAAGCACATGGTAACCCACAACCCTTACGAAGTTGACAACCACACATTGAGTATTCAAACTTAGGATCATTCAATCGACTAACTTCTCCTAAAATCATATCAAGAGCTTCATTGGAAACAAAACCCCGTAATAAGTTGAAACATTGTATGTTATGTTGATGATAACGATAGATTCTACTTCTTTCAAAGCTTTCGTTGATTGCTGTAACTTGAGACTGCACGATCTCATTAATACATCCCACAAATTGATCTAAGATGTGTTTTTTAGATTTCAAGTATCTTTTTAACTTAGCGTGTTGGCTTTCACATCTGTTTGTTGTGCGATTGTTAAAGTTAAAAGACACGTCAGTCCATGCAGACACAAACCGTTTTTTATGATTTTTTAACCATTGTTCGGTTACATAACTTAAAACACCTGAAATGTTTAAAAAATTAATAAGGTGATGTAGGAAAACAATATAAAATATAAAATAATATAATATTAAATGTGAAATAGAGAAAAAGGTACGTGGATAATCTTTGAGTACTGCTTGAAGTTGCTTGTAGTTCTCCAAGTACGACACACATGTTGGAGAATCTTCTAGTGAATTCCATGCCGAAATAAATGAGTCCCAATATCGTTTCTTCGTGATCGATGGCCTACAATTCTTCAAAATATTTTGGCTAATGTGCCATCTACAAAGTAACTGTGTAGCATTCGAAAAAACTTTTTCGCATGCATTTAACAGAGCCAATTCTCTGTCCGTGATTATAACACGTGGATGCATGCGCTCGTTAAGTGTCAACTTTAAGCACTCTAACACCCACTTATAGTTTTTCGTCTTTTCTTCACTTATAAAGGCAAATGCTATGCAAAATGTCTTTTGTGTTGAAGTTACTCCAACTATCTCCACAAAAGGCATATTATACTTGTTTGTCTTATACGTAACATCTATTATCACCACTTGTGAGAATGCACGCCATATATTAAAGGATGTGGGGTGAACAAAAAAGAGAGCGTCCAACTCATTCGTAACATCATTTGTAGAAAAATCATGAACATAACCATTAGAGTGTAAAAGAGACATAAGAACCTGCGTTGAAATTTTTATATTTTTTCTTTTTATTTATTGAAAAGATATAAACCAAAATATATAGGAGAAAAAACATTAAAATAGTTTTACATGCATCGAACTTTTTCCAACTCTTCCGGCCTTGCGAATTTTAGATTGTGCATTATATATATCTTTGAGTGTTGACACGTTATCCTTATTTTGCGTCTTTATTATTGACAATATGTCACGTGGCTCCACATTCTTCTTGGTCAAATCTTCGACCAATTGATATTCTTCTTTAGTCAATCGCCTCGCATATGGATGCCCCTCCATATTTTGTGCAGGGAGATGATTATGTTTATGACATATCACACTCATCAACCAACCACCATACATATTTGAATACTTTCCTACCAATTGGAACGGACAATTAATCTTTTTGGTAGAAGAATTTTTGCTTGTTTCATTCGGTTTATATTCACCACCACGATCACACATAAGCGTGACTTCATAAAAAAAACCACTTTCATTCGTGTATGATTTTTGAGTTACAATGACGTAACCGAGAGACCGTGCCTTAGTTTGCGCCCAACCTTTTAAGTCTTCACGAGTTTTGAACACCTAAAAATTAAATTTGTTATTGTGAATGAAAATATCCACTTCTAAAAGAATAACATAAATTTATTAACACCTAAAAATTAAATTTGTTATTGTGAATGAAAATATCCACTTCTAAAAGAATAACATAAATTTATTAATTATCGTCTATGATATAAAATAATTATACCTCATTAGTGAAAAATGGCGACATATGCATATTTTGATCAAAAAAAGACAATTTCTTGTATTAACTTAAATAAGCTCCTGCAAAAAAAAATAAAAATAAAATAATATTACCAAAGCAGTATTAAATCAATAATATTAATAGAATTAAGTAAAATATAAAAAATAAGAAAAACCCAAAAGCCCACCAAACAACAGAAACTCATCCACTTAAAACCCTAAAATCCTTCAGCCTCCACATTCCCAGCCTGCACCTTATATCATCTACCACTAAAAAACCCATCTACTGTAAAAAAAACCACAATCGCCGTTCACCACTGGACGAAAAAAACCACAGTCAAACCGTTCCACCAAGATCCCCCATCTACTATCACCATGATGTCGTATCAGATCCAAACGAAAAAAGATGAAAGGTGGATGTTTGTTTTTGGCTGAGACGACAAACTTCCCGTCACCATGATGTCGTATCAGATCCAAACGAAAAAAGATGAAAGGTTTGTTTATTTGTTTTTGTTTCGGCTCTGAGATGAAGGGTTTGTTATAACAAAGATGAAGGTTTGTTATACGTATATAAAAAGGATAACAAATCCTTATGTATAATAGAAGGTGTTTGTACGCAAGCGAAGATCTGTTAGAGACACTTCCGACGAAGGTGGAGCATGAAAGGAACAAAAATAATGGTTAATGTTTTGAAATGGACGATTACTACCAGTCAACACTCTCTTCAGTATTCACCCATTCCCGTACATACATTCTACGAAGTGGTTGAAAGTAAAGCTAAATGATAGAGTAAAATAGATTAGAAATACAGTAATATTTTTTTTCTTTTGTTTACCCAAAAGTGGCTAGTTTAAAGTGTATCTTTGTTTTACCGTGAAAGTTGTACCTGTATGAATTGATGTTGAAATTTCAGATTAGTAAAGTTAAGTAAATTTGAAATCACAATTAGTCATTATATACATGAATAAATCTGATATGAACTATTTAACTTAGTTAGTTAGTTAGTTAGTTAGGAGAGTGATTAATTAAGATTTGTATTTTCCAAAATAAAATTGTGAAAACCTGACAATTTTTTAGAAATCAGTTATCTTTATATTAAAAGTTGAAAATAATACAGTTTTAAAAAAATAATACTGTACAATTCGATGTAGGGTCCCCTTCAATGTATGATTCTCTTGGAAAATAAGTTGACCATTTTTCACTTTTCGATGTATGCTTTTGTTGGGTAAAAGAAGCTGACAAATAAATAAGAACCCATAAATAATACAAATTCCAATGCATTAATACTTTGACCATATAAAATAATGGTGAGTTTAGTAGTACCCTTTTACCCCATATTCACATGAGCGGGTCAAACTTTACGAGGTTGTATACTTTTCACCGCATTCATTACTTTTCAAAAAGTAGATATGTGATGTGAGCATAAGTGTGGATTAGTCGTTTGGAGCGTGAGCTGCGCGTGAGGAGCACGTGTACTACCCAACTGCTTTCATCCCCACTCATCTAGTTTAAACACTTGTTTCCTTCCATTTAGATAGTTAGTTCATTTGTAATAATTCTCTTTCACTTTTTCATTCCTATTTTTAACTGAATCTTGCTAAGATCAAGTCGTTAATGGAATTATAAAGTTCAAATATTGTTCTTGTCTTTGAGATTTCTCCTTTAACTCAAGATTTTATAGCATTTGTGTTTAAAATATATAAGGTTTAAAATCTATAAAATCATATGATTATGTCACATAGAATGTCAAAAACAACCTCAATAAAATCACTTAATTCTAAGCCAAAAACATGACCACGATTCCCCAAAGCCGATAGACAAAACCTAAACTAGAGGCTTGTTTGGTAGGCATCTATTTAGAGCTTTTTTGGAGCTATAAGTTTGTTTTTTGTTACAAAAATAATCTCATACAAAACAAGTAGATCCGTTTGGATACATTAAATTTAAGCTTTTATGTTAAACAACTAGCTTCAAAATAAAAACTAGGTCATGAAACTTTAAAAATATTTCGGAGCTGTTAAAACGTAAAATTATTGATATACCCTCCAATCATATTGTTTTTATGTTTTCATTTGTTTACAATTTTAGATATGTCATTTTACATTTTATAATTACAGTTAAAAACTAATTTACCAAGCACTTTTATTTAAAAGAAGATACAGTACAACTTTTAGCTCATGTTAACACCTTCACAGTTTAGTGTTTACCATGATTAACTTAGTTTGCCAAAGATGTGTATGTGTGGGCTCAATCAGTTTCTTGGGCTGAAATGAAAAAGCCCACTAAGTTGTGGTTAGTGGGAATTGGCGGGAATTGGATGAAGCTTACCCTACAAGCTTTTATTTCTTCCCTCTTTTCTTTTTATTTATTTATACCCTAAATGAATAACCTAACCGTCTTTTTCTTCCCCCATTTTTTTTGATCATCATCAATTAATCAATCACGTAAGTCAGTCCTCTACTTTATTTTATATATATATATATATATATATATATATATATATATATATATATATATATATATATATATATATATATATATATATATATAGAGTTAGGATCAAATAAGAAGAAAAATTAAAATGAGAATGATAAGAAGAAAACACAACCACACATTTCAGATGCACCTATTAAAATAGATGCATCTCCCCTTAAAAATCTCTCCCTTATTTGAAATGTGTGGCTAGAAATTCTTCTTATTCTTCTCATTTTAGTTTTTCTTCTTACCGGATCTCTTCCGTATATATATATATATATATATATATATATATATAAATATATATATATATATGTGTGTGTGTGTGTGTGTGTGCTTGTTTTTCCTTTGCATCAAATCCTATTATATATATATATATATATATATATGTATATATATATATATATATGTATATATATATATATATGTATATATATATATATATATATATATATATATATATATATATATATATATATATATATATATATATATATATATATATATATATGTGTGTGTGTGTGTGTGTGTGCTTGTTTTTCCTTTGCATCAAATCCTATTATTAATTGTTTAAATTCAGTTAATTCACTAGTGATAAATTAATATTATTCGTGTAGGAGTAAATGACTGTTTTAAGGTCCCGAAAACAACATTCCCCCAGTAATAATGCTAAATCCTCACTAGTTGTTTCCGAAATCGAACCGATAACGCCCGCTAAACAAATAGAAGCCATGACTAATAATGAAACCACCCCAGCCTCCTCCTCTCACAAGTTAGGGTTAGTCGTAAGTGCCGATTATGGCCGCGTCGTGAGACGCAGTGCCAGGCTCTCGTTGAACTCCACTTCCTATAATGCTGGCGACAAAATGCGCGTTTTACTATTTTGATCAAGTATTTGGAATTTGGGGTATTTGGTATATGGGTCTGGTAATTATATAGTAAGTGGAGTCTAAATGTCTAATATAGTACGAGTAATATGATCTAAAATTATAAATACATAAATCTATAAATATTTTTTTGCCGCTTTAGTGACGCCTTAAGAAACGCAAAGGCTCCGCCATATGTTTGATGGTGTTTGATTTCATTTTGCCCAAATTTCACGGTAAACCCTAATTTTGCGTTTTTTTTAATTGAGCTGAGTAGATTACGTATTGTTAGTATTGAGTAGTATTACTGTTTTTGTGTATACTTGTATTGAATCCTGTTTGAATATGTCATCTAATAGACCAAAAAGAAAAATTAAAAAACCTGCAAAATTTGGGGATTCTGCTAGTGTTACTGATACTAGTAGGATTAATAGGATTAGCAAAAAAGTTAGTGGTAATGGTAGTGGTGGGGAAACAGAGGTGGCTAATGGTGTTGTAAAGAATAATAAGGAGAGTGAATGTTTTGATATGGAGAATAATGGTTGTGTGAGTACTGAAACTAGTGATCTGATGGTGAATGTGGGGCAGGATCTGAATATTGTATGCATTAGTGTTACAGATAGTCAGATTCAGGATAGTGTAAGTGTGAAAATGAATGAAACAGTAGATGAGGTTGGGAAAGGAGGATTGATTGGTGAAAATGATAATGGAAAAGGGGATATTGAGGTTGAGGTTCAAAATAGTGGGACTAAACAAGCTAATAAGGAATCTGTGGAAGAAGGTAAGTCTGATACAAATAAAGTGGAGAATAATAGGAAGAAGACATATGCTGCTGCTGTCAAAAGTAGGATTGTATATGATGCTAAGCTTGAGTGTATTCCTACTGAGTTTGATAGTGATGGTATAGAAGTGGTTGTTTTTTATGAAGTAATGGTGGCTGAGGGAAGTAAGAGATGGGATAAAACATTGTGTGGTTATTTTGTTGGTCAAGGAATGTCAACTAATGAATTGAAATACAATTTAAGGAGGATGTGGGGGAAGCATGGTTTTAGAGATATAGTGAATGTAAGCAATGGAATTTTCTTTATGAAATTCCATAATGAAGAAGGGTTGGAGTACATTGTGAGTAATGGGCCATGGATGGTTAGTAATAAGCCTCTGTTTGTGCAAAAACGGGATATCAATATGAGTATGGACAGATTTGAACCAGAGGTTATTCCTCTATGGGTAAGAATTTGTAATCTGCCTCTTGAAGCATGGTCAGTTAAAGGTATTAGTGCACTAGCAAGTAGGATTGGAAAGCCATTGATTATGGATAATATTACAGCTGCTATGTGTAAGATGGGTAATGGAAGAGCTGCATATGCTAGAGTGTTAGTTGAGGTGTCTGCTAAAAAGTGTATTCCAGATAGTATTGATGTTGTCTATAAGAATGGGGAAAATAAGATTGTTCCTTATGTTGCTCTGATATTGGTTCTCATCACCACTTGTTCTTTGAATGCAATTATGCTATGCAATTTTGGTTGAAAGTAAAACAAAAGTTGACTTGCAGTGTAATCAAATGGAATGGAATGATCTGGTGGTTTGGATGAATGGAATGTACATGGGAAATTCTATAGGAAGTGTTGTTAGAAGGCTTGGTATTGCAGCTAGTGTGTATCTGATATGGCAAGAGATAAATTGGAGATTGTTTAGAGGTCAACAAAGAAGCCCTGATGAGCTTTTTAATCAGTTCATGGATACAATCAGAATGAGATTATTAAGCCTAAGGGCCCGTTTGGTTTGTAGGTGGGTTTAGGATTAGGATTTGGATTAGGATTTAGATTTAGATTTGGATTTGGATTTGGATTTAATATGAGTTTTAAATTAAATGAAGAGAGAGAAAAATATAATAAAATAATATATTATATATATTATAAATAAATATAATTTATAAGTTTTAAAATGGTATTATTATAAAAATAAGATAAAATAAAAATGTGAATGGTTGGTATAAAAAGTGGACCCACTATAATGAAATTATAACAAAAAGTAGACATTGGGGTAAGGATTTGCACAAGGTCATGTACGTGGTACTCATCCCCAATTTGGGGACCCACAAAAACGAACCAAACAGCAAAATTTGGCACCATCCCCAATTTCAACCCCTATCCCATTAAACCAAACGGGCCCTAAAATTTAAACATTCAAAGGCTGTTATTAAAACTCAAAAAAAGTGGAATATCAGTTTGGATATTTTTGTTGTTATATTTTCTTTATAGAGGATAAGAAACATATGTATCATTTCTTCTTTCGTAAAGATTTAAAGAAAAAAATATGAAAAAATAATTTATATAGATTGATGATTGTGCAATTTTGTTTTAGTGTACAAATAAATTCAAAAAAGTATGATACCTATAAGTATTAAAGCAAACAACAATATTGGATTTGATTACTTGACTCGTATCTATTCACATTCCATCTTATATCGAAACTTATATCTGTTGTGATTCATGAAAGCAAACCAAACGGACCCAAAGTTGTGAAGAAGTAATTTTAAAGACATTATAATGACATGTTACTTTTTTGATGGTATAATGCGTTATTATATGACAAAATCTTTTAAAATAGGTTGTTATTATGCCCCTACAAAGAGTCTTAACACTACATTTTATATAGTAAATGCTAAAGCTTAAACCACAAACACCAAACATTATATATTCTAAAAAATCGTAAAAGTCCGGTAAATGGGTAGTACTACTCTAAAGGTGTTCAATATACCCTTTATAGTGGATTTTTTTACCATATTTGAAAATTTTACTATATTCTTGTAACATGTGATTCTATGAGTATTTATTAACATTTTAAATGAGTTTTTCACGTTTAAGGGTATATATTCTAAAAAATCCGGTAAATAGGTAGTACTACTATCAAGGTGTTCAATATACCCTTTATAGCGGATTTTTACCATATTTGAAAATGAATAATTAAAAATACAATATAAATAACGTTACATAATTACTTTGTTAGGTCAATATTTCCGGAATACGATAATAATATTCGCGAAACACATTTTGACGACTAACATATGTGTCCTCCCATCCTAATGCATTTTCACTTTTATATGTAATCCAAAGTGGATGAGTTAACGGTAATGGTGAACCTTCGCGTAGTGTCGCTTTAATATAATGGTTACGATTCACATGAGCAATCACAATTGTCTCGTGTGGTTCCGATTGTGGTGGTGTCGACCAAAGCGGAAAACTCGTGGTGCAGCCTCCAACATTTCCTCCACCAGTTAGACTTATAACAACTCTTTTATATGCTGAGACAATAACCAAACCCGTGTTTGGCATTTCCTACCATTTTCCAGCTTTTTTTACGGTCTCATAAATTGTTTTATAACCTCTCATTCCAAACATATACTTGTATTTTTGTTGGTTAAAATCTAACTCCTGCACCAAATCAGACCGAATACGACGCCACTGATCTTGAGGGAGACCAAGAGCGACAACGACAGATCGATATCCGCAATTTCCATCACCTATGACATCTTGTAAATCTGTAACAGAAGGATGGAAAATATGTGGAAATTGATTCAAAAATCTTTCCGGAACGTGTTTCGTGGACGATTGGCTCACATATGAACTATGTCTCGGAGGTTCTTGGTTTAAGTCCAGGAACACGTCACGTTCACGTGTTTCATAGTTCGAGCATGAACTGTGTCTTGGTCTTTCCTCATTCAAGTCTACCCCGAAAAGCATGGTTGACTGACTACTTTTACTAGGATCTTGAACTTTCGGATCAACAAACTTCTTTTTTTGTTGTTTCTTCAAGCTTGGTCGTCCACGGGCATTCTTTTTTAACCGCGGGTTCTTTAATTAGAGTTGCACTTGGATTGCTCATAAAACCTAGCTTTCTTAAAAAACTCATTTTTCCTCCATTGGACTGCTTGTTGAAATTTTCTTTAAAAATGTGTAAGTCATCGTCACATTGAATATCTTCATCTTCCAAGGGTTTTGACCATGAGACATCTAGTGTCCTCAAAAAGATATCAATTGACTCCAAGGGGATATACTCACCTACAATAAAACAATAATAATTGTTTTAATATTTTTTGAAAAACCAAGACCTCCAAAAATTAATCAAATAATAGCAGTTATATATGGTGACCTGAAATTAAGTACGCTGAAAGTACGCAAGCACATGGTAACCCACAACCCTTACGAAGTTGACAACCACACATTGAGTATTCAAACTTAGGATCATTCAATCGACTAACTTCTCCTAAAATCATATCAAGAGCTTCATTGGAAACAAAACCCCGTAATAAGTTGAAACATTGTATGTTATGTTGATGATAACGATAGATTCTACTTCTTTCAAAGCTTTCGTTGATTGCTGTAACTTGAGACTGCACGATCTCATTAATACATCCCACAAATTGATCTAAGATGTGTTTTTTAGATTTCAAGTATCTTTTTAACTTAGCGTGTTGGCTTTCACATCTGTTTGTTGTGCGATTGTTAAAGTTAAAAGACACGTCAGTCCATGCAGACACAAACCGTTTTTTATGATTTTTTAACCATTGTTCGGTTACATAACTTAAAACACCTGAAATGTTTAAAAAATTAATAAGGTGATGTAGGAAAACAATATAAAATATAAAATAATATAATATTAAATGTGAAATAGAGAAAAAGGTACGTGGATAATCTTTGAGTACTGCTTGAAGTTGCTTGTAGTTCTCCAAGTACGACACACATGTTGGAGAATCTTCTAGTGAATTCCATGCCGAAATAAATGAGTCCCAATATCGTTTCTTCGTGATCGATGGCCTACAATTCTTCAAAATATTTTGGCTAATGTGCCATCTACAAAGTAACTGTGTAGCATTCGAAAAAACTTTTTCGCATGCATTTAACAGAGCCAATTCTCTGTCCGTGATTATAACACGTGGATGCATGCGCTCGTTAAGTGTCAACTTTAAGCACTCTAACACCCACTTATAGTTTTTCGTCTTTTCTTCACTTATAAAGGCAAATGCTATGCAAAATGTCTTTTGTGTTGAAGTTACTCCAACTATCTCCACAAAAGGCATATTATACTTGTTTGTCTTATACGTAACATCTATTATCACCACTTGTGAGAATGCACGCCATATATTAAAGGATGTGGGGTGAACAAAAAAGAGAGCGTCCAACTCATTCGTAACATCATTTGTAGAAAAATCATGAACATAACCATTAGAGTGTAAAAGAGACATAAGAACCTGCGTTGAAATTTTTATATTTTTTCTTTTTATTTATTGAAAAGATATAAACCAAAATATATAGGAGAAAAAACATTAAAATAGTTTTACATGCATCGAACTTTTTCCAACTCTTCCGGCCTTGCGAATTTTAGATTGTGCATTATATATATCTTTGAGTGTTGACACGTTATCCTTATTTTGCGTCTTTATTATTGACAATATGTCACGTGGCTCCACATTCTTCTTGGTCAAATCTTCGACCAATTGATATTCTTCTTTAGTCAATCGCCTCGCATATGGATGCCCCTCCATATTTTGTGCAGGGAGATGATTATGTTTATGACATATCACACTCATCAACCAACCACCATACATATTTGAATACTTTCCTACCAATTGGAACGGACAATTAATCTTTTTGGTAGAAGAATTTTTGCTTGTTTCATTCGGTTTATATTCACCACCACGATCACACATAAGCGTGACTTCATAAAAAAAACCACTTTCATTCGTGTATGATTTTTGAGTTACAATGACGTAACCGAGAGACCGTGCCTTAGTTTGCGCCCAACCTTTTAAGTCTTCACGAGTTTTGAACACCTAAAAATTAAATTTGTTATTGTGAATGAAAATATCCACTTCTAAAAGAATAACATAAATTTATTAACACCTAAAAATTAAATTTGTTATTGTGAATGAAAATATCCACTTCTAAAAGAATAACATAAATTTATTAATTATCGTCTATGATATAAAATAATTATACCTCATTAGTGAAAAATGGCGACATATGCATATTTTGATCAAAAAAAGACAATTTCTTGTATTAACTTAAATAAGCTCCTGCAAAAAAAAATAAAAATAAAATAATATTACCAAAGCAGTATTAAATCAATAATATTAATAGAATTAAGTAAAATATAAAAAATAAGAAAAACCCAAAAGCCCACCAAACAACAGAAACTCATCCACTTAAAACCCTAAAATCCTTCAGCCTCCACATTCCCAGCCTGCACCTTATATCATCTACCACTAAAAAACCCATCTACTGTAAAAAAAACCACAATCGCCGTTCACCACTGGACGAAAAAAACCACAGTCAAACCGTTCCACCAAGATCCCCCATCTACTATCACCATGATGTCGTATCAGATCCAAACGAAAAAAGATGAAAGGTGGATGTTTGTTTTTGGCTGAGACGACAAACTTCCCGTCACCATGATGTCGTATCAGATCCAAACGAAAAAAGATGAAAGGTTTGTTTATTTGTTTTTGTTTCGGCTCTGAGATGAAGGGTTTGTTATAACAAAGATGAAGGTTTGTTATACGTATATAAAAAGGATAACAAATCCTTATGTATAATAGAAGGTGTTTGTACGCAAGCGAAGATCTGTTAGAGACACTTCCGACGAAGGTGGAGCATGAAAGGAACAAAAATAATGGTTAATGTTTTGAAATGGACGATTACTACCAGTCAACACTCTCTTCAGTATTCACCCATTCCCGTACATACATTCTACGAAGTGGTTGAAAGTAAAGCTAAATGATAGAGTAAAATAGATTAGAAATACAGTAATATTTTTTTTCTTTTGTTTACCCAAAAGTGGCTAGTTTAAAGTGTATCTTTGTTTTACCGTGAAAGTTGTACCTGTATGAATTGATGTTGAAATTTCAGATTAGTAAAGTTAAGTAAATTTGAAATCACAATTAGTCATTATATACATGAATAAATCTGATATGAACTATTTAACTTAGTTAGTTAGTTAGTTAGTTAGGAGAGTGATTAATTAAGATTTGTATTTTCCAAAATAAAATTGTGAAAACCTGACAATTTTTTAGAAATCAGTTATCTTTATATTAAAAGTTGAAAATAATACAGTTTTAAAAAAATAATACTGTACAATTCGATGTAGGGTCCCCTTCAATGTATGATTCTCTTGGAAAATAAGTTGACCATTTTTCACTTTTCGATGTATGCTTTTGTTGGGTAAAAGAAGCTGACAAATAAATAAGAACCCATAAATAATACAAATTCCAATGCATTAATACTTTGACCATATAAAATAATGGTGAGTTTAGTAGTACCCTTTTACCCCATATTCACATGAGCGGGTCAAACTTTACGAGGTTGTATACTTTTCACCGCATTCATTACTTTTCAAAAAGTAGATATGTGATGTGAGCATAAGTGTGGATTAGTCGTTTGGAGCGTGAGCTGCGCGTGAGGAGCACGTGTACTACCCAACTGCTTTCATCCCCACTCATCTAGTTTAAACACTTGTTTCCTTCCATTTAGATAGTTAGTTCATTTGTAATAATTCTCTTTCACTTTTTCATTCCTATTTTTAACTGAATCTTGCTAAGATCAAGTCGTTAATGGAATTATAAAGTTCAAATATTGTTCTTGTCTTTGAGATTTCTCCTTTAACTCAAGATTTTATAGCATTTGTGTTTAAAATATATAAGGTTTAAAATCTATAAAATCATATGATTATGTCACATAGAATGTCAAAAACAACCTCAATAAAATCACTTAATTCTAAGCCAAAAACATGACCACGATTCCCCAAAGCCGATAGACAAAACCTAAACTAGAGGCTTGTTTGGTAGGCATCTATTTAGAGCTTTTTTGGAGCTATAAGTTTGTTTTTTGTTACAAAAATAATCTCATACAAAACAAGTAGATCCGTTTGGATACATTAAATTTAAGCTTTTATGTTAAACAACTAGCTTCAAAATAAAAACTAGGTCATGAAACTTTAAAAATATTTCGGAGCTGTTAAAACGTAAAATTATTGATATACCCTCCAATCATATTGTTTTTATGTTTTCATTTGTTTACAATTTTAGATATGTCATTTTACATTTTATAATTACAGTTAAAAACTAATTTACCAAGCACTTTTATTAAAAAAAAAAAAAAAAAAAAAAAAAAAAAAAAAGAAGATACAGTACAACTTTTAGCTCATGTTAACACCTTCACAGTTTAGTGTTTACCATGATTAACTTAGTTTGCCAAAGATGTGTATGTGTGGGCTCAATCAG